>CM041778.1:244321411-244355419 GCA_023374045.1 Limonium bicolor
TAGCACGGAAGCTAGAATGAACGCTCGGCTAGGACACCGAAGGGATTTCGCTTAACGGGAAATACCCTCAACTACAAAAAGGCACTGATTAGCACCAGATTGCCAAAAGGGCCTCCCATGAACGGAAGCGTGATACACCGACTTGCCATGGAGCCCGGTAAATACCTTCCACCCTATGATGGTATACAAGGAGTGGAAACATGTGTAAGCAGCTTGCAAAGAGCATAGCTTGCAGTGATAAGGCTTAAAAGCCATAAACCAAATACGTTATGCAAACTTAAGCGGTTGCGAAACCCACACTACTTTATAACAAGACTCGCAAGATATATTGCTTCATACGACGAATAGATCGACAACTGAACCACCCAATTTGAGGTCAACATCATAAGTGGCTTGGAGTAATGGATACTCAGTGTTACTGTCACTAGAGCATTAGTCTTGTATACAGTTGACGGAATTCTTAATTGCCCTTCATGCCTTCTATAGCAATGGTTGCACAGAGGCACATGAATGGTAATAACGCCAATAATGGCCTAGTCCAGGCTTGGACACTACGAGAAACTTGAGGAAAGATACCTCTCATTAACAGAAAACCACCCATGCGGTGATGATGTGAACCCTTAGAAAGAGGCTTCCGTCTACCATAACAACAAAACTTGTGCATATAGATATTGCCAAGAGACAACGAATAAGGAAATGAGATTTCCAAACCACTACGTCTATGAGAGGCTGTGGACTGTAGGAGCACATCGCTTAAGAGCATCGAAGCTCGAAGGAGTAAGTATACTCCTTATGCACCCAAACATGTGGTGAACCATTGTATAAATACTAACAAGGTAAACCTTGTCATGAGACCTGTGAGTGGAAACACACCCCTAAACAAGAACTTTCACCTACCAGTGATAGAATACTCTTTAATTAGAGAACGGGACCAGAAAACCCTTGAAGCTTCTTGGGATGTCCCGGTGGTGCACATACAAAAGAAAACTACACAGCTAGAGCCTATAACCTATGCTCAGCACCGAGGATACAATAAATGTCAAAACAATCAATGTGAATGCACATTGCACACCACGAATGACAATGCTCAAGAGAGCTTGTAACCCGATAAATTACTTCATCCATTGTCAACCAAGACTTGATGAAGAAATGTGAGGTAAGCCAACCTACACATGAAACCCGAATTAAAATGAAACATCTCCACATTGGGAAGATATTAACATTGCGGTATGCTACGACAACCGTCATACACACGAACATTGGAAACCCCCGATGTATTCACACCATAAGGAAATGGTGCCAATGACAGTGGCAATGAGTAAAAATAAACTACCATGGTAATGGAGACCATAAACAAGGTTGTATAATGAGTAAGAATACGGTGCGCAACAAGCGACCGCTATGAGGAAGTAGTTAGTCAATGACACGGAGTATAAGTATGAGAAGATAGGCAGAAATACTCATCCCTATCACATAGTGATTTACTGTCAAGCGTTTACGCCTCTACACTCTGTATGACTGAGTGTTTTGGTATTGCACTTGTACAGCTAATGATCTAGTGGGATAGCTAGCAATATGGAGAATGTAAGTCGTAGTAAACCCTTCTTTCACCAACGAACATGGCATAAGCCAGTTAAGCAAGCTTAGCGACAAACCGTGTGGCCTAAGGCCAAAGAAGCACGAAGAGTGTAAAGCACACTAACAATCACAAGATGTGAATTCCATTGGAATAAAAGGTGAAAGAATATTGAAGAAAGTCACTAGAACTGACGCACAAAAAAATGCAAGGTCATACAAGTAAAGAGCACTTGTACTGAACCAGAAGAACTGCTATAATTCAAAAGCTATTGACAACAAAGCAAGCACTACAACCAAGTAGTGACTTAACCTCGCCCGAAAATAAGTCGGAGGAACCCAGCGAATAGTCGTGGGAGTACGAATAGTATGTATGATAGACTACCAGAGAGCTGGTGACAATCTAAAACTCATTGAGTTCAAGCACGGCAAAAGAACACCACATTTGCTTAGTAAACCTTATTCCCACAATAGAGGGATAAAAAGGTGATGTATAGCTCATTAAGGATAACAGGAAGGGTGTACAACCCCAGTTATCAGGGTCGCGCAGCAGAAGCTAGTGGACCTAGCTAAGAAATTTAATACACCTAGTAAGTATGAGAGATTGGCTATCAATGCCTTGAAGCCTAATAGGCTAGAACTGAACTAATTATGAGTTAAATAAACTCATATAGGAATTCCTGGTGCAAGGGCTAAACCAGTAGTATGGTTACGACCCTTTGACTAGCATACATTGGGTAACAAACCGTAGAGAAGCTAAAACGCTTCAGATTGCCCAATTGAGTAAACCAATGTTCAATAATAATAACATATGGTAGATTACGTGGGCGTAATCCCTTTTAAGGGGGGTAGAGCGAAAACTGCTCAATGTAAGTTTCATGAATTAAACACATGAACTACAATGTGCATAGCACAAATGAGAATTGAATTGATGATTGGTACTTATGTTAAGTAAACATAAGTATTCATTCATATTGTAATTATGGTAATTAGGCATGAGAGATGCAAATACCATAGGACGAATATACTCATCTTGTAACCCCAGTGTAAGAGTATTAGTAAAGAAGAGTAATGTGTAGTGGACGGAGTTCCACAAGTATTGTATCCCTTAAAGAAAAGTACGAAATGATTGAGAGTAGTAGATGAATGGAGCCCATGAGTAGTGTATTCGTAAGTAAGTCATTGAAGCAAATTGAGAACGATTGGATTCCGTAGGTATCGTATTTCTTAGTAGAATATTTGAGATGATGGAGAGTAATGGATGAAAGTAGTGAAAGTCGATGAAATGAGCACTTAGGCATTGAATCTCGAAGTAAAGTATTTGGAAGTAGAGTGAGAATGATTGATGGACTGAATTCCATCCTTTGGAGATGTATGAATTTGTAATTATGACTAAGAAGAGTAAAAAGATATAAATTGAAATAATTGAATTATCTGGTTGTTTGAAACTGATGTGGGAAGTCGAACTTGATCCTGATCAGATCGAGGGAAACTGAACACAAATTGGGGTGGAAAGATAGTTCAACACTGATGTTGATCACATCAGGGTCGAATGATTCTTGAAGCTCCCCTCAAGTGGTCACAAGAATCACGCATAGGGTAGAAGTAATGAAAACAAATTGGAATTTGGAGTTGTGTGTTTTAGGGAAATTTCGGATTAGTAGTTGTGAAAGAATTTCCCTTAGAATTGGAGGAAGAGGATTTGTTAGAAGCTTAAACTGGAGAAGATAGTAGTATATTATATCGTATTATTCCAAGGGCAGCGGGACATAGAGGAGTCCTGTGTCTAGTTGACCTGAGTGCCTGCGGGATTGTAATGTGATTGCATTGCTTTGGGAATAGCTTTGCACCGTATGTATGAACTAAAACCGGATGGTTGGATGTAATGCGGATTGGAGTAATTATGGTATATTGGTATGGTATGGAATGTAGAAACCTTGAGTAATGAATTTGGGAACTGTAAGGAGGAAGAATGTATGGCTTTAGTATTAGGCAAGCATAAATGAGTAAGTATAGTAATCCAATAACCTCAAACAACTTTGAGGACAAAGTTCTTAAGAGGGGTAGATTGAAATACCCCAAAATTAAATATAGTGATTAAGATTATTCGGATATGTATTTAAGGGCCAAATAATGCCCCAGTAATTTTGGTAAGGAAGAATAAATCCAAAAGAAAGGAAGAAACGCTGAAAAAGCGAAAAACGCTAAATAAATGTTAAATGACCATAGGACGTATGAGACCTCGGTTAGAGTATAATATGGATTCTAAAGGCTTAATAAGGCCTAAATAATATATGGGAACAACTCCCAAAGAAACGGATCCAAATTATGTAAACGTTAATAGAGCTTTAGCGCACGTTTTTCGAGAAAACAGAAAACGTGACTTTAAGGGGTCGAATGAACCCGTAAAAATTATAAATCATTAAGTAACAATAATTAAGCATTAATGGAAGCTTAATAACCAATTAAATTAAAGAAACGAGAAAATTCCGGAAAACGGGCCCGGCTAGTGAATAGTATCGAAACCGGGTAAAATAACGAGCGTTTTCTGTAAAAGACAAAAAACGCTCCAACTAGAAATATATGCGGGGGCCGGTTTTTAATGGGTTAATTAACGACCTCTCTCTCTCACACACACACAACTAACAAATAAGTAAAACAAAAAGCAAAAAGTAAAAGTACAAAAAGTAGTACAAAGGACTCTCTCTCCTCACTCACTCATTCCCTCATCTCTCTCCAATCCTTCTCCTTCCCCACCATTTTCTCTCTCTTTCTCCCTATGGGGCTGGCGATTTTGAGCTCCCCACAACAACAATGGCTACTCCACCTTCTCTTTCATGTTCTAGCCACATACAAGCTCCAAATGCAAAACAAATTACATATTTGAACTCCCTCATCATCCTCTACACTTCCCTCTTTTCAAAATCTAAAAATGAGGAAGTTCATCTCCATGGGTTTTCCCCATTCAAAGAGAAAATAGCATCATTGGGTAGCTTGGAGTCTTCTCTCTCCACTAAGGTAAAAATCTTCATAAAAGATTCAAGTTTTCTCCACCTTCTTTTGGTAGCCGATTTTTGGCCCTTTGTAATGCCTTATTTTTCTCTCTCTTTTGAGCATAAATTCAACCTTGCAATGGTGGTGGATTCACCTTCTTGAACCAAGGGCTAAAACCCCTCCTAAAACACTCCAAAGGTAAACCCTAAAATTAGTGTTCTAAACATTTATATGAACTAGCATTAATTAAAGGGTTAGTATGTTAATTATACTTGTTTTGTGTGCCTTGGGTGATGGGGATGGAGTTTGGCAACTCCATTCCCCATATAGCCATTTGTGCAAGAGAGAGAAGAGAGAAGAGGAGAAATGGAAAAGAAAGAAGGAAATTATAAGCTCAAGGTAAGAGCTATTCATTAAATGCTAAATTTTAATGCATTAGAGTAAAAGGAAATGGGTAAACCAATTTAAAGAACCCAAAATATTGTATTGGTATTGTAGTATTGGAATTTTGGGTATTTGTGAACTAGTATGTGAATTGTAGGCCTTAGAGCCATGTATATGTGTATGTGTATTAGTATTGTGGATTGAGGAAGTATTGATGAATTGGTATTGTATTGATTGCTGGTAGGACCCTTGTATGGGTGTGGCTAGAATAGGCGTGAATTTGGTGAGAATGTGTATGTATGGCTAAGTAAGAAAAGTAGGTAAACTATGGCAAAATTTTGGTAGGAAATGTACATTTGTGGATGACTTGGTGAATGGGAGAACCAAGGTGTGTATTGGGTTTATAGAGATATTTAGTAACCATGGAATGGTAATTGTGGTATGTGGATATAAGAATGTAAAATCTGTAGCAAGAGTTGTTGAATTACATTGGAGAAACTAGGGAAAATTAGAGTACATGCAAGATTTGGTGAAATGAATGTTGGACTTGGGTATAGATATTGTATTTGCTTGGAAATGTATTTGGGATGCTAGGAGTGGCATTGGTAGAGGAAGTATTGAATGGTATAAGATGAAGTAAAAATCTGTAGCATTGGAGGAACCAAAACTGCTATGAGTGCAGGAATGGTAGTGAGGAAAATTGTGTAAATCAATATGAGAATGGGAAAGGAATTCAGTAATGCGTTTGTGGATGAATTAAGGTATTTTAGGAAGCCTAAATGGTGCTAAAACATGTGGGATTACATGTAGGAAGATTGGGGAAGAAATGGGTAAGAAAAGAAGTCAAAAACAAAATTTGTAGGTAAGTTCTGGACTGGACCGACCCAGAGGTTGGGTCGGTCGGTGGGTCGGTCAGAGCATAGACGATGGAACGTCAACCTTCTGGAGTGGACCGACCCAGAGGTGTATGGGTCGGTCGGAACAGTCCTGGGTCGGTCAGGACAATTTCAGGACGGAAAACTTACTGGAATGGACCGACCCAAGGGGTTGGGTCGGTCTGTGGGTCGGTCGGCCCTAAATTACAAAAAAAATAATAATAAGGTAATAATCATATGTATGTACATGTATGTAGATATGTACATATATATGGGACTTTGGTAATACACCATTAATGTAACCTTAATTGTAAGAAAGTAAGTAAATGAATAAGAAAATAAGTATGAGAAGTAATTAAGAAAGTTGAGAGTATAAGAACATTAAGTTAAACCGAAGTAACAGGATAACGGGGTAAGTACGGGAGTAGTAGCTATGAATGTATTGTAATGCTTAGTATTAATGGAACCATTTGGCATGTAGTCGGAGGTTCGCGAATGAGACCCGAGGAACAAGAGTGAACCAAAGGAACAAGGGAACACCCGGTAAAGTAAATTCCGGTAAAAGGTATGATTTCTTCATGCTATGTATCTAACCTGGTTACCCCGATTTGTGTGCTTATGTGATCACTCAAATAAAATAAATGCACGAATCGGACTTTTATCGCACTTAATTGTGTTTGGACTATATTGTTCTTGTTGTATTCTCTTGAACATTTAGTTTGTATAATTCATGAAATATATGGATGAGAATGAAGTGTATGTATGTATGGATGTGTACTTGTGTAGTGTACTAACCCTTGGTATGGGTGTAATGACTTCTACTAATTCCTAACTACCTAACTCCTAACTTGAGCATTGAGTAAAATGGAATGAGTAGAAGTCCGATATAGTTCCGGCCACGCGTGAGGATAAGGAAACACAAGAGGTTGGATCCGATCCTGGCTGTAATCTTTTCCATGGACCAATCCCCTTGAATGGGTAGCATCCTGGATTAGTGGGCCACCCTAAAGCCCGGTGGTGGGATGTAGTAATCCCTGCCCGGAGGTCATACCGACTTGACTTGAGTGAAGTAAGAAGCAAAGTATTGTATGTGTACTGGTCTGACTAGTGTAAGTCTTGACCTTGAGTAAAAGAGTATTGTACACCCGATTAACCCGGGTGTGTAAAGAAGCTAACAAGCCTTATGTATGAATTGGAGAAGTGTATCTTCATATTGCGTATTGAGTATGTAATGTGTATGTATCGTGCATGGGTATTCCGGAAGAAGGTAAGTAAGTATTGGTTGACTTGTATAGTCTTCCATGGATGTATTGTATTGTGCGTATGTATGTATACCGTGTGTAGTATTGTAGTATTGTGAACGAAAGCATGTATGTATGTATTGTAAAATGAACTGCATGTATTCGACCTAAGTAGTCGGCGTACCCTCGCTAGTACGCGGGGTATGCGGAAGTCATATGCAGCGTAAGCTGAGCCCCTAGGGGCAACGTTTTTAGTGTGCAGGTACCCGAAGCGGTTATGGTCACAGTAAGAGATCAGCAGCTACATTTGACAGCTAGGATGGAAACGTAGAAGGTAGTAAATGGTATAAGCCTTATAGCCTTGAAGTAGTAGTGTACCAAGGGGGTACACCTTATGCATTGTAAGCGTGTAGATGTGAGGAATGGGTAGATGTAGACTCTTAATGAGTATGAATGAAATGGAATGAAGTATTGTACTTGTATAAGGGTCTTAGTAAACACAGGTGTATTATATTGTATTGAACTTATGAAGTATTGTATCGAATGGGAATTGTAGTACTTGATTGGTAACTGTAGTAAGGGTTGTATTTGTGTAGCACTCGGATATTCCGGTCCATCAGACCGATGCTGTATGTAGCAGTAGTAGCCTTGTTGGTCACGTGGGTGGCTAACGCATTGTATCACCCACCGTTGAGTATGTAAGTATCCGCTGCGAAGGTATGTAAGTACGCTGTGATTGGATGGTAATGACGGTATTAGCGGTAGGGGTGTTACAAATTGTTTTAGATAAGTGTAATAAAGTAAATTAAATTTACAACACTATAAACTATATTATATAAAAAATTAATAAAAAAGTGATGTCATATACATTTGTAAGGGAGTACCGGAATCTCACCGTGTTTTTTTTTAACATAAGAGTGGAACTACATTAAGAAACAGAATTACATAACCTATGAACATATTCTGGAATAGAACCCAGAAACCATTGAGTAGCCACTTGCGAGGTATACGGGCAATATTGGCTAAACAATGAGCTGACACATTGTCAGATCTTGGTATGTAAAACCAAGTTACAGATTGAAATTAAGGAACCTAGAGAAGATACAACACGATTGAGGATAAGTTGAACAAGTTGTTTGCAGTCAGTTAAGAAACGGAATGAGTGATTCCCGGACTGAAGTGCCCCTTGGACAGCCAGCTCAAAGGCCATTGCTTCAGCTTCAAGTGGGGTGCATTGACCTGACTGCCCTTTGTAACCCGCCACTTGTGGTTCGTTGTCCTTTAGACCAATAAAAGCAATACCAAGATGATGATGTAGATCTATGCTTGCATCAAGGAAGACCTCCAGACATTGAGGTGAAGCAGTGCGGAGAGTGATTAACGATTAAGGAGCATGAAGAACAGCATTAAGGAAATTATCAGCTTGACACCAACCATGAGCAAAAGATGACATTGGAATGAGTCACTTGGCAATTAGCAAACCATAAACACCATAAATGTTGAAGAGTTTGGTTAGCACTGGTGGTGGTAAGTGGAGGCACTGATATGCAAACCAATCAAGGAAAGCATCATCGTTGTGAAGCGTAGGTGGTTTGGCGGGCAATCCTGCCAAATCCCAGTATGTTTGCAAGACAGGACAGTGCAAAAGACTATGGACCAAATATTCAGGCTGACCACAAGTAACACAATCAATCGTGTCTATCGCCGAATGCAGACGTTGAGCAAGTACCAGCTTTGATGGCACAATATTATGTTAAAGTTTCCAAGAAAAAAGTTGAACCCGAGGTGGAAGTTGGAGTTTTCTTACTTGTTTAAAAGCACGGCCAGCTGAGTTAGTTGAAGAAGATGGATTGTCGTTGGAAGACTGCGGCGATGCTGATAATCTGCGTGGTATGCAGTCTTGACCTGAAACGCTCCATTAGAAGAATAGACCCAAAACCAAGAATCAGATGATTGGGAAGGTAGAGTAGCTAGTGTGGTAGAGGTTGCAGTGTGAATTGGCATTTAAAGAATGAGGTGGACATCAGAGGGTGGAAAGCAACGTTGGAGCTGTGAAATATCCCATGATCTTGATGGCGTGATGAAAAGGCTAACCGGGGATGTTGGTGATATAGAAGGTGGTAACTGCCAGAGAAAAGGCTTACCGTCTTACTTGTCTTTAATCCAACGATCATAAAGTAAGGTTGTTTGTCCATTGTAAATGTGACATCTAGCCCCTACGTCTATGAGATCCCTAACACTCATTAATGCCTGAGCTTCACAGTAGCATGCAAACAAGGACTCTCACCGTGTTTTCGATGTGATCGCAAATGTAAAAACTTTCAATCCGCAATGACTTAATTTATTATTACTAGTAAAATAGATGTAAATTTGAGCGTGTGTCCAACTGACTAAAACCCGTCAATGATAGCATGGCACTCGACTCGACTCGAGTAATGAAATCAGACAGATTCAATTTCCCCGCACATCAAAAGTTTCATACAGCGAAAACTGTACCAACAGAAGAAGTTGTTGGCACCCAAGAGAAGGAGCCCAAACTATCGAAAGAATTTCTCTCAGATTTCGTACTTAAACTATGTTTGGCATGACTGTTTTGCTACCGTTTGAATCTAACTGTTTTATAACTGTTTTATATATAGAGTAGAACGTAGGACCAACATGAACGCACATATTTATATTATGCTACAAATATATTATCAAATATGTTAAGGTAGTGTTTGGTATGCTCTTTTTGAGCATAATGAACAGTATAAATGTATCAGCATATGCTGTTTTGGACTCCTTTATTTATTTTTACTGTTCAGCTAAAAGAGTATAAATGTCAGCATAAATACCCGCAGGAAATGGTACTTTTTTCGTTTCCGTGCTTTCACTTCCGTTTCTTTACTCACTTCATAATGCAATTACTGTGACTATTGATTTAAAGAAAAGACATTTTTTACAAGTTACTTTATTTGTTACAAATTACATAATGATTCAAATAATTTATAAAAAATAGTAATACTTCTTTAGCCAAATAAAAAAAACACAATAATAATACAAATCTACAATATATTATTTGTAATACAACATAAATTAATAAAATTTAAAAAATCAATAAATGTACACACTTGTTACTATATAAATTAAAATATTAAAAAAATATATAGAAATATGAATGTATATAAATTTATTAACATATAAAAGTTAAAAAATACTATATATTATTAAAAGTTACAATTTCACAAAATAAATTCACATAAGAAAATTTGAAACTTTTGTTCTCTTTTTTTACGCTTTTATATTTGTAAGAATTATAAAATTTAGATAATAACAATATATTGTTTAGAAGTTACTAGTTTTGCTTAAATAATAAAAATTAAAATTTTATTGGTTATATAAATATTTTTATTTCTTAGGTTTATCAAGTTTTTCATTGTAAATTAAATACTCATAGTAATATATTATTTGTGAATTTTTCTATTTATTATTAGAAACAAAATAAAGTTAATTGTAATTGTAATACGAAAACGGTAAACGTATTACATATAACTAACTTAACCAAACATGTTGCATGTATGCTGCACTGCCAAATAACAGTTTTCAAAACAGCTGCATTTATACCAGTGCAAACCTGCCAATAAATATACTGTATTTATGCCAGCACAAACCTACCGTCAAATATGTTACAAATATGCTGCTAAAACGGTCATGCCATACAGAGCCTAAGACGAACAGAACCTTAGTCATTTTATTTTAGGCTTCTAAATAGTTTTGAGGTAAATGAACTGAAAAAGACTTTAACAAAAAGACTAGACAGTTTGATGCAGATGGTTGGACTAGTACAGTTCTATCAAGTAGACGACAGTGTACACCAGTTAGTTCCCAAAATATCAGGAGGTGAGCTAGAAGAGCTAGAAAAATGACTAAAAAACGGGAGAGAGAAAACCCTAGAAAGAACGCGCTGGCACGCGCTGGGAAAACCCTTCACCCTTTCTTCTTCGTTGTGCAAATCTTGCCCAATGAGAAGACTATAGCTCATCATGAGCTATTAGCACATCCAAGTGCTAGCCCTGTTAAGGAGATTTACCGAGAAATTAAGAATAGAGAGGAAGTAAGAGAGGGAATTAAATGCTCCTGGAAAGAGAGGAAGGAGAAGTCGGAGGAACAAACTGAGCAAATCTGCTCCTTGTCGCATCGGGAATCAATGAGGACGGTGGTGGAGAAGAGGATCGTTGCTGCGAGCTTAGGAAAATCGCCTCTAACGAAGCGCAACCGGTTGGATTCAACAGTGAAGGTAGATCTCACCCTCGAATTTCTGCATCGGACTGCAAAACTACTGCTAAAAGATCTAAAGATAATCTAGGTTTTCTGAGGTAATTATGAATGCGTGTAATAGTAGATTTCTACTTAGTTTCAGATTTATTTTGCTTTTCGACTACGATCCTCCCCCATGTTTCAATACTCAAATTTATACTCGAAGTTCTCCCCTTTCTCCTGTTGAACCCATCCATGGAAGATATGCTTCAAAACTGGAACAATATGAACCTTCACCCTGCCGAATCTGAAGCGGCTAATTCGGAACCCTTGGTGTTAGAACCCTCGAATCCTGACTACAAAAAAACCTTAGTGGGTCGAGTTTGGCATCCTCATAGAATCCACGCCAAACTTATGCAGAACTTCATGAATCAGATCTGGAAACCTAAGCCTCACTTCCGGTTAATGAAGTGGATTATAACACCTTTGCTTATCTTATCTTCTGAATTCGAAGCCAAGCAAATTCTGGCCAATGGCCCCTGGCATTTTCAAAATAGGCTCCTTGTTCTCCAGCCTATCAACCCTGCTCTAGCTTCAGGGAACATGTATTTCGGTCTATGAAGATCTGGGTGGGAATCCATGGTCTCCCGGTTGGATATTGCAACGACCTACGGCTATCATGCTAGCTCAGCGATTAGGTACTTTCATTGAATTCCTGACAAAGCTAATTCCCTGCTGTCCCGTGTGTTAAGATTCAAAATAGAGGTTAATATTGAGGATCCCCTCTGTCGGGTGCTGGTGGTTACTACTGGGCAAACCAAGCGAGTCTGTAGGGTCTCTTATGAGAACTTGCCCAACTTCTGCTATAGGTGTGGGAAACTTACCCACACTATGAATGACTGTAAGGTTGTGAAAGATAACCCGGATGCTGTGGAGAAATTTGGGCCTTGGATTAGGGCAGAGAATGCAAGTAATATGGCCCCTGTTACTGAAGAAGCTCTAATGCAACAATGGAGAGATGAAGGTATCATTAAGGAGGTTCTGACTCCTAATCCGCTTGCTCTACCCAGGGGAGCTCCTCTGAATTCTCAAGTGAATGTCGACCTTTCTCTTGCCATGCTTACACCTCCAGGTCAAATTCAGAGATCCTTCCCTATACAAGCCTCCAACTCTCTTCTCAGTTTATCACATTCCCCCAATCCACTGAGAGCTATCCTACCACAACCCCCCCTTATGATCTACACTAGACCTAACCCCTCTATTAATCTTCCCAATCTGAATCCCCAGAGACCCCTTATCCCTCTCATGTCATAATTGTCTACTTATCCTCAACAAAGAAACTTATCTCCTCAAAGATCTAATCCGTACCAATATCCCCCCTCTCAGTATCACCCGGTCCTTGGAACTTTCTCCAATGATTCAAAGAACCCTCAATTGGCCCCTCCAATTCTCAGAACCTGAACTCATCCACTCACCCCTATTGCAACTTCTACAAAAATTTTGACTGGAATGCAGCCATCTCTCACTTTGGATCTGAAGCTCAAAAGGGAGCTAGTAGTCCTGAATCGATTAATCAAGACACCCCTCAAACGGTCTCTGATGTGTTGAAGGAGGCTGAACAAAGAATCATCCAATCTTCTAATCCCATCCAACTCCCTGGTCAAAAAGATTCTTCCCCCCCTCCTTGCCAACGACCTGGGAAGCAGAAAGCTCACTCCTTTTTATCCCTAGGCCCCAACAAACCCCAATTCAAAAAAAGGAAGATATCCAAGGCCCAGCCTCTGATGATTAGGTCCTCTCCTCGTGTGGAGAATGACCTAGAGGAGACTGAGTACTATGAATCCCTTCTAGACAAGGCAGACCTTGCTGATCAGCAAGGCTGCCTGCCAAAATGAGTTGCCTCAGTCTTAACTGCCGGGGTTTGGGTCGACCCCAGGCAGTTGCTTGGGTTTCAGGGCTGTTGAAGAAGCATAAACCCGAGCTTGTATTTTGATGGAGACCCACAGATCTTCTGAGCAGATGAACCAGATTTTCAATGTGGAACATGTATAATGGTAACTGTGTTTCTAGTATTGGGAGAAGTGGTGGATTGGCTATTTTGTGGCTGAAAAATATTAACATCAACCTTATCAACTCTTCTTCTCACCACATTGCAGCAGAGATTTCTATGCCAGGTATGGTTACTTTCCACTTTACTGGTTTTTATGGATGGGCCAACTGGAATTTCAAGTATTTATCTTGGAAACTGATTCTAGCTCTTAGAAACCAAGTGACTATCCCTTGGATTATAGCTGGGGATTTCAACCAAATCATGTATGAATCTGAGAAAAAAGGTGGGAGAGTTAGACATGACTCTCAGATGGCTCCATTTAGAAATGCAATTCTGAAAGCTAATTTGATTGATGGGTTTTTGGGTTTCCCCTATACTTTCACCAATGGTCAATTGAACCCTTTCTGTCCATCAGTAGATTAGATAGAGCCTTTATCTCCTCAGAAATTCTCAACTATTCCCTTCCCTTCAGTTCTTCATCTTCCTATGGAAGATTCTGATCACTTGTCCCATTCTGATTAAGCTTCTAGGTTCCCACAGAAACC
This sequence comes from Limonium bicolor, assembly GCA_023374045.1. Taxonomy (NCBI): domain Eukaryota; kingdom Viridiplantae; phylum Streptophyta; class Magnoliopsida; order Caryophyllales; family Plumbaginaceae; genus Limonium; species Limonium bicolor. The sequence goes on from CM041778.1 coordinate 244,335,312, forward strand.
TATTCTATGTTTAGATTTGAAGATATGTGGCTTATGGAGGATAAATGTAGAAGAATTGTGGAGGAGTGTTGGAGTCAAAATAATCTGAGCCTTATGGATAATATTGAGAGATGCAAGAAAAAATTACAGTCTTGGGATGGATGGAACATTCAAAAGGTCAAAAAGAAAATAAAGAGTAAAACAAGTGAGCTGCATAGGATCTCTCTTTCCACTCAGACTGTGGGAATCATGCAAATAGGAAGAGACTGTTAGCTGAGATTGAACTCCTTAGATACAAAGAAGAAGTCTGGTGGAAACAAAGAGCCCGAGATAAGTGGATACAGGAAGGGGATAAAAATACAGCTTACTTTCATTCAAAGGCTACTGCTAACAGAAGAAGAAACACCATCTTTGGGCTAGAACAGGATGATGGAAACATGAAGTTTAATTGGGATGAAATGGAACTTATTTCGAGAAATCATTTCCAACAGCTTTTACCTCTACAATCAATGATACCCAACCCTACACCTGGAGTTGGGAATGCCTTAAACCTGCTCATGTCTCTCTTCTGTCCCAAGAGTATAACCAAGCTGAGATTCTCAGGGCTGTGAAGAATCTGGGATCAGACAAAGCCCCGGGTCCCGATGGTTTTAATGGCAGATTCTTCAAACATTTCTGGAATACTCTAGGGAACCAAGTTGTCCAATTGGTCCTAGACATTCTGAATGGTCAACCCCTCCCTCTCTCTTTGAATGACTACTATATCACCCTCATTCCAAAAACCCCAGGAGCTACTCATCTAAACAATTTCCGTCCCATAGCCCTTTGCAACTTCACTTATAAAATCATCACGAAAGTCTTGGCTAATAGAATCCAAACCATTCTTCCAGAGATCATTTCTGAAAACCAGTCTGGTTTTGTCCATAAAAGACTGATTACTGATAACATTATCCTAGCAGGAGAGCTCCACAATAAAATAGCCAAATCCCAAGCCAAGAAAAATCCTCTTTTTGCTTGTAAAATTGACCTAAGCAAAGCTTATGATAGACTGGAATGGTCTTTCATTGACAAAATTCTGAGAACAATGGGATTTCCTGATCATTGGAGGGTTCCTGTAATGAATTGTATCACTTCGGTCAAGGGAGCTGTCATTCTGAATGGTTCCCCTGGTAGGTTTTTTCCCCAACATAGAGGCATCAGACAAGGAGATCCCATCTCCCCTTTCTTGTTTATTCTTACTCAAGAGGCTCTTTCTTCTGCTATCAACAAAGCCATGGTTAATAAGCAGTTTCAAGGAATTAGTATCACAAAGAATGCTCCCCCCATCTCTCACCTAGCTTTTGCTGATGATATGATCTTATATGGTACTGCTAATGTGCAGAATGTTGAGTTCTAGGAAATCTCATAGGAAACTTTCTCAAAGACTCTGGCCATGAAATCAACTAAAAAATCAGACATTATCTTCAGCAGAAAAACCAATCCACAAGACAAAGCCCAGAGCCAATATACTCAAAGTTCAGATTGTTACTCACTTCAAGAAGTACCTTGGGCTCCCCACCAAAATGGTAGAAATAAACAAAAATGAGACCTTCAGCTACTTGTTAGATGCTGTTAGAAAAGAATTCACGGTTGGAATAGACCTATGTCCCAGGCAGCAAGATCAGTTCTTACATCAAGTGTCTTGATGTCCATTCCCACTCTTACCATGTCAATCCTTAAGATCCCTAATCATATTATCAAAAAGATGGATTCCTTGATTGCTAAGTTCTGGTGGGCAGGCAATGGTAATAAGAAAGCTATGTACTGGACAAAGTGGGAAAGAGTCTGTAATAAGAAGGAGAATGGGGGGCTGGGGATCAGATACTCAAAAGACTTCAATATAGCTCTGCTTGCTAAGCAAATTTGGAATCTTCTCAAATTCCCAGAGTCCCTGCTTGCTCGAACTCTGAAAGCCATCTACTACCCCAATAGCATCATCTTAAAGGCCAAACCCTCTAAAAAGGACAGCCCTATTTGGAAATCTATTCTCTCTAGCTTAAACCTCGTTAAGGCAGGTGCCAGAAAAGATATTGGCAATGGCCTAGACACTGAAATTAGAGACTGTTCTTGGATTCCTAGGGATGGGAACTTCAAGATCATAGTTCCTAGTAGGATCCCCCATAACATTACTTTTGTTAGAGAGCTTATGGATCAAGATGGTGAGGCCTGGAACACTGATCTGATTAACTCCTCGTTTGCCCAGATTGACAGACAAGATATCTGTGATATTAGAGTGGAGAGTGATAGGGAAGACGAGTGGGTTTGGCACTATGCCAAAGATAAAAATTACTCTGTAAAACAAGGTTACATGCTGTTACAAGACAACAAGGATAGGAACAACTGTTCCAATACTAACCGAGGTACTTGGGATTTCATCTCAAGAATCTCTGCAAAACTTTCTCCCCCTAGGGTGAAATTGTTGTGCTGGAAGCTTCTCAATGACCAGCTCCCGTGCATGACCAACATTGCCAAAAGATTGGGAGGCTCAGGTAAGTGTGTGTTCTGTGGAGACTCAGATACAGATATCCATGCTATCTTCCTTGCTGGTCTAGCAGATCTCACTGGGAGGAAATTCTAGATGTGGAAGAGCTCCCTCACTATAGAAGAGGAGCTATTCAAGACTGGCTCATCCAAAAAGCCAAAATCTGGTCTAGAAGGAAGACGTCTATAGTGGCCAACCATATAGGGGTCTATGATGGGAGGAACCAAACCAAGCATAATCCTCAATTTTCTATTATGAGTTGTATCGAGAATATATAGCTTTTACCAATCAATATGAAAGAAACATGAAGTGTATAGATAGGAACCGAGCTAGAAGTTGTAATTATTACTTGCAACAAGATGAGATTTTACTTGTAACCTCTTGTCTCAGGAAAAAAGGACAATCAGCCATCACAGCGGGGCTACTCATTGATTATGACAACCGTCCAAGAATGGCCTTCAACATCAAAACTAGTCCGAAAAAAGAAGAGTATGAGATGGAAGTTGAGGCGATTACTCAAGGAATCAAGTTAGCAAGAGAGGAAGGCTTCAACAAAATCTACATACAAGCGAATCAGAGGCAAACCTTCACTATCTGCAATGAAGTGAGAAATGGAATTCAGCCGACAATCAGGCACCTCCCAGGCCTAGACAATGTTATCCGATTTATGTCTTATGTTCAGTTTTTGGATTGTAATGATATTTTTAATCAATTTCCGGCCTTTTTGGTCACTAAAATGTTTAATGGGGGTCTGTCTTGGAAGATTTGGAAAAGGGAGGACATCCCCTTAGCAATATTATTAGGTTGTGGGGAAGATACTTCTGAACCCCATCGGATTAGGGTTGGTAGGGTTTGTATTAGTCGATCCTTGCTGGGCTCGAACTGATCGGTTTGTACTTTTTATTATATATGCGAAGATCTATTTCAAAAAAAAGTAGACGACAATGTCATTGCTTAGATTTTTTATTTTTCTCAAATTGGCGCATTAATTCCCAACGAGAAAATATTGGACTGAGCACAATGTTGACCGCCGGTAGGTTCAATTTGTCGACAGCCTTGACGGAAACTACCAGTGGTGTTACTATCAGAAATGAATGTTGGCGTTGACTTCGTTAACAATTTTAGTTTGGGTCAGCTTTTTTTCTATATTCACAATAAAATTCAGAAAATTTCTTTGATTCTTAATATATGTAACACCCCTACCGCTAAATACACCATTATCTCGTAATCGCCTCATTAATCAATACAACTGCAGCGGAAATTCACTACCAACGGTGGGTGATACAATGTCGTTAGTCACCCACGTGACTAACAAGGCCAAATCCACATACAAACACAATTACAATATCGGTCTGATGAACTAATATACCGAGCACTCAAACATTACTACTGTCTTTCATTCCTTAACCAATACAAATACATGTACAAACCTCAATTCAAGTCTATACCGAGTTTCTACAATCCTCCAGTTGCCGATAACATTTCGGACTTACAATTCAACCTTTACAATTACAAAATCAATACAATGTTCCTTAATCAACTACCCACACTTATACAGCCATCCCCGTCCTACACTCGAACGGCATTCGGCTCCAAAGTACCTGTAAAGTAAAAACGGTGCCCCAAGGGCTCAGCATATTGCTGGTATGAAATTCGCATACCCCGCGTGCTAACGGGGGTATGCCAACTACTTTGTCGAAAACATGGGGTTCATTTTAATTCAACAATCATGCTCGATAATAATATATTAATCATGCACAACAGTGCAAACATGCTCGCTTTCAAAGATATTCAAACAAGGAATACAGTCCACATGGATATCACATCAAGCTCGGTACATTCATTTACCTTATTCTTAAACCTTGAGAAACCGTATCTCAAGTGAGTTTCATTCTCGTTAATCACCAACTTATCCATCCCAACCGGATAGATTACTTGTCTCCTAGATCTTTAGACACTCTCGGTCCTAATCTAGTTTCCTTAATTATTCTACTCTTGAATAATTTTAGGTTAAGCCTCATAGGCCTCGGGGCAGAGACATATATAGGTCTCAACACCGGGCTTTTATAATCTCAATACGGGATTAGAAACATTCTCTCATGTTCCCTCTTTCCTATCCCATAATACCCAGCTTACCTCTTTAGACGGGTAAGCTCTGCCAGTCTCACTCCAATCGGGCACCACTATGTAGCACACGGCCCCGCAGGGCACCACTATGTGGCACACGGCCCGGTAACAAGAGAGTTCAACCATGGATTCAGAAACAAACGCTCTGTTGTTTCCTCTTCCTTGCACGCGTGACTCACAATCCCCCTAACCCAACTCTCGAGTTAGTAATAATACATACTCACATATATAAAATTATGTATTAGGTAGTAGCATCCCTCTCGATGGCATCTCATAACTTAGGCGATTTTCCTAATTTGCTGCGTTCACCGATTTATGGGTCGCCCCTACACTTCTATTCACTTAAAAGTTATAGTTATTTTCTCACTTTGAGTCGGGTCCCCGTATGGGAGGTTGACTAATCATAAAAGGGAGTTCATTAATCCCGTTTAACACTCTTCGCGTTTTGGGAGAGTTCGTACTGTTGAGTTTATCTTGTTCTCTAATCGAGAATTCTTATGTGTTCCACATGTTTAAATCGTTTCATGTTCGACTCTTTCTACGAGTCGCTAACCAAACATTACTCCTTTACGAGTCGGTCTACAACACTAAATTAGACAAGACAATCAACAAGGATAATTAGCACATGCAACATGCATCAAGATATATCAACAAAGAAAAAATAAATTTCATGCTTTTATCTTGATTAGGTCGGCTACAAGCAAAACAACACAAATCAGTGTAATCCCGGTAGCATACGGGGCATGAGAAAATCATACCTTACACCATGGGCTACTCTACCATGTCACCTTACGTTCCTCGGTTCACACTTGATCCTCTGATAAGATTTCAAACATTTCTATTTACATCAAGTTTCATACGGTACGTAACTGTTACCCCGTACTTACCCGTGGTCCCGTTATCTTAACTTTGTTCATATGCTCTTATGTTCACAACTTTCTCATTCACTTGCACTTTTTTACACTTCTTAGGACCTTACATGTCACAAACAAGGCCTAAACTCATCTAAAACCATCCCCATCATTTCCCATCATTAGATGCATTAAAACACATCCTGGTGAAAATTTTGCATTGGTCCGGGTTTGTGTCCAGGGTTTACAAACCGGACCAAGCTCCGGAATTACTTTTGCCTGTTTTACATAGGTCCGGGTTTGTGTACCGATTTACAAACCCGGACCACCCCCTGGGATGAGTTTCTGCCTAATTTTTTAGGTGGTCCGGGTTTGTGTACCGGTTCACAAACCCGGACCAACCCTGGAACTGTCAAATTTTACAGTTTTTAACTCTTAAACTCACCTTAATCCTCACCCAATCTTTTCCTAATCATTCCACATAATTCCAAACACGTTGTAACACCTTAAACATGCTCTAAACCTCCTCATATCATTGCTCAAACTCATTGTTCAATTCTTGCCCAATTCTACAATTTCAACTCTCACATTTTGCAATTTGCACACTAATGCCCTAAAAACATTTCCATGACAGTTTGCACTTCTACCATTCGTTACCAACTCATCTCATGACCGTAACCATTCATCCCTAGTCATTTGCACATCATTGCTCAAGTTCAAACCTTCATTTCCAAAGCCATATACACTAGGTCTTTTTCAAGAAATTCAAGACACTAAAACATCCATTATGCTACAAATTTTGTTTACTACTTAACTCACCTCTAAAATAGCTCCTAGGTGGTTAACTAACCAAATTGGTTTCTCTCCAAACACCTAGTTCACCCTAAGTATCATCCACTCCCCAAGTCACCTAAATTTCTTAGGATTTCTATCGAAATTTCGCCATAGTTCCTCTACAATCCTAGCTTGCCCAAATGCATTGTTTTATCAATTCCTAATCCATTCACTTGCCACATCCATAAGGGATCCTACCAGCACACAAGCTTCATTCAAAACTCATCAACACCATACATAGCATTAAACATAAACCACTTGGCTCCAAGGCCCTTAATCACACAACAATTCACCAATACATTAAACTCAACCACAAATCTCTCTTAGCTCAATCAAAAAATTTTGGTTCAGATTTTTAATTCATCTTTTTATTTCCCAAGCCAACATTCTAAAGGTACTTAGAATAATCATCAAGGTAGATCAATTACCTTTATTCTTCATTTCTTTTCCAATCTTCTTCTTCCTCTCCTTCATTTCTCTTGACTCCACAATCGGCCAAGGCATATCAAATGCCAAGAACTCTAAATTATCATTTAAAGATGGAATGGGGCTAAGTAAAAACACTTAGACACATTGAAATAGCCCTAGGATTCAAGAAGAGGCTTAAAGCACAAAATTAGGGCTTATCTTTGAAAGCTCTTGCATGGTTTTCAATCATGAATCAAAGGAGGGATTTCCACCACCATTTGAGGCTTGGAAAAATAGCTCAAACAAAGAAATAAAAATGCTACATTAAGTGCTGAAATCGGTCAATGTAAGGCAATGAAGGAAAATGAATTTTTCTTGGATTTTTCTTACCTTGAATGAAAGAGGAGACTTCCATGCTCCATAAAAGCTGATTTTCTCTTCAAATGGGATATATCCATGGAGGTCAACTTCATCCTTTGAAGATTTTGAAAAGAGGGAAAGATAGATCTTGATGAGAGGAGCAAGAATATGTGATTAGTTTTTGATTTGGAGCTTTGGTGTGACTTAGGCATGAGGAGAAGAGTGGGCTGCCATGGATGGAGCTTGAAAATCGCTCCATCAGCAGAGAGAGGAGGAAGGACTCGGCTGGAGGGAGAAGAAGAGAAAAACGTGAGAGAGTGTGGAAATGGGAGGAGAGAGAGAGAGAAGTAAACTTTATTTACTTTTTGCTTTTTCCCCTTTTCCCTTTTCTTTTTCTAACTAGCTATTAGTAGAGAGGGGAGGCTGATTACACATAAAAACCGGCCCCCACTATCTACATATAAGCTGGGGTGTTTTCGTCTTTTTACAAGAAACGCTCGTTTAATTACCGGTTTGGGCACTATTCACCAACCGGGACCGTTTTCTGGATTTTTCTCGTTTCTTTAATTTTAATGGTTCTTAAGCTTCCATTAATATTTAATTATAGTTATATAGTCAACTATAATTTTTTTACGGGTCTGTTTGACCACTTAAAGTCACATTTTCGGGTTTTCTCGAAAAACGTGCTCTAAAACTCTGTTAGCGTTTTAACCCATTATTTGGATCCGTTTTCTTCGGGAATTGTTCCCTCATACTATTTAGGCCTAATTAAGCCCTAGGAATCCATCTAGGACCCTAACCGATGTCATATACCTCCTATGGTCGCATAACGTTCATTTTTACGTTTTATGCTTTTAAGTGTTTTCTCTTTTCTTTTGGTTTTATTCCTGCACCAATATTTTTTAGGCACCATTAGGCCTCTAAAATTCATATTATAATAATTTAATCACCATTTTTAGGTTCGGGGTATTTCAATATATCACTTTTTCAAAGTGAAGATGTAACACCCTAACCCGAAATCTAATAATTTGAACGACGATCGCTCCCAAATAAACTTAAACTGCAGCGGAATAAATTACAATAACCGGGCGGTATTACAATGCCGTTAGCCACCCTTGTGACCAACAAGGCTAACTCCAAATACAAATCTCCAAAAGTCACGGTCTGAATACGAATACAACCCGAGATACTATGAATCAAACTCAAAGGTACAATAATTAAGTAAAACAAATAACTAGTAGTAAACTCCCATAGCTTGATCTACCCCACCTACACTCGGTGTGGTAAACTCTTCGACTTCAGGTACCTGAAAAATGGGGGTGCCCCCAAAGGGGCTCAGCAAACAATGCTGGTATGGAAAACGTGCAGCCCATCGGCTACTGGGCCACACCAACTACTTTGTCGAATACATACAGTTCATTTTTTGTAAAGCTGTAACAAGCATAACCTGATAATAACAAGTATCCATAAAAGGACAACAATGTCACATAGAACAAGACTTCAGAAGGTCAAGTTAGATGAACTGTAATCATTTGATAATAGTCGGGTCCACACGATGGGACTGACAGGTGTATGAGAGTATGTCAATATAGTGAAGGTATAGTGACCTTGTTAAAAGAAAAGGTGGGTAATGAGTCCCTAAGAAGATAACGTAGTTAACTCCTGTACTTTAAAGAGGTGGGTATCAAACCCTCGAGAGGAATAAAGTCTTCCTCCCCACTTGAACTGTTCCGGTACGCAGCCGGTGAGTGGACATAGAGTGCACCCAAAACTCCCATCACGACGTAAATTGAATAGGAGACGACCTGAGACAGGTACAACTCCCGTAGCATGCATGGCCAGATCCAACTGGGCTCCTCGTTCTCGTAGTATAGAATTGTTAGGTGTCATACAAGGACGTTAATCAAGAACACAATGTGTATTGTCAGTTATCACGTTTAGGATAATGACGTCTATTATAAAGTGAAGTTAGTGAGAAGCTTGAGTGCAAGTTCTCGGTATAATAAAACGCAGGTATTTAATCCACTGGTAATGTAGTGTTGTATGCGTGGGACATACACGTTGTAGTTAGTATCATTCTCGCATTTAAAATAACACAACAATGCACAAGAGTAATACAACATTTTACATTAATTATCTTGGTCGTTATTTCAAACAACAGATAGCACACAAGCCGGTGTAATCCGGTAGCAAACAGGTTGCAAGAATCCTATACCGTTCACCGTAGTTTGTAGTTGAATATATCTGGTCAACATCTGGTCAAGTATTGTCCTATATTAGGATTAACTGAGAGGGTTAATTTATGTTACCCTTGTATAATAATTTTATTGGATCATTCAACAATTTTGTATTTATTATTTCATGCGAGGTTTACTTCTTCATACTTAGATAATTTCTTTAACCTCTTAACCTCATTGATAATTAAGGTGTTTACATATATTCCAATTTATATAGTCTTAATGAATAGCTTATATTGTGTGGTAATTTCTTTTAATTATCTTATGATTTAATGTATAACTTATTTTGTTATATCTTCTTGATTTATTTATAAATCCTTTAATGTACACATATGTATATATTTATTCATGTATTATTTATGTTACATGTTTTTAATTGTTTAGATGACATAATAACTTCATAATTTCTCAACTATATTTATATGCCATACCTGGACATAATATTCTTATAGTTTTTATTATTGCCTTGTTTAACCATAAATAATATTTATTGATTACCTTTAAATTCCTTATAACTATATATGCCATAGTTTTAATTCCATAATCTCATAAATCAAAAATTCTTTTTCTAATTCCTCCAAATATCCACATAGGACCTATATTTATTTAAATCTAAATTCTTACCCTTATATTTCGGTTATTTACAAAACAATCATAATAATCATAAACTTTACATTTAAACTCTAATCTCATTATATTATACAGTTTTAATTCCTTATTTAATTATATTACAAAACCACCATTAATAGGTGGAAGAAATAATGGAAGCTAAAGGACAAGGTAAGTTAGGTAAGGTTTGATTTTTCAATGTTAACCTTGTCTTCTTCTTCCCTTGTAGGTGGACGATTTCTAGGCTTAATTGGAGCCTCTCAATCGGCAGCTAAGAGCATGGACAAGCATGGGATGGTCACTTATATTTAACAAATCAAAAAGTAGAATCTAGATCTACTTTTTGCTTTAATTATTTTTGCTTTTGTCAAGCTAACATGGCCTTGTTTTCTTGCAGGATTTCGACAGCATGGGGGTCAAATAATACTTGTATGCTTCTGCCTTTAAGTATTATAGCACATGGGAAGGTGAGTCACCATGTTCTATGTCTTTTATAAGTTTTAAATGTAAATTTTATACTAGTTTTAGGCAGAAAATCGGCCCCTATAGAGCTCATTGTTTGACACTGTCTTTAGTTGATTTAGAGGGTAAATTCCTCCCCATTTAATATTCATAATTCATGGCATGTCAAAAACTACAAGGTAATTGCGTAAAACGTTTTAGTGACACCCGAAGGTGCGTTTTTGTGCTCTAAGGTTATTTTGGAAAATAAGTTGTCTCTATGAGTTAAAAGTGTTTATAAACTTTTTTATAGTTAATAATGATATATTAAGGTGTTACATTGAGTTATATGGGGTTACATCAACTCATGACATAATTCCCGGGCTATCGGGACACTCCCGGGGCAAAAAGGAGCGTTAAGATATTTCCCGAGGATTTTGTTGAATTTTGAGAAACTAGCTCGTGGGTTCTCTTTAGAATGATTATTAATGATGTTAGGAACTCTAAGAATGAATTATATAGGAGTTTGTGCCGCCTCGGCACCTCTCCGGGCTTTTCGTGCTTTAAGGGGCGTGCGTGAGCACTCCCGAGCGTTTTGCGTTTTTGACTAAATATAGCCTAGGGACTATGTTTGTATAGTCATATAATGAGGGTATGACCATTTGGTTTGAGTTTTAGAAGGTCATACAAGGTCATGCTTAATCGCATGTTTCTAAGACGTTTTAGTGTTTATGGTGAAACGACTATTTTTACGTAACACTCTCATGCATGTATTTGCATGCGTACGTGAAATGGTTTATATTTGGATTATTTTCCATTAAATAATGGTTTTATAATGTTAATTAGATTTGGGGTATTTCAGAAGAAGTAAAAGTTTTTGAAATTCACAAATTACCTATAATCCGTGAAATGATCTTAAATAGTGATCATTTTACCTTTAACATTGTAACTCATGTTTCATATTCACAATATATCTCTTTTTATATTACGGGACATTTTACAATTTTTTTATAATTTAAAAAGAAATATTTAATAAAGTAATAAAATTATAAAAAATATATAAAATTAAAATTAATTAAAAATTATTAAAGATTAAATATACACAAAACTCAAACAAATTATAAAATTGAAATACTTACATTTTAATAGATTTTAGTCTTAATAAAAAGATACCACATTAATAATTATAATTCACAATATATAAATTATAAAACCATATAAATTAATAGAAAACTATAAATATTTAAATAGGTTGACATATGAATAAATTATTTAAAAAGGCTATAAAATATAAATATATATATAATTTACAAATTTAATAAGATACAAAATTATTAAAAAGTACACATTTTCATTATATTATATGAAGTATTATCGTAACATCTGAAACTTTTGTTCTTTTTTCATTCCCTATAATAGGCATACTATCATAATTTTGTATGTTTCATAATTGTAAAAAATGAAAAAATATACAAAATAGTAATATTTTGTGAATTTGTAGTTTTTATTAAAATATATAAATTGAATATATAATTTTTTTAACTCAATTAGGGTTTTACTATAAATTAAATACTCATACTATGATGAGAATAATATGAAATGAAAACTATAAAATTCTTTTATGATACTTTTATATAGTTGTTGTATGAAAGGGGTAAAATTTGAATAATGTAGTATATTTTTATAATTTACTATGCTTTTCAATTTAATATATATATGTATATGTTTGTACAATTTTTAGTCATAATATCCATTACTGTAAGTATATATATGTATATATATATATATATCTTTTCGTATAGGGTTTTGTTTATAAACTTACATATGTACACTTATTAGTATATAATATTTAATCATTAATTTGTTTGAAGTTTTGTGTATATTAAGACTTATAAATTTTATTTCAATTTTATATATGTTTTTGTTATTTTTTATATAATTTATTTCTTTTTAAAATTATTTATGTACTTACTTAGTATTTTAAACATTTTTTGGTAAAATTTCATAAAATGCCCTGAATGAGAAAAAAGTGAAAACATGATCTGCAATGTGAGCGGTAAAATAATCATTATTCAAAGTCATTTCACAGATTAGGGGTATTTTGTGAATTTCAAAACTTTTTACGGGTATCTTGTGAAGATATTTTAAAAAAGGAGTAAGTTGTGAATTACTGAAGTTTTGAGGTGGTTGTTAATGTAAGTTTACATCCTCTCCTAATGCTTCGACTCTTGCTATCTTTTCCTAGATCTTCATTAGGGGTGAGCATTTGGATAATTCGGTTACCTGAAATCCAAATTGTAAAAAATAATTTAGATTTCGGTTATATCGGTTAAAAACCGAATTATCCAAATTAACATCAAAATCAAATTAAACGTTATCCAAATCATCCAAAATCCGATTTTTGTTTGAGTGAAAACCGAAAACCGAACTGAAATCTAAATTCTAGCTAGTTTGAATTTCAACTAATTGAAATTTAGGGTTTGTGTTTGATTATTTGTCACTAAAGACTAGAAATAAAAAAAAGAATATATTTTTTTTAAAAAAATTGGATAATTCGGTTAACCGAAATAGACAAAGTCAAAACCGAAATCAAACCAAATTATAATTTGGATAATTCATTTAACCGAAATTTTAAATCCTGATAGAAAATTTGGTTAAAAATCCAATAAAATAATTTGGTTAATTGGTTTTTGGATAAATCTAAAATATCCAAACTGAATGCTCACCCCTAATCTTCATACGATGGGATATGACCATTAACGGGACGTTTGTACTTACCTTGTTATGCCGAGTTCGAACACAGAGTGAGGTAAAGTAATAGAGGATAGAGACTAAAAGAGTTTTTTGAAGGATCAGACAATGTCGCTTTATTATGAGAGGTGAACCCTAATTATAAATCTTTTATAATGGTTCCTTTACAAGCCAGACGGTCACATACTAACTAAAGCGTACCACTTTACTTTATTTTATTTCCTAATTGGACTTTATGCTTATCTGCCTGGGCCATCTTTATCATTTTGTGTCTAGCTTTTCATAAGCCTGGACATTTATCCCCGGTCTTACATACATGATTTTACCCTTTTTTCCTTGTGCCCAGGCCTATGAGTCTGGTCCTTGCCTTTCTTCTAGCGCCCGTTGCGCCCGAGTCACTCATGTTCCTTGCCTTTCTTTTAACGTCTCATTGCTCCGGGCCTAAACCCCCGGTCCTCTTATCCTCTTCAGGGGTATGTTATGAATTTTTCCTTTCTAAATTTAGAAATTTTGTGTTAATTATTGAGCAGTTATTGATAATATATTATTGTAGAAAAAACATATAATATGTTTTTAGTTTATGCAGTTAAATAATAAATATATGCAGACAATTTTGGTCATTTCAGTTATAAACTGATAACCAATTTTTGAAAATATGTAATTTTAAAAAAAATATATATATATAAACAACAACAAAACATAAACCCCTTTCATAACCCCCTTTCATTTTTTTCACGTAAAAATGTGGTTTTACCATAACAAATATGGAAGAAAATAATCATTCACATGCACCTTCGATTTTTTTATCCATGAACTATAAAAACAAATTGACTCCCCTCACATGTGATGATCCGTAATTGTGACAATTTGAAAGCTGGTACACCACAAAGATATAAAAATGGACCACATTTAAACAGATAATTAACTCTCACATGAGTAATAAAATGAGCTGAGAAACTGAGAGGGGACAACTTAATAGCAGTCCATTTTGCCGTGGGATAAGATGACTTTTGCGGGAGCGTGTACGGAAAATGAGAATGACCCTGAAAGTTGTCCAATTTAAGTGGATGGAAGTGCTAAACCGAGGGAGATTGATGCAGTGATAAGGGGTAGCGTTGGATGGCGGCTGTATATCTCGTCCGTTGGGTGTTGTAGAGGTGAAAGTTTTAGTATTGGGGCAAAAGCTAACCCTGCGTCCGACTCCGAGCGTTCGACTGCATTTTTTTTAGCATAAATAGATAATATAAATGTATAACTATATGCTGTTTTTGGATTTCTTTATTTATTTTGTTATTCTAGTTAAAAGAGCATATATAAGGCTCTATTCGGCATGGCTGTTTTGGTATTAATTTACAGCATATTTGATAGTAGGTTTGCGCTGGCATATTTGCTGGCAGGTTTACGCTGGCATATTTGTATCAGTTTTGAAAATTGTTGTTTGGCAGTGCGGTATATATACAACATATTTGGTTAAATTAGTTATATTTGATGCGTTTACCGTTTCTATATTATAATTACAATTTATTATATTAAACTACATAACTTTATTTCGTTAGTAAAAATAGATAGAAAAATTCACAAACAATATACTACTATAAGTATAATTTACAATAAAAAAACCTAGGAAACCAAAGAAAATAAAAATATTTATATAACTAATAAAATTTTAGTTTCGATTATTTAAGTAAAAATTGTAACTTCTAAACAATATATTGTTATTTTCTTAATTTTATAAAGTACAAATATAAAAGCGTAAAAAATGAGATCAAGTGTTTCAAATTTTCTAAAAAAATTGAGTGAATTTATTTAGTGAAATTGTAACTTTTAATAATATATAATATTTTTATAACTTTGTATGTTGATAAATTTATATACATTTATATTTTTATATATTTTTTTAATATCCTAATTCAGATACCAACAAATTTGTATATTTATTGGTTTTTTAATTTTATTAATTTTTGTGGTATTACAAATAATATATTATAAATTAATATTATTAATATGGTTTTTTTAAAATTTGGTAAAATAAGTAGTACTATTTTTTATAAATTATTTGAAGTATTGTGTAATTTGTAACAAATAAAATAACTTGTAAAAAATATCATAAGATAAGTAGTTTTTTTTTAATCAATAGTCACAACAATTGCGGGAGAAAAGAAGTGAAATTAAAAACACGGAAACGAAAAATTAACATTTATTGACAGTTACAATGATCTTTGTGGTGACTATTTCAATAGCTGACGTGGTTTCAAACAACTGACTTGGAATTAGGGACCATTTCCGTAACTAATGGTTGAAGTGACCCATTGACTAGAAGATTCAACGATTAATACTGCAGCAGCGTAACCTCCAGGGCACCAACTTGTCGTCGAACATTCTAATATCCCCTGCACTGCATGGCTATCATGAATATGTAAGCTGGCCCCGTTTGCCACTTACATAAGAATAGAACATTTAGTACACAGTTTTCCATGGTTAATGCACTTGGAGTTGAAGCACTTCGTTCAAAAGGGCAGCTCCCCTCGCGCACGTAGAGAATAAAAAAAAAGAGGAGAGATCAACATTACTGATATTCCATCCTTGTGCTGTTAATTATTTTCTGAGTAAGAAGCTTTTGTAGCTGTGGCCATGGCTAAGCAACAAACAGTTCTTCTGGTTTGGCTACTGTATTCCACAATTACAATGGTTTCTGCCAACAAAGAAGCTGAAGCAATGGCTCTAATCCGGTGGAAGGAAAGCCTGCTTGATTCTGCTTCTCTCGCCTCTTGGAGCCCCTCAAACACTCGGAACATGTGCAAGAATTGGACTGGGATTCATTGCAGCCCATCTGAAGTGCATGCCACCCTCATTGACGTGTCTGCATTAGGACTTACGGGTTCACTCGCCCAGTTCAATTTTTCGGCATTTTCAAACCTAACAAGCTTCAACCTCAACAGCAACCGCATTGGAGGAACAATCCCATCCAATGTTTTTAGGATCGCGATCCTAGCGTAGGATCGTAAGTGACCCCTAGGATCGGATCGTGGGATCGAATCGTGGGATCGATCGATCCTACAAAAAGTGAGTAAATATTGTTCAAAATTATAAATATGTTATAAATAACTTCTATTTAAAGCATAAAGTTTAATTTGAGTAAGAATATAGCATTATTGAATTAAAAAATAAAACTTAAGACCACAACAATGATAGTACGCTTACAAATTGAATTATAGATAAGAAAACCTATGAATTCTGATAATATTGTCCATAAAAAAGATAAATTTAATAAGATAGGTTAAACATAAATCAAATCCACAGAATGCATAATTTTTATGTGCGTTTTTATTTCTTTTATCACCCTCCCAACAAACATTATGAGCTACAAGTTGTTATTAACAAAATCATGCGTTTTCCAATTCATCCTCATTCAAAAGAGTACGTAAGCAATGGAACGTAAAGCCAAAACGAGTTCCAACAGCTTATTGTTTCAATTATAAACCAAGAAGAAAAAAATGATAAAAGTAATCAATAATATCTTATAAATTTGTATTGGTTCTTTTAAGTTTTTTTTTCATTTTCTACTTTAGAGCTTTATAACTTTAAATTTTTCAATCATTACAATATTAAATAACACTTTAAATGTTATACATTTTTGAACACCTAGGTACACATTATAATCTTTCAAGATGAAGAGTAACAAGAAGTGATATTCCAATCTTAATCCTTACCCGCTCAGTGACCTCAAATAAATCTACATATACAAGTCGTTTAATAATATCCAGTTGCAATGTTGAAAGTCATAATATTTTATGGACTATGAAACTATCTACAATATTTTGAGAACTTTTTGTTTCTTTATATTTTATTAAGATATAATTCACATTGATATGAAAAGATAAACCGTAAACAAGTTAGGATCGATGGATCGTAGGATCGTACTAAGGATTTAGAGTGCAGGATCGTAGGATCGTGCAATGGAATCGTGATCCTTTGACGATCCTACATGGCTCCGATCCTACCTGCGATCCGGATCGTAACTGTGAATTTGGATCGTAAAATCGTAGGATCGTGGGATCGAATCGCGATTCTGTGAACATTGAATTCCCATCAACCATCCGCGCACTTTCAAATATCATCCATTTGGACCTGTCGCATAACCTCTTCAATGGCTCAATTCCATATGAAATTGGTCAGTTAAAACAGCTTGAATATTTCACTGTTTATGACAACTATCTCAATGGTAAGATGCCATTTCAGATTACCCGTTTGCATAAACTGAGGTACCTAGACCTAGGGGGTAACTTTTTAGAGAATCCAAAAGATTGGAAAGGGTTCGGCAGCATGCCATTGCTCAGGCACTTGAGCTTCTTCTACAATAGAATGGCCTCTGAGTTCCCGTCTTTCCTTCTCACCTGTCACAACTTACGTTTTCTAGATTTGTCATGGAACCAATTCACTGGATCAATCCCAGAAACTTTATTCACTGGTCTTCCAAACCTCATGTATCTTAATCTCGACGAATCAGTTTGAAGGGTCATTATCTCCTAATATACGAAGTTATTCATCCTCAAGGGGCTGGGCTGGCGAATAACAAGTTCAGCGGCTCCATAATCGATGGAATCACCTCGATGTCTAGTTTGGAGGCTCTAGAATTGTATGGAAACTCATTCGAGGGCGGGTTTCCTTCAGAAATAGGAAACCTTAAGAACCTTAAACAACTCGACCTACACTCAATTAGCATGAGCTCCAACATTCCTTTTTCACTTGGACTCTGTTCAAATCTTACTTACCTTGATTTACACAATTGTTCGCTCTTTGGGCCTCTACCCATGTCTCTGGCCAATCTTAGGAGGATGTCTGAGCTGCGACTACATGACAATCAATTATCGGGAGAAATCTCTCCAGCTTTTTTGTCTAACTGGACAGAAATGATCAAATTGTATCTGCACAAGAACCAATTTAAGGGGAAAATCCATCCTGAAATTGGTCTTCTGAAAAAGCTCAATATTCTGTACATGTACAAGAATAAGTTCAGCGGATCAATCCCTGCAGAGATTGGGAACCTGCAAGAGCTGTCAAAGCTTGATCTCTCAGCAAATCAACTTAGTGGTAAAATCCCTCGAACCATGTGGAACCTCAGAAATCTCAGCCTCTTGAAGCTGTTCCCAACAATCTTGGTGGAAGAATCTCACCAGAGATTTATAAGCTACCTCTTTAACCATATTTGACATAAACACTAACCGATTTTATGGAGACTTCCTAGCAGCTTGGCCAACCTCACCAACCCTGGTGACGTCTCTATGTTTGTGGGAACAAATTTGAGGGTATTGTTCCGCAAGACTTGGGCACAAAATGGCTAATCTTAGCCAGGTTGGCTTCTCGGATACTCCTTTCTCGGAACGCTCCCGCCTAACCTATGCAGTAGCTTCTCTCTTGCTAACCTAACTCTCGACGGGAACAACTTCACAGGTCCTACCCCGGTTTGCCTGAGGAATTGCTCAAGCTGGAAAGGGTTCGGTTAGACGGGAATCAATTCACAGGGAACTTGTCAACTATATTTGGTGTTCACCCAAATCTTATATATCTCAAGTAAGTGGAAACCAATTTGTTGGAGAGATTTCTCCTCTGTGGGGAAGAATGCGTCATCTAACAAATTTGGAACTGGACAAACAAAAATTCAGGGCAAATCCGTCCGAACTTGGAGATGAATGAGAAGCTTGCAATCTTAACCATCAATTCGAATATGATATCGGGTCAGATCCCGATGAACTTGGACATCTAACCTCTTGTCAATCTCAATCTGAGCCGTAATCACCTAACAGGTGTAGTGCCTACAAGTTTGGGCGGTTTAGATGGTTAGCGAACTTGACCTATCAGACAATAGTTTCATTGGTTTAATACCTGCAGAACTTGGCCAGTGTGAGAAATTGTTCAGCTTGAACCTAACCATAATGGCTTTTTCTGTAAGATTCCCCCGAAGCTTGGAAACATCGTAGCCTTCAGACATGGTTGGATTTAAAGTAGCAACTCGCTCTCAGGTACAATACCTGAAAACTCGCCAAGCTCACATCACTACAGATCCGAATCTTCTCATAAACCATTTCTTAGGCACCATCCCCATCTTCGTTTTCATCTATGGGTAGTCTAGGCTCTGTTGGATTTCTCCTACAACAATCTACTGGTGCCATCCCAGATGGAACGATCTTTGAAAAAGGACTGTATGTTGGGAACTCGGGTTTGTGTGTATTGCACAGGGATTATCTCCTTGCAATCAAAATTCTTCAAACATCCAGTCTCACCGCAATAAGGAGGAAAAGCTCATCAAAACAATTGTCCCCATAGCTTGCATCTTCTCCCTAGGCTATTTGTTGCCGCTTTTTTTTAAACTCTATTTTATTCGCAAGAAACACGCCACATCTTCGGGATGGAAATGCAGATCAAGAAGAAGAATCTATAATATGGAAAAAAGAAGGCAGATTCATTTTTAGTGAAATTGTAATGCAACAGACGCTTTGACTACAAGTATTGCATAGGCAGAGGAGGATTGGGACTGTTTACAAAGCGCATCTCTCTTCTGGTCAAGTGGTGGCTGTGAAGCAGCTTTAACTCTTGGAAAGACATCTTCAAGCAACAATTTGGTATCCATATTAAAGGCAGAGGAGTTTTGAGAATGAGATTCGAGCACTAACTGAAGTGAGACCAGGAACATCGTTAAGCTTCATGGTTTTGTTCGAGAAGGGGAAGGTTTTACCTGATCTATGATTACTCGAGAGGGCAGTTTTGAAAAAAAGTGTTATACATAATAATGAAGAAAAAGAGGAGTTGGGTTGGGGAAGTGAGGGTAAACATTGTGAAAGGATTAGCTCATTCTCTTGCTTATCTCACCATGATTGCATACCACCATAATCATCGTGACATATCCTGGCACTGTCTTGATTGAAGAGAATTCGAGGCAAGACCTCTCAGATTTTGGACAGCTAAGATTCTTGGCTCCGATAAATCTAGTTG
>CM041778.1:244355919-244379570 GCA_023374045.1 Limonium bicolor
GACAAGATGGTGGCTTTTCTAATGGGACTGAACCGTGAGTATTTGTCCATTCGTGGACATATTCTGGCTATGAAAGAACCACCAGAACTTGAGAAAGCTTTTGCTTTAGTGGTTCAGGAAGAGGAACAGAGAGGTGGTAAACTCATAGCAGAAAGTTCCATGTCGTTTTACAGTCAGAGAACTACCAACACAGACAGTTCAAGAAACCCTAGCATCAGGGGCGAATCAGACAGAAGGAGAATGCAGTGTGGGTACTGTAAAAAGATCGGTCACAGTACCGACACTTGTTTTCAGAAACAGATGTGCAGCCATTGTAAAAAGACCGGTCACACTGAGCAAGACTGTTACTTTCTCCATGGGCGAGAAAGCGTACTCGCACGCAGGAAGAAGAGTTTTGCAAATATAGCCAAAATAGAAGAGCAGATCGGCACTGACAGTAGCGATACACAGTCACCGACACACAAAGAGGATGGTTTTACACCCAGGCAAATTCAACAGCTGACAGAAATGATACGCACCGCAAATACCAGTACCAAACCAGAGGAACAATCATACTGTAATTTCTCAGGTAATGGTAGTTTTTGTGCAAAAATGTGTTTCTTAAGCTCACACAGTTCTTTTGAAGGGCAGTGGATTGTGGATTCGGGGGCAACCGACCACATGTCCGGAACTAGGGCAAAATTTAGAAATTGGTGAGAACTACACGAAGACAAGGTTGTGGTGTTACCTGATGGAAGGCCACAGTCGGTGCGGTTTGTCGGCGACATTCGCTTGGGGGACCGATTTTGGTTGCGCAATGTTCTCTTCGTCCCTGAATTCCAGTTTAATTTGTTGTCGGTACCGAGATTTACTCAAGAACTGGAATGTTCTTTGGTTTTTGACAGTGGTGGCGTGTTTGTACAGGTCCCTTCTTCAGCTCTGGTTAAGCGAATTGGGCGCAGGCTTCACGGGCTTTACATCCTGGATCCATCGCAGGCGGGTGTTGAGCTCGACGGACTGAGGCCCATGTTGACGATGGACCAGCGGCGCAGTAAGGGACAGGACGTACAGGGACAGACGGATTTGGGCCTGGGCAAATGTCATCTGCGATTTCAGACAATAAAGCCCGGTTTCCTTTGAATAATAACACCCGGCCGGTCTCAGATAACAAAGCCCGGGCATTTATTTCTTGTTCTAGAGCGGTAGACTTACATGTTACACTTGGACATGTACCGTTTAAAAAACTTGTTTCCATGCGCTTACTTAAAGATTCTGATATTCCAGTTGATTATGTTTGCGACGTCTGTTACAAAAGTAGAGCTCAGCGGTTGCCTTTTGACAACTCATTTATTAAAACCAAGAAGGCTTTCGAAATGATTCATGCTGATATTTGGGGTCCGTTTAAGGAGGACACGTACAACGGTTATAAATATTGTGTTTGTTTTGTTGATGATTTTACTAGAACCACCTGGGTTCATCTTATCAAACAGAAAAGTGCAGGATGGGAAGTTCTTGTTAACTTCGTTAAGATGATTGAACGACAGTTTGACACAAGCATCAAGGTTGTTCGCACAGATAATGCCAAAGAGCTTGGTAGTTCTTATGCCGGTCAACAGTTCTTTGCAAAAGAAGGTATTATACATCAGACTACTTGCGCCTATACACCTCAGCAGAACGCTGTGGTAGAGCGCAAACATAAATATTTGCTCGAAATAGCGAGAGCGTTATATTTTCAGTCTAATGTTCCTCTATGTTATTGGGGAGAATGTATACTGCACGCCGCTTATTTGATTAACAGGCTTCCTACCAAAGCTCTCCAGGGTAAGACTCCGTTTGAGATTTTGTATGGGCATACACCAGCTTATGATGACATACAATCCTTCGGATGTTTGTGTTACAAAACTGTTGTGCATCGACCAGACGGGAAGTTTAGTGCGCGAGGAGAATCGTGCATTTATCTTGGTGAAGATCCACGACGCAAAGGGCATAAAGTTCTGAGTCTCCACAACCGCACAGTGGAGGTTTGTCGGGACGTTAAATTTCATAGTCGTGTTTTTCCTTACGCACCCATGACAGTGGACCGCCCTGCGGTTGATTTTCCTGTTTTTCCCTTACCCGTGGATCCTTCGTCTAACGATGTCCATCATGCTATTTTTGATGAGGATTCCCCAGCCGAGCAGGCTTCTATTGATGTTGACACCCCTTTGGTTGAGCCACAGGTTCCTGTCAGGCGTTCCAGCAGGAGCAGTCATAGGCCTGGCTATCTTGCTGATTATGTCTGCAGTACTGCATTCCAAGATGTCCTCACCGAGAGGGTTTACAAAGGATGTGATGTTTCTTGCTCTTTACTTTCTGATTGTGTAAGTCTCACAGATATTACTCCTCGTGCCTGTTCAGCTCTTTTGACATGTTCCACGCCTTCGCCAAACACTGATTTGTATGAGCCGACGAGTTATCACGAGGCTGCGCAACATGAGCATTGGAATAAAGCGATGGATGCCGAGTTAGACGCTCTTAAGCACAACAATACATGGGATGTGGTTACTCTTCCTAAGGGGAAGAAAGTCATTGGTTGTAAGTGGGTTTACAAGGTCAAGCTCAAGTCTGATGGCACATTGGAACGTTATAAGGCGCGTCTGGTCGCAAAGGGCTTCACCCAACGCCACGGGCTGGACTATAACGAGACCTTTTCCCCTGTCGTTAAGATGACCACCATTCGAGCGCTCATTGTTGTCGCCCTTAACAGAGGTTGGATCATCAATCAACTTGATGTCAATAATGCGTTTCTTCATGGTGATTTAGATGAGGAGGTGTATATGCGGATCCCACACGGTCTGGTTGTTGACGGGCCTAACAAAGCTTGCTTACTCAAGAAATCGTTGTATGGTCTCAAGCAAGCTTCTCGTCAATGGTTTTCTAAACTAGCTGCTTTCTTACGTCACCTTCAGTTTTTGCAATCTAAGAATGATTATTCATTATTTTACAAAGACACAGACAGTGGCAGACTCTTCTTAGCTGTTTATGTGGATGACATTCTGGTGGTCGGTGGCAACCAGGAAGAAATCAATGGCATCAAAAGGGCGTTGGATGAGAATTTTCGCATTAAAGATTTGGGTCCTTTACATTATTTCCTCGGGATTGAGTTTATTCGCACGACTTCTGGCTATATCTTGTCCCAACGGAAATTCTGCATGGACCTTGTACAAGAATATGGGTGTGAGGCTCGCAAAGCCACTCAGGGGCCGATGGTGGTTGGGAAAGCCTTGTTGACTGATGATGGTGTGTCTTTGCCTGACCCTTCTATTTATCGTCGACTTGTGGGTAAACTCAACTATTTGTCCAACACCAGGCCCGACATCAGTTTCACTGTTCAGCATCTCAGTCAGTTCATGCAAAATCCTACTGCCTTGCACATGGACGCTGCGCTACATGCTCTCTGTTACGTCAAAGGGACCATGTCTTATGGCATTGTTCTCCGCGCCGATTCTGCTCCCTTAGATTTATTGGCCTATTGTGATTCTGACTGGGCCGCCTGTCCTAATACAAGACGGTCCGTTTCTGGGTATTATATCTTCTTAGGCAGTAGTCCTATCTCCTGGAAGACTAAGAAGCAAGGCTCTGTCTCTCTTTCTAGTGCAGAGGCGGAATATCGGTCTTTACGTCGCGTCACTGCAGAGTTAACCTGGCTGACTCGCCTTTTGAGTGAACTTGGCGTTGCTAATATTACCCCGATCCCCGTCAAGTGTGATAATCAATCCGCTATCCATATAGCGCGCAATCCTGTGTTTCACGAACGGACGAAACACATTGAAATTGATTGTCATTTTGTACGGGATAAGATACAACAGGGGCTTGTTGATGTGGTTTATACACATACTTCCTCCCAGTTAGCAGACATGATGACTAAGGCTCTACCTGGCACGCGATATCAGCAACAAATACAACGTATGGGTATGCATGAACATATTCCACCAAGCCTTGATAATCTTGCTTACCTGCGGCTTGCGGGGGGTATTGGGATAACAAGGAATATTTAGAATATCATAACAGAAATACTTAGAATATCTTAACAACTTGTATTTTTTATCTTTACATTTTGTTAGCTAAAATATAGGAGCTAGACTGCTATATATTTGTTTGGTTTTACATCGCTTGTAATCAACATTATCAAAATAGAAACACATCAATGTGAGTTTGCTACGTATACGTTTTCTATCAAAACCTATACTTTCAACAGATTTTCCCCTTAAATTGGTTCTTGTGCAGATACAATTTGATAATTTCTGTCCAGTTAGACAAAAAAGCTGGAGAGATTTCTCCCGATAATTGATTGTCATGTAGTCGCAGCTCAGACATCCTCCTAAGATTGGCCAGAGACATGGGTAGAGGCCCAAAGAGCGAACAATTGTGTAAATCAAGGTAAGTAAGATTTGAACAGAGTCCAAGTGAAAAAGGAATGTTGGAGCTCATGCTAATTGAGTGTAGGTCGAGTTGTTTAAGGTTCTTAAGGTTTCCTATTTCTGAAGGAAACCCGCCCTCGAATGAGTTTCCATACAATTCTAGAGCCTCCAAACTAGACATCGAGGTGATTCCATCGATTATGGAGCCGCTGAACTTGTTATTCGCCAGCCCAAGCCCCTTGAGGCTGAATAACTTCGTAATATTAGGAGATAATGACCCTTCAAACTGATTCGTCGAGAGATTAAGATACATGAGGTTTGGAAGACCAGTGAATAAAGTTTCTGGGATTGATCCAGTGAATTGGTTCATTGACAAATCTAGATAGCGTAAGTTGTGACAGGTGAGAAGGAAAGACGGGAACTGAAAAGCCATTCTATTGTAGAAGAAGCTCAAGTGCCTGAGCAATGGCATGCTGCCGAACCCTTTCCAATCTTTTGGATTCTCTAATAAGTTACCCCCTAGGTCTAGGTACCTCAGTTTATGCAAACGGGTAATCTGAAATGGCATCTTACCATTGAGATAGTTGTCATAAACAGTGAAATATTCAAGCTGTTTTAACTGACCAATTTCATATGGAATTGAGCCGTTGAAGAGGTTATGCGACAGGTCCAAATGGATGAGATTTGAAAGTGCGCGGATGGTTGATGGGATTGTTCCTCCAATGCGGTTGCTGTTGAGGTTGAAGCTTGTTAGGTTTGAAAATGCCGAAAAATTGAACTGGGCGAGTGAACCCGTAAGTCCTAATGCAGACACGTCAATGAGGGTGGCATGCACTTCAGATGGGCTGCAATGAATCCCAGTCCAATTCTTGCACATGTTCCGAGTGTTTGAGGGGCTCCAAGAGGCGAGAGAAGCAGAATCAAGCAGGCTTTCCTTCCACTGGATTAGAGCCATTGCTTCTGCTTCTTTGTTGGCAGAAACCATTGTAATTGTGGAATACAGTAGCCAAACCAGAAGAACTGTTTGTTGCTTAGCCATGGCTACAGCTACAAAAGCTTCTTACTGAGAAAATAATTAACAGCACAAGGATGGAATATCAGTAATGTTGATCGCTCCTCTTTTTTTTTTATTCTCTACGTGCGCGAGGGGAGCTGACTTTTTGAACGAAGTGCTTCAACTCCTAGTGCATTAACCATGGAAAACTGTGTACTAAATGTTAACTATTCTTATGTTAGTGGCAAACGGGGCCAGCTTACATATTCATGATAGCCATGCAGTGCAGGGGATATTAGAATGTTCGACGACAAGTTGGTGCCCTGGAGGTTACGCTGCTGTAGTATTAACCGTTGAATAGTTACGGAAATGGTCCTTAATTCCAAGTCAGTCGTTTGAAACCACGTCAGCTATTGAAATAGTCACCACAAACATCATCGTAACTGTCACCATAAATGTCCACAACAAATGTTAATTTTTCGTTTTTGTGCTTTTAATTCCGCTTATTTTCTCCCTCTTTAATGCAATTATTGTGACTATTGATTAAAAAAAACTACTTATCTTATAACTTTTTTTACAAGTTATTTTGTTTATTACAAATTACACAATACTTCAAATAATTTTAAAAATAGTACTACTTATTTAGCCAAATTAAAAAAACCACATTAATAATACTAATTAATTATATATTTGTAATACTACATATATTAATAAAATTAAAAAAAAATAAATATACAAACTTGTTTATATGAGTTAGGATATTAAAAAAATATATAGAAATATAAATGTATATAAATTTATTAACATACAAAGCTTCAAAATATTATATATTATTAAAAGTTATAATTTCACTAAATAAATTCGCACAATTTTGTCAGAAAATTTGAAACACTTGATCTCTTTTTTTACACTTTTATATTTGTGAGAAGTATAAAATTAAGAATATAACAAAAAGTGTGTAGAAGTTACAATTTTTACTTAAATAATAGAAACTAAAATTTTATTAGTTATATAAATATTTTTATTTTCTTTGGTTTCCCAGGTTTTTTTATTGTAAATTAAATACTCATAGTAGTATATTGCTAGTGAATTTTTCTATTTATTTTTACTAACAAAATAAAGTTATGAGTTTAATATAATAAATTGTAATTATAATACAGAAACGGTAAACGCACCATATATAACTAATTTAACCAAATATGTTGTATATATGCCGCACTGCTAAACAACAGTTTTCAAAACAGATACAAATATGCCAGCGTAAACCTGCCAGCAAATGTGCTGCAAATATGCCAGAGCAAACCTACTACCAAATGTGCTACAAATATACTGCCAAAACAGCCATGCCAAATAGAGCCTTATGCTCTTTTAACTGAATAGCAAAATAAATAAAGAAGTCGAAAACAACATATGCTTATACATTTGTATTATCCATTTATGCTAAAAATGCAGCCAGACGCAGGGTTGGCTTTAGCCCCAATACTAAAGCTTTCACCTCTACAACACCCGACGGACGAGATATACAGCCGCCATCCAACGCTACCCCTTAATCACTGCATCAATCTCCCTCGGTTTAACACTTCCATCCACTCAAATTGGACTACTTTCAGGGTCATTCTCATTTTCCATACACGCTCCCGCAAAAGTCATCTTATCCCACTGCAAAATGGACTGCTACTAAGTTGTCCCCTTTCCGTTTCTCAGCTCTTATTTCTTATGTGAGAGTTATCTGTTTAAATGTGGTCCATTTTAAATCTTTGGGGCGTACTGTCACGCACTTTTTTGGGCAAGCAGCTTGACAACTATGGCGTACCTTGTTGTTGGCCTTGTCTGGTTACGTGTGATGGAAATCTATATTGGTATATGCTTTGTACAAGTGCCATGGACATGGCCCAGCCTTTGGGGTTGGCCCGAGGGTCGGGCCTAGGGGTGTGATGCCGTGGGCACACGACCCTTGTTGTGCGTAGCCGATGCCGCATGAGTCTTGCTGTGTGCCATGTGGGCGCAACGGTGTGGTGTTGTAGGCGCCCAGACCTTGTCTGAGGTGCCCTATCCCTTATGCTGCAGGGTGATGTTGCCTGGACACTGCCGCAGGCACCCAGTGCCCATCTGGACATCACCGCAGGCACCCAGTGCCCATTTGGACACTGTCCGCAGGCACCCTACTGCAGCCGATGTGAAGTTGGCTCCAAAACGTGTGGCATCTTGATAACTTTGATGAGCACCTGAGAAGGCCAAATGTTACCCTTGATTAATAAGGGGTGTTGGCAAAGTTTCATGGCAATTGGAGCTTGTATCTGATTTTAGTGAACTTTTGAAGTGTCCCATGACTATGCCGGGTTTTGGCTGCAAAGGGGCATGTCTGCGTCGAGTATGGCTTGAAAGGTACATTAACTTCTTTAGGGGGCTGGTGTCACACGCCAAAATTGACCCTGTGACCGGCTCAACTCACGCCCAAGTTGATCAGCCGCTCCTCTTGACTTTCTAACACGCACCACACCAACACTCGCACTTCACCAACAAGAGGGAAGAGATGAGACGAGATGAGGGACTTGAACACAATACCACCCACAGCTTGACGGATCCTTAGCCGAGTACTCACTTAACCACCCAACTCCGAGGGTAGGTGTTGGAGTTGGAGTTGGATAACTCGCGCTAACTCAGTCCTGGTTGGCCCTTTGGTGTTCACAACGCTTCGTGAAGATTCCAAGGAGCAAGAAGGGGGAATATGAACACACTATTCTCTCCAGGAACTTGCTAACGCAGAACGATGTCTTTGGACTTTTGGTTATCACACTAATGGGACTAGAGATCTAGAACCCTGGGTTCTATCTTTCCCTCTCACAAAACGTGCAGAGCTTTGTATGTGGACCAACTCTTGGAACGAAGGTATTACAACACTTGGTGAGAGATAAGATAATGGATGTGGATGTGTATCTTTCAAGCGCTTAGCATCCCTTTTATAGGAAGATGGCTTCACCAATGTTTGTAACTTACCTTAATAAGTGCAACAGTTACTTAAGGAGTTAGGACTACAAAACCGCCCTCTTAATGATGTGTAACTCCCATCATTAATCCCCTTAATAACCAGCAAGAGATGAAGGAAGATGGACAGCATAAAAAGCTCCTCATCCCCTTAATTGAGAATCACCTTAGTTAATTCCTTAAACCGCCCATTAATGAAGGAGATAGAGTTACCCTTTGAACTACTATCAGTTGAATAATAAATCCAACCTGTTCAATGTGTTTAATTAGGAATGTTACACCTTGCTGCTGCCTTACCCTTCCAATTGCTCCAATTAATACAACAACACTAACCACATAAGTTATAAGACAATTAAGGAGATAGCAACATAGTTAGTATTCCATAACTAATGCACCCTTAATTAAGAGAGAAGTTACAAGTCCAACTCTTTAACTCTTGTAATAAAATGAGATAGCTGAATGCACATAAAACTCTTCCCATTTAATAACCAAAACCGCTCCAGCCATCAAGGAGGGTAGTCCAAAAGAAAACCAAAGATTACCACATAAACACATACAATAACAACCCCGGTAAAACCCAGGTTTACTCAAGGCCTCAACCAAACTTGCAACAACCAATCAGCAGCTCCAATGGATCTCTAATTACCACCAAATAATTATGAAGAAGATAAGAAAACTCAAATCAGCACAACGCAATCCAAGGCAAGCTCTTCAACAAGAGACTCGGGCGTGCCCCGGGCACCCCTATGCCTAGCGCCCCACGCAGCCAGTGCCCAACACTCATGCATGCGCCCCAGCCACTGCCTAAGCCTTGTCACCCGATGCTCACGCACGTTGTCACAGCCAGAACCCAGTGCCCGTGTCAAATGTCGCCCTTACGCATGCAGTCGTAGCCAGCACCTAGTGCCCGTGTCTAGCACCGCCTTGCGCATACAATCACAGCCAGTGCCTACGCCTTGCGCAGCCAGCACCCGTGTCATGCAATACCGTGCCTCAGAGTGTCAACTAACTTTTGGCACTCGCAAACCCTATGGACAAGCTCAAGGCCCATATCGAAACTAGTCATGGAATCACCCACTGACAACAACTCACCTTAGCCTCGCCCCGTGCCACGGCCCCTGTCATGACAAATCCATGTCTAGACCAAGCTACAATGACACTCAGGTTGCAGTTGGCTCTTCGGGAACTCGTGTGATTCCTCTTCTAGTCCGTAGCTCATAACACCCAGTGTTATCATTAGTTTTGTCCTGTGACTTGCATGATTCTGCCTCGATCAACCGTCACCTGTCAAGCCCCAGTCAGAAGACCAGTTCCACCCACTTGCGTTCAAGGTGAGCCTAGCTCACGGCCAAGTCCTAGACTTGCCTAATCTCGTCAGGTTACCTCTACCATACGACAACGTGCCAGGGACATGAACCTATCACTTGTCTCACGCGTGTCACGGTCAACTCTCAGTGACACGGCCCGTACTCAGTGCACGTAGCCCCAAGAAACCCACATGATCTTTTTGGCAAGCCTAGCTTCCAAGCTCCTTGCATAGAGTAACACTTGGTGACCGATAATCTCGTATGTTCATATGGTCATTGGAGTTAGGGCTCAAGCATCAATCACCCCTAGAGTTCAGGACTGTAACAGCTGGTTAGTTTTTGTCTGACCTGTCCCCAGGCAGCCTTACACGGCTAGGTCCCGGCTAGGCACCTAAGTGCCCGAGAGCCTCAATGGGTATAGTTTACCCATGAATGGGGATGTCGAGACACTTGGACTCCTTAGTGGTGTTGGGCCCATGCGGCCCACACCGGAGGCTAGGTGAGCTAGTAGTGAGTCACCTCGGGCTACCTGGAGAGCACTCGGCAAGACACGTGAGTGCCTAGAACATGTTTATTGACATGTCACTCTATTTATGGCTGGGGTAGTGGGCTCCAATGGCTTCGAGGCCTTGCCCCCTCTGCCGGTGTCCCTGATATTGAGTTAGGCCAGCATACGCTTGTCGTATGACTGGTTCCGCAATTGCGCAAGTGCGGGAGTGCGAGGGGCGACACACTTAATTGGGACTTGTGTCCGACATGGCCAAGATTTCCCGAGTGGTAGTGAGTGCACGACGTGGCCCACGCTAATGCATCCCTATTGAAGGTGCCTTGGCACTGGGGTTGCTCCACTAAGAAAGGTGTTTATTCAGTGGAGTGCCCTGCACATCCATGCCTTTGGGAAAAGGGATGTGAGGACGTGGGAACTCACCGTGGGACGGTTCAAGACCACCCTTAGTCATGCTAGTGGCACAAGGGTGGTTCAGTTAGGCTGGTCGGGCCTTGGCCTGACGCCGATCATGACTGTTGCTTGTTTGGTTACCTAGATGTTGTCCCTTGATGCTTGATGTGTGTGTTTGCGTGTTATTAGTGTACTATGCATACCACTAGACGTGGCTTCCAAGCGAAATTTTTTATCTTGGTAAAATACTTATGACAAAAGTGGTATCAGAGCCATAACATGTCGGTTGTCTCTATCTTTGCAGGCTTGAACGTTAGTTCATACGTTGGAAAGGCATAAAAGTGATCTGAAGTTTGCACAAGCTAGTTGCTATTATGGTTATATAGACCGAAGTTTTCAGGATGGCTTCTCGAGTGACAACATCGCGAGCTGAACTTGTAAATAGATTGGATATAATTGAGAGAGTACTCGGCCTCACTGACTATGATGCCTTAGAGTTTGGACCGGAACGTAATATACTCCACAACCTTGAGGGGCTGGAGGCGTTGGTGAACTCTCTGGGTAATGAGGTGCGCCAAGCTCGTGCTGGTCCCCCGATTGGAACCTTTGAGAAGGTGCCTAGCGCCTCTGATCCTCACGATGTAAAGCTACGAGAGCTCCGGGCAAAGTTAGCCCTTTTGCAAGAGTCAGTGTCCCCAAACGCGGGTCGTGGCAAGAAAAGAAAGTTAAAACTTTGTGACCCTACGTCGTATGACGAAGCCCGTGACCCCGAGAAGCTTCAGAATTTCCTTTTCGACATGGAGGAACATTTTGAAGTGTACAATACTGATGATGATCAGAAAGTCTTCTCGACGGTTACATTTTAGAGGGCAATGCTAAGAAATGGTGGCAGTGCAAGGTTGAACGTGACCGCGCACGTGGCCAAACCCCTATCTGCTATTGGGTTGAGTTTAAAAGGGCGTTGAAGGCCCAATTCTTTCCCCAGGATGCCGATGACAAAGCCCGGGATCATTTGAGAGACCTAAGGTAGACGGGCACTATTCAAGATTACAATTGGGATTTTAACTCCAAAATGTCTGATTTGCCTTATATTCATTAAGGGGATCGTGTGTTCCAATTCATTAAAGGTTTGAAACCATAGGCTCATTTAGAAGTTTAAAGGAGGGATGTTTCCACCCTGGAACAAGCAATTATTGCGGCTGAGGGTCTAGTGGACTTCAGTTGGGAAAGACAACCTAGTAAATATGGTCGTTGTGCTAGAAAAGGTGGGAATCAGGGAAGACCAAAAAGGAATTTTAGACCTGCCCTTCTCCATGACCAGGATGGTACCCAACATCAAATAAGCTCGGAGGCAAAGGAGAAGTTCCCGAAACCCAAGTCGGGCATTAACTGTTTTAGAGGCGGTGGCCCGCACTTCATGCAGGAATGTCCACAGGTTGCAAATGCAGGGGTGAACACCCTTGTTAGTCCAAATGAGCAACCATCCCACAAAAAAGTGGATCTCCCAACCTTCCCGGAATCAGTCCTGCACCCCTCGAGTTGAGGACTATTGTTTTATTGGAGTAGAAATTTTGTACTTTTGAGTGATCATCATGTAAAATAAAGAGTTTGTATGTTGTGGTGGTCAATGTTTTGTTGACATTGAACTATTGTATTCCTTTTTGGAAGTATTGTACCCATTTTTGTGTATTGGCTCATGTAATACCATCGAAATATTGTGATATGACTTTCGAATGTTAGTGGAAATTTGCTATGGATCGATGGTGTTCCGGATGAACTTTCTCTTGTATCTATAATCACTTTTCCCCAATTTTGTGTTATGTTTAGAAAAATACTTGGACGCAAGCTGAAAATGGGGAAAGCTAGGCCATGTTGGGTACATGAGTACGAAAGTGGCTTGTGACACCGGGTTTCCAGCTCGACGCCAGGTAGGCTTAGCTGACCGTGCTTGTACGACAGTGTCACAAGATGCTATTTTTTTGTAGTGCGCAATCAAGTAGATTGGCGCTGGCCTCGCTGGTTATGCGTTGCTTGGTACGGGATTTCTGGTTCCGATTGGATAGTTGGGTAAGCTGACGCTGATTATGTTGTGCACAAGGACGTCCCAGGTGCCGGAATTGGTGGCGTGCAACCGGGTGGGTTGTCGTCAAACACGCGATTTAGCGTGAGTCGGCATGTGATGTCGGGTTGTCAGCATGCAGCCGTGGCGCTGATGCTGGATGCCCTAGAGTGCGCAAGATGGCACGAGGTGTCAAGTTACAACGGGGAACCTAGTGGGTTAACGTTGATCTTCCTGGCTAGGAGTAAGGTGGCTATGGATGCCGTTGTTTCAGCTTGCAGCAGGATAAGCTGATGCTGGTCGTGCATGGGTGCGTGAACCAACACAGGGTGTTGAACTATCAGCGTGCAACGAGAGGAGTTAACGCTGGTCATGCAGGTGTGCGTGAAATGGCATGGGTTGCCATACTTTCATATGCGACCGTGTAGGGTCGGCGTTGGTCACACTGAGTAGCGTGAGAGGGAACTGTGCCAGTGATTAAGCGTCAAAGCCAGGTGGGCTGATGCGAGTGCAAACGGGTTGTGTGCAAAGGCACTGGTTGCCCAGTTCTTGCACAAGACCAGGTTAGGTCAGTGTAGCCCACACAAGTTGGTGCGAGACACGGCAGTTAATGCCAACTGAATTAAACAGGGAACCAAGTAAAGATGACCCTACCCCCATGAGGACTTTGCCGAGGTCGACAAATACTTTAACGGGGGAAAGGTTTGTCACGCACATTTTTGGGCAAGCAGCTTGATAACTATGGTGTACCTTGTTGTTGGCCTTGTCTGGTGACATATATCCGAAATCTAAATTGGTATATGCTTAGTACAAATGCCATAGACATGGCCCACCCTTTGGGATTAGCCAGATGGTCGGGCATATTGGCGTGATGCCGTGGGCACATGACCCATGTTGTACGCAGCCGATGCCGCACGAGCCTTACTGTGTGCCTTGTGGGCGCAACAGTGTGGTGTTGCAGGCGCCCAGACCTTGTTAGAGGCACCCAATCCCTTATGCAGCAGGGTGATGGTGCATGGACACTGCCGCAGGCACCCAGTGCCCATTTGGACACTACCGCAGGCACCCAGTGCCCATCTAGACACTGTCAGTAGGTACCCTACTGCAACCGAAGTGAAGTTGGCTCCAAAACCAGTGGCATCTTGATAACTTTACTGAGCACCTAAGAAGGGCAAATGTTACCCTTGATTAATAAGGGGTGTTAGCAAAGTTTCATGGAAATTGGACCTAACTTGTATCTGATTTTAGTGAATTTTTGAAGTGTCCCATTACTATGCCGGGTTTTGGCAACAATGGGGCATGTTTGCGTCCAGTATGGCCTGAAAGGTACATTAACCTCTTTAGGGGGCTGGCGTAACACCTGTTTTAATTGGGTCCAAGGAATGTAAAGTTGTGCACACCCCTTGACTGTTTAATGAGAAACACCTAAGTACAAGGCTTTATGTGTGATGGGTTGTGTTTCTTCCCATTTACCATAAGAGCGCCTCGGGGCTACGCAGTGACATGCAGGCCGTGTCAAGAAGGATTGGCTTGATGCAGCGGTGACAAGTGATGGGTTCGAGTCCCTGGCACGTTGTCATGCGCAGGATGACCTGACGAGGTTGGCGAGTGAGTTGCAATTGGCCAGGTGAGCTGGGCTCACCCAAGAATGCGAGGGCGGTGGTAGTATTGTGTCGGTGGAGTGTCGAGGACATTGCCATGGCAGACACAACAAGACTTAGGACATGGGCCTGGGGCGCCTTGTGCTGTCACGACATTACCCGGCATCGCATGACACGGGTGCTGGCTGTGCTAGTCATGGGCACTGGCTGTGACTGCATGCGCGGGGCGTTGGTGGCAAGGGGATTCCATAAGCAACAAGCGCGGGCATCACGCATTGACACGGGTGCTGGCTGCGTATAGGCGCGGGCGCTGGCTGTGAGCTGCGGACATGCTGCGAGTTATGGGCACTGTGCTAGGCGCATGTGTGTTGCAGTAAAACTGGGTTTTACTATGGTCCCTTGGTAATTCTGGGAGTTACCTTAATTAAGTCTTGACCCATTGATGGAGTGGATGTTATGAGGTTACATTAATAATATCTCACTTTTGAGAAGGGAACTTCTTATTACACTAGTGCAGAAAATGTTTTTTACCACGGTTATTTTGCCTATATACCACGGTTAGGAACCGCGGTTTATACTCGTGTGGTATATCGAAAATGTCTATAAACCACGATTCGGAACCGTCGTATAAAAGCAGATTATAAACCACGGTTCTGCGCGGACCGTCGTTTAAAGCCCATTGTGTCGCGGGAATCAGACGATTTTATACGACGGTTTGGATTAAATTCGTGGTATATAATGGTTTATACGACGGTTTTGGACAGAAACCGTGGTATAAAATGCATATTATACGACTGTTGTCTACTAAACCGTGGTTTATAACGTTGTACCATTGAGTTTAAAACAACGGTTTTAACTGAACCGTGGTTTTTTTTTTTGGTTTTTTTTTTGTTTTTTTAGCCTCTACATCAATGTTTTCCAACACAACCCAATTTTCAATCATATATATACAACCTGTACAGGGCATCCAACTGGTATTGCCCTTTGATAACCAACCACACTATATGACCAACCAAGTTGCCAGTCTGAATTGCAACATTGAAAAAGAATTGCAAAACAAACTTTCAAAATAAGAGAGAGTTGAACTTTACAAACTCTTTGAGAGTCTATGTGCTTCAGTACAAACAAAAGTTAAGTCTAACTACACTAGGATAAGATCTAAACACTCAAGTAATATTTACACCAAAACTGCGATAAATGATCTCTTACAAAGTCGATATCCCCTTTGGAATACGTGCTCCCTACTTTGTGAAAAAAGAAACGATCTGTCCATAAAAAGAAACTGATCATCATTAGTACACAATTTTATTAAAATGCAATAACTTTAACTAAAACTTTGATTGGTATGGGTTACCTTGTCATCATCATCAAGCGTGTCAATATTTTGTACAATCTCGAACATGTACCGCATCACATAATAGCCACAGCTTCGTGAATCAGGCGTTGAGGACACTGTCATCACACCATCCATGGATTACCAACTTTAGACAGATAAAAATTAAACGTTTAACTTTAATACAAAAAAATGCATAAATTAAATGATTACTACACGCATGTATTGGAAGTTCAAGATGGAGAATGGTTCTTCTCATCACTCAACCAAGCTTCGGGCCCCTGCATAAATACAATTTTAAAATGAAGCCATTTATTGTCAATAATCTAGGACAAGCTTAAAATAAATACAGAATGCATTAAAATTTTGAATACTCACTCCTTCAAATATTTCTCTACAGCGATCTCTCGAAGGTCATCAGGGCCGCCCAATGGGTCTAGTATCAACAAGCATGAGGTGTCGATACACAACACCATCAACATCCAATGATTGCTGCCACAGATAAAACAAAGAATGTTTTGTAGAACAATATTAATTCACAATTAGGAAGCAAAAAATTCCAGTTATTGTGTACTTACATCTGATGATATGGGATCAGCAAATATTTGCTTCTTCTTCGCACCGCAGCACAAAATCCCTGCCTCACGTGCTGTGCACATCCTTGCTCATCCAATGCGGCCTGATTTGCTGACATCAATTGCGGACACAAGAAAGAGATGACAAATCTCTTGTCGCTAGCAGTCTACTAGTCAAACACCTAAACAACATTTTTTCATAAGATATGTTAAATAGCTTAAAAAATGAAAGATAATTTAATAATTTAAAAGATACTTACACACAATAGGCCTGAATCACAGAGATGTTAAGCAGGTCTCCCATCAAAAATTCTCTTAGATCGCTCACGGTAATCATCAGATCTCTGGGCTCGGGGAGTGGAAAACATGCTTAGACACTTTCATGTTGAAATTGGTGACAGACTGCGGCTTCGTCATGAAAAAGTCATACAACATTTTTTGTTTGTCTGTCAACTTCTTCAGATACTTGGGTGTCAGAATGGGGATCTCCTAGGAGTCATATCGAAAGGTTTGACCACTTCCTTTCTCACACTCTGACTCTCCTCATTTGATTTCACAACTTCCTTCCCCTTATCCACTTTCCTCTTCTTAACCGGTCTTAATTCCTTATCAATCTAATAGTATACAAAATTTAAATAATAATATCAGTCAACAGTCAAGTTAAAAACTAAACAGTAAGCATGTAAATAGTTTACCTTGTCACTGACATCAATGAGAGAATATGGCCATGGAACAACTGAAGATTTTGCTTGACCTATTTTACTCCACTGATTCCACTCCAACGGAAGGGGAGAGTCCTCATGACCTTGCACAATATCGTCTACCATCACACGAGCGTGGAGAGGTGGGATGACTTGAAATGTACTACATGTTCGGTCCGGTCTGTAAAACCCGACCGAATGCAACATGCACAGTCCCACCATCCAACACTTGAAACAGATGACATGATTTAGCCACCTACATCAACTCACAACAGTAAGCAAGCTAATAAAATTATATTGTTTTAAAAGTAATGTTAAAATAACTAAGGAGGAAAAAAGAACAAACCGAAAGGTTTTGATAAGGAAATGTGTCTCTGGTAGGAGAAGAAGGTGCAGGATGATCGACCATCGGAGTATCCGCCGTGGTAGGAGCAGACGTCGGTGTAGGATCATCGACAGTATCCGCCGTCGTGGTAGGAGCAGACGTCGGTCTAGCAGTAGGTGCCGGTGTAGGAGACGCGGCCACTATCGATGTATCCGCCGTCGCGGTAGGAGTAGACACCGGTGTAGGAGTAGGTGTCGGTGTAGGAGCATGCACCTGGCCCAATACTAAAGCCTCAAGTCTTCGCAGGCGCTCCTCGTAGGCTTGACGCTCCTCAGCGTGGTCTTTCCGACTCATCAGCGTGACGTCTTTCCGACTCCTCCAACCGGTCATGCACCCGTTCATCCACCATTCTCTCTATCATTTCAGCCTGTGGTACTCTC
Organism: Limonium bicolor; assembly: GCA_023374045.1. Lineage (NCBI taxonomy): Eukaryota > Viridiplantae > Streptophyta > Magnoliopsida > Caryophyllales > Plumbaginaceae > Limonium > Limonium bicolor. The sequence goes on from CM041778.1 coordinate 244,373,517, forward strand.
GATCGAGACGTAGTCTTTTTGGCGAACTTCCCCTCCAAGCCCCCGCACTCGCCCTGGATGATCCTTTTGCCCAAGGGCCTTATTCAGTGGATCATCCTGAGACGGAGGGGCCGGAACCATCTCCCATCGCTCAGTAGCCAGACTATTTTAAATTAACAAAAATATTAGAAATGAACTTACTAATTAGTAAACAACAACTTTTAAATATATACTTACAATCTTGGACGCCAACTCAGCAGTCTCGCTCTGCGGGAACACATATACTCCCTCGTCATTTTCTTCATGCGACCCAGCATAAATGTCTGCACCCTACTTGCATCGTCAACATCATCAATAACTGACTGAGTGCCGTCTTCATTAGTTTTCGTCAGTAAGCCCTCGCTCTTCCACTTCTCCAACCGCCCCGTATCCAGCTCGCCCCATGAAGTGCTTGTATATTCTTCGCCCGGTTACGTCTCGCTTGTTCTTGACGTAACTGTTACAAAATTTGTATATTTGTAAGTTATACATAATAAAAAAAATTTGTTAAATTTTATTCCTTAAATAATTAAGAAAGAATAATTGTAAAAGTACCTTAAACTCTTCAGTCTGGCGATGGTCGTAGAATATCTTCCAGTCCTCCTCCGTGATCCCATCATACACTACCCACGGCGGTGACCTCTTGGAGCCCGGTTTGGTAATCCAGCCATCTACCAACCGATGCTTGAACTGTCGCAGTGATGTCGCTAGAAGTGATTCAATCTTCGTCCGAAGTTCATCCGCGACTTGTACTTCTTCTGCACCATCTGCCACATGATGTCTTTGTCTGCCTTTTCTTGATCTTTCCAATCCTTATTAATCGAGCAATGGGATTTTACCATCAATCCCAAGTAGGAAGCAAACTGCTGCTTCGACCCACCACGATGTCGGAGGTACTTGTCCCAGATCAAATCGATGGGAGAATCTTTCTTCTCCTTCAACCCACGGGTCGGTCCACGTCCCTTCCGAGGGTTGCGAAGTAGATGCAGCTGGTGGTTCTTCAGTAGGGACGTCATCGTCAATATCATCCAACCCCAACAGTAAGTCCTCTTCGACTCTATCGTCAGGATCCATAATCTGAAAAATAATCAACAATTAACAAGGTTAATACGAACATCTACTGAATCAAATATTGAAACATGACAAAAATGAAATAATATAATATTGTCAACCAAACTTACAAAATAACATTTCATCGTTCAATCCACAATCCTTCATTGTGGTCGGACCTTCGATATTCAAAATTAGTTACATTATCTACCTCCATCGGCAACCGAATAGGTACATCTGTTTCATCTTCACAGTCGTATTCATCCTCATCAACAATATTATCAATCCCAACTATCGATCTTTTACTCTGCATTACAATAGACCATCTGGGATTAGACTGATCACGACAGTAGAATACTTGTTTTGCCTTTGATGCAACAATAAAGGGTTCATCAGTAGGAGCCGCTGTCGTTAAATCAACTAGCTTCATACCATGATCCTCCTCACGATATCCCTGTTTGTTGTCCACCCATTTGCAACGAAATACGCAAGTTTCATAACTAGTGTAATTCAAGACCCAAATATCCTCAATAACACCATAATATTCGTTCTTCAGTGTATTACGACTTGTTCCTGTGAAAATGTCTTGTGAAGCGATAAGATGCACACCACTGTTCTGGTTTGTCGATTTACAATCTTGACGTGCAGTGTAAAAAGAAAATCCATTTACATCATATCCTTCATAAGACAACACATCGAGATTTGGACCAAGTGCCAACAACTGGATCATTTCATCCACGTTCCTTGAATCTTCATACAACACCTTCTGTCTGAACCACTTAACAAATGTTGCATTCTGCTCTTTTTTTAATTTGGCATTACTCATCGTTGGGTGTTTTGTTTTGAGGTAGGCTAGGTGTGCATCGAAATACGGTTCAACAACTTCAGAATGATTCAACACAACCAGATGTGCCTTGTTCAATGTATCAATATCAACTCTGCATAATTTTTTCCCACAGGTACCAACCCCTTTAAGCCTGCCATCATGTCTTGCTTTCGGTAATCCAATAACATCAACACCGTGTAAGTAGTGAGTGCAGAAGTCAACTACTCCTCTGTTACTGTCCCTTCAATTATGCTTCCCTCTGGACGCCGACGGTTTTTCATTTTCTTTTTCAGTATACCCATATATCTCTCAAACGGATACATGTATCGAAGGTATAACGGACCACAATGTTTGATCTCTCTAACAAGATGAACAAGTAGATGCACCATAATATCAAAAAACGAAGGAGGAAAATACATTTCCAACTGACACATGGTGATCACAAGGTCATTCTGTAGTTTATCCAGCGTCTCCACATCAAGCACTTTACACGAAATTCCTTTGAAGAAAACACATAAATTTGTAATAGTTTTCCTGACATCAGCTGGAAGGATTCCACGGAGCAACCGGAAGTAAGTGCTGCATCAGCACATGATAGTCGTGAGACTTCATCCCTACCAATTTAAGATCAGACATTGATACCAAACTTGATATGTTCGATGAGTAACCGGATGGCACTTTAATATGACGAAGAGAACTACAAAAACTTATTTTCTCTTCTTTGGATAATGTATGACAAGCGGGAGGCAAGAATGTTCTTTTCCCTCTTTGTTGTGGCGCGAGTTCTTCTCGTATACCCAATTCAACCAGATCTTTTCTACCCTTTAAATGGTCTTTTGTCTTTCCTTTCACGTTTAGTAGTGTCGCAGATACACTTTCACCAATGTTTTTCTCCACGTGCATAGCATCAATGCAATGTCTCACCTCTAAATGTTGCCAATATTCAAGTTCCCAAAATATTGATTTTTTCTTCCAGATGCTCTTTTCAGTGGCTTTAATTGGTGGACCGAAGTTGTTCACAACATTCTTCAACTGATTGTAAGTCTCAGCAGCAGATAGTGGTGGTCGAGCGACTGCATGATCCGTTTTTCCATCAAACTCTTTTGTCATCTTACGGTATTTGTGCCCTTTAGGAGGAATTTCCGATGGCCCATGTACACATTTTTTCCACTGTGTTTTAACCGTATACTGCAAGTTCTATCTCCACATATAGGGCACGCTAGAGCTCCTTTAATTGTGTATCCCGAGAGGTTACCGTATGCAGGGAAATCATTGATCGTACAAAACAACATAGCCCGGAGCGTGAAGTTTTCCATACCATATGAATCATACACCGTCGCACCTTCATTCCACAACAATTTTAAATCGTCAATAAGTGGTTGCAAAAACACATCAATTTTGTTTCCCGGTTGTTTTGGACCCGATATCAACAGAAAGAGGAGAATATGTCTGGGTTTCATACACAACCATGGCGGCAGATTGTATATTGTCAATAAAACAGGCCAAGTACTGTGTATACTGCTCAAAGTGCCATAAGGGTTCATCCCATCAGTGCATAAACCAAGTCTTAAGTTCCTGGGGTCTGTACCGAATTCAGGGTATATTCTGTCAATGTTTCTCCATTGTGGTGAATCGGCTGGATGTCTCAATTTACCATCATCCTTTCTATAGGTAGCATGCCATCGGAGGTTCTCAGCATCTTTCTGAACTGCAAACAAATGTTTGAATCGGGGAATTATCGGTAGATACCACAACACCTTTGCAGGAGAACCCACTTTAGTGCTTATGTGGACACGCTGCGAGTTATGGGCACTGTGCTAGGCACATGTGTGTTGCAGTAAAAGTGGGTTTTACTATGGTCCCTTGGTAATTCTGGGAGTTACCTTAATTAAGTCTTGACCCATTGATGGAGTGGATGTTATGAGGTTACATTAATAACATCTCACTTATGAGAAGGGAACTTCTTATTATTATGGAGGTTACGGATGTTACTAGCTTTCCTCTTAATTATCCTGTATAAGATAATGTTGGTTGGTCTTCCTTGGAGGAATTCCTAAAGCCTTATTGATTGCCAAATTAAAGGGGCAAGTCAAGAGTTGTTGTTATGAGATATTAACTCTCTTGTAACCGATAGGTTAAGGAAGAGTCACCAACTCCTTTATTTTTGGCGCCTAGTATGGAGGTGATTCTCTAGCTTCTAGCGCCTATATTTAATGGGGACTGTTAGGATATCTCTGACAATTAAATGGGCTGGTTAAAGGAGGAAGCTGAGGAGAATCATAACTCCTCGTATTTAATAAATGAAGTTACTAATGGTTGCTATAAAAGGGAATGAGGGCGGCAAGGCTGGATAACACATCCCCACCAGCGCCTTTTGTGAGTAAACAAAGCAGAGAGCTTTGTTCTTGGCTAATCTCACAATTCCCTAAAGATAGCTACGTCTCACAAAGAGAACCTGGGCTCTCTTTCCTCCTTTGAGACACCATCAGTGTGGAAGGGTCTAGGACCGCTTCTTACCGCTTTGTCCCATCAGTAAAGTTGACCCGCTACTTCTCCGATCCTGTAACGGTGTAGTGTTGGACTGGGTTGCTACCGTGTGGGTGATAAAACGTGCTTGTGCATCCCTGTTAGGTCATCCTCGTGTTGAAGATCTAGAAGGAAGGTTAAGTGAAGCGCTTGAAGGTTTGAAGGGAGTTTGGGTTTCGAACAACCTTTGTGTGTGATCGAGGGGCGAGGCGGCTGATCGACTCGGGCGTGAGTTGAGCCAGTCATAGCGAGTATTTCCTCGTGTGACAACTGTGGTATCAGAGCTACGTTCACATTCAGAGCCCTATCACATAAAAGAGTTCAACCTTCACTCTCTCTCTCACCGAAATATATACTTGAGAAAGTGAGAGTTGCTAACTTTGCTCAACCAAAACCATGGCGTGTTCTCCTACAACTTTGGTGGTCTCCAATGAGCTGCTGATCAAAGCCAATGATCTTCTTTCCTTGTTCGAACATGGAGGAGCCTTGTCCGTGATTGATGTTCTCAATCGACTTGTGTCCCAAGTTGAGGTGATGCGCAGATCTCCTAGCGACTTCAACGACTACCAAGTTGCTGTGATGGTGTTAGCGCACCGTGTGAGGGCACTAAGCCAAGACTTGGAGATGGTCGTTGGGCGCCTGGTGTTGGACACCAAGGGAGCAACCAAAGACGAGAATAGGCAGCGACAGCAAGCAACCACAGGGCGGGGAACACCATGCAAGCGGGCGCCGTGCAGAGTCTTGTGTGCGGGAGTGTGTCTCCTTCGACAAACCCTTACTGCGGAACGATAGTCGTGGCTGCAATAAGGCGGGAAGTTGTGTGTGATCAGTTCCCAGGATCTTCTAAGAGACTCAGGAGTACCTATGACGTGATGCAAGCGACGATCTCAACCTTCTATTATCAGGGAGCTCCGTTTCGAGCTAATACCGCGGTCATTGATTTTCCCGCTCCCCGGGGGAGTAAAGACTTGTTCTATGTTGATGAAAGGATTGGTGACAAGATCCGGGTGATGGCTGTGATCGATACGGGAGCAGCGAGTAACCTGATCAATGTGAAGGATGCAATGGCGATGGGCTTTGCTCTCAGGGAAAGCCAAGGATTCGCTAGGGCTGCGAATGGTCAACCGATGCCTATTCAGGGCATGGTTAAGGTGCCAGTTAAGGTAGACGATTGGCAAGGTGATGTGAACTTCGATCTTCTTGAGAAGCCGGACTTCCGCATGATCCTAGGAGCGTCTTTTCTGAGAGCAACCAAGGCGATGCCAGCCTTACATCTGAATGGTCTCATGATCATGAAAGAAGGGATGCCTTGCTTCGTGAAAGGGTTGAGACATGCAGATCTAGCAGCTTTGGAAGCTGGAAAGGCTACACCTTTGCCAACTACGGTAGTTGACATAGAGGTGGATGAAGGTTCAGAGGAGCCGCAGGCAAGTGAAGCTCTGGTTGACGTTCAGATAGACGGCTCTAGAGGATTTCTTTTGATTGTAGCCGGGCCACAAGGAGGGGAAGAGGTAGGAGAAGTTCCTACAGTGATGAAGGATCTCATGAAGTCGTACCAAGACTTGATGCCAGACGAGTTACCAAAGGCCTTACCTCCGAGACGTGAGACAGATCACCGCATTGAGTTGGTCCGG
>CM041778.1:244380070-244643452 GCA_023374045.1 Limonium bicolor
TACCTCTTTGGCATTGCAGTTTTGGAGTTAACCACTCCTGACTTGGTCCTTAGTTATTATACCATTTGTGGTATTATCTAGCGTTTATTGTTCCGTAGACTTATGTCTCGGGTTTCGTTACTGCTCCTTTTCCCATTTCGTTGCACAGTTGGTTCTTCTCTTCCTGCTGCTATTTGACCAAACAGGTTCTCGTGACTGCTAAGCATGTCGCCCCATGTTGTCATAAGTTCTAGTTTACTTATGGTTAGGGTTCTCATCCTACCGCTATTAAGTGCAGGTACTATTGTTGTTCAACCGGGAACCATCCCCGGGATTTCCAATGCTTGGAATCTACTGCATGACGGATTTTTGTTTTCCGTAGGATTATTTCACAACTGCCAGATCGGGTTCTCCCGAGTATGAGAGGACTTTCCTTCTCTCTGGCGTCCTTTCCCAAGTTATACAATGGGGGATGTGGAGGGCGGGTCTGATATTGTAGGTATCCGATACACATTGGTGATTCCTAACTAGCATATCTCTCACGCTATCACTTAGTCCTTAGCCCTAAGCTTCTAATTCCTAACTCGGTATTTCCTAAGCTAGATATTTCCAGTCATCAGAGCGATACTTCACTCTGATACCATTTTTTGTAACACCCTTACCGCTAATCTCGTCATTAACATCTAATCTCCTCGTACTTCCATACTTACGCAGCGGATAATTTCTTACACAACGGCGGGCGATACAAAGCCGTTAGCCGCTCATGTGACTAACAAGGCCTACTTCTACTACAACATCGGTCTGATGGACCGGAATACCCGAGTACATACAATACAATTCACACTTCAAATTCTAAACAGAATATAACAATCCTCCATTCATACATTGCTCAATACTTACAATACATTATACCGCGTTTCCTAAAGTACAATACCAAGGTATAACATCTTCCAAATGTCTATACATACTCATTAAGAGTCTAGCCTCTTACCCATGTTCTCACAATTCTACATGCTTCCAAGTACACAAGGGTGTACCACTTGGTACACTAGTAATCCAAATGGGCTACAAGCCCGTATACAACCTATTACAATAACCAAGTTAACCCTAGCTACTAAGCATAGCAAATCGGTCTCACACATTGACCATTAAATTTCTTGGGTGCCTGGAAAATAAAAAAAACAGTGCCCCAAGGGGCTCAGCAAAACACTGCATATGAAATTCGTATACCCCGCGTGCTAACGGGGTACGCCGACTACTTGGTTGAATACATGTGGTTCATTTATTTCATACATACATGCTATACATAGTAAACATACATTCATACCATAGTACAACATACAAGGGAAGACATTCATGAGTCCACCGTTCATACTTACCACAATTCTTCAATTCATATGCATTACTTGTTAGTTACTTACTCACCCGGGTTAATCGGGTGTACTTTACTCTTTTACTCGTGGTCAATGACTTACACTAGCCATGACCGTTACAATACAAATACTTTTCTTACTTACATACTCAAGTCAAGTTAGTGTGACCTCTGGGTAGGGACTACAATATCCCACCACTGGGCTTTAGGGTGGCTCACTAATCCAGGATGCTACCCACTTAAGGGATTTGGTCCATGGAAAAGATTAAGGTCAGGATTCAGATCCAACCTCTTGTGTTTCCTCCTCCTCACCGTGGCCGAAACTATATCGGACTTCTACTTATTCCAATTTACTAATTTCTCAAGTTAGAATGTTAGGTAGTTTGGAATTAATTAGAAGTCCTTCCTTCCATTCAATGGGTTAATACATTACACATCAAGGCCACACATACACCGCATTCACATTTATACATTTCATGAATTATACAAAACTATAGGTTCAAGACAATACAACAAGATTAATATAATACAAGCACAAAAAGAGTGCAATAAAAACCCAATTTGTGCATTTTCTTAGTTAGGTGATCACATAAACACACAAATCAGGTAACCAAGGTAGCATACGGGGCATGAGAAAACCATACCTTACACCAATGGTTACTTTACCATGTCGCCTTACGTTCTTCGGCTCACACTTGTTCCACTGGTAACATTCGAATTGCTTCTATTAACATTAAGGTATTACGATATGTAAATATTTACTACTCCCGTACTCACCCCGTTATCCCGTTAACTTAGGTTTACTCAAGTGTACTTATGTCTACAACTTCTCATTCACTTCTGGCACTCGTTTACTTAGGTCCTAAGGTGCATATTGTCCTTATCATCATTATACTCCTAATGGCTTATTACTAACGCCATTTTTTTTGCCCAACCTCCCTTGTAAGGCCGGTCGCAAGGTCGGTCGGAGTCAGTAGGTTACATTTTAACAAAATTTTATCCCAACCGACCTTACCAAGGTCGGTCCTAAGGTCGGTCGAAGTCATAAGACTTCTGGATTTGAAAATTTAAGCGCGACCGACCTTACCAAGGTTGGTCCTAAGGTCGGTCTAAGTCAGAATGCTCCGGATTTGCAATTTACAGGTCGACCGACCTTACCAAGGTCTGTCCTAGGGTCGGTCCAGCCTAGTACTCCTTTTAATTACTGACTTTGAACTCCAAATTCACCTCAATTCTTACCTAATCCTTTCCTAATCATTTCCACATGTTTTAGTACCCCTAAACACTCCTTAAACATTCCCAAACCGTTAGTCACACTTATACTCCATTCTTGCCCAATTCTACAACTTAAATTCTAACTTTTGCACTCATGCACTCTAGTGCATTTTCCAACCTTTCTCTAGGTAGTTCACCATACCCTTAGCTCATTTGATCATTTCAAACCCTTCCTAGAAATTCATGTTTCTAATTCCAAAGCTCAACCATTTCCTCAAGGTTATTCAACCTAGTTTGATTCTAGCATTCCAAGGCACCATTGATAGACCCTTTGCTATAGATTTTGCTCTCCTCTTTAACCTCTCCATGGCTTACACTTAATGTCATTCTAGTACACATTTACATCATTTATCATTCTCAAATTAACCCAAGCACATCACTCTCTTCTAATCCAAAACCAAGGCATTTGACTACTCAAGTTTGCCTCCACAAACACCTAGTTAAGCTAGGTTCTTTTCTTTTCATCAACACTCTTAAGTCATCAAATTCCTACACAAATTTGGGCAGAGTTTCCCCACAATTCTTAAAATTCTCAAAGCATCATTTTCATTCACTAAACCTACTCAACTAGCCACTTCCCCAAGGGGTACTAACAACACATAATTTCCTGCACAATCACACAATAATTCCATTGTGCATAAAGTTTAAACACTTGACTCCAAGGCCCTTAAACATTACTTTATCAATACTAGAATACTTCCATCATTTGGTTACCATAGTTGTAGTTACACAATACTAAAACAATGTAGTTCCCCATACTACAAGGCATTAAACTCATTCAAAGGTAAGTTCATTACCTTGTGATTTCCTTGATTCCTTTTCCTTTCTTTCCTCCTTCCTTCCGTGTTCTTCCCCTTCCTTTCTTGTTCTTGTTTTACCAATTAGTCAAGCTACAGCCCATTGTCCAATGGGATACACATATGGACAAGTAAATACATGATCCTAGAATTAAACCCTAGAATTCAAGTGTGATTCCAAGGTTCTAAGGTGAGGGATTACCTTGCATTTCTAGATGAAGTTTTTGGCAACTAAGAATCCCAATATTCCAGCCCTTTTCTTGAAGCAAAACCGGCTGGCACAAGGAGTACAAGAGAGCTCAAAAATTAAAATTTTCGGTTGTGAAGGAAGGCTAGAAAAAAAGGGATTTTTGAACCCTTTCTTACGTTAAACCAACAAGGAGTTCTTCTAGCTCTAAATGGTGTTCTTCAAGCCTTCAATGAGCTTCACCCATGGAGATGAAAGTGGTGATTTTCAATTTTTGAAAAGAGGGAATTAATCTCCTAAGTGAGGGGAGTTCAATTGTACAATTTTTGTAATTTTTAGAGCTTGTTTGAGCCTTCAAAAATGAGGAAGAAGAGAGAGCTAAATGGAGGGGAGTAAAATTGTCATTGTTTCTGGGAGGAAGAATAAGAAATCAGAATGGAGGGGGAGGAGTATGTGAGAGAGAAGAGAATGGGAAGTGAGAGAAGAGTAAAGTAGTTTTTATACTTTATTACTTTTTTCCTTATTTATTTTGTCCTCTAGTGCATAAGAGAGGGGGAGAAGGCTGATCAAAATCGTCCACTCACCCACACAATTGGAATTCCTGATTTTTGTTTACACAAGGGGGGTGTTAGTTTGGATTTGTTACACTTAACACCCCACAAGTTCTAGTTTTGACACTATTCACTCACCGGAACCCGTTTTCTGGAATTTTCTCGTTTAATTAATTTTAATGGTTCTAGACCTTCACTAATGTTTAATTATAGATATTTGATTAACTATAATTTTTCGAGTTTATTTAACCCATTTAAAGTCGTGTTTTCCCGGTTTCCTTGAAAAACGCGCTTCGGGAATTGTTTCTACATACTATTTTGGAATCACTAAGCCTTAGGAATCCACCTAGGATCCTAGTCAAGGTTACATAACTCCTATGGTTATGTAACACTCATTTTTACACTTTTTGGTTTTTAATTGTTTTCTCTTTTCATTTGGTTTTATTTCCTTCACCAATATTCCTGAGGAACTATTAGGTCGTTAAATACCCTATTAGAATAATTTTAATCACTATAATTAAGTTCGGGGTATTTCAAAAAGTTTGAGGTTGAGTGAATGAACGAGACTTGGAGTCTGATGGTTTGAAGTTCGTGGGGGCCGAAGAAGGTTTGAGAGTTTCGAGTGGTATGAAGAACACCTTAGAGGGCGAAAGGGGTTTTTCTTTGAATGGGGTCGCACCCTAGATGGTTTGCCTACGTACTCAACTCCCTATTGAGATCAGATCTTACGTAGTTCACGGTATTGAGATTTTGTAAGTTTTGAGGTTTTGAAGGGTTTTGAGCTTCGAATTGGGCTAGGACCAATGTTTTTTGTGAAATCAAAATAGACTGAGGAGGTGTGGAATGTAAAATCTAATGAAGAAGATAGAGAGATAATTCTGACTTTTGTGAAATGATTTTTATAGAAATGAGGACAAGAGTAAAGATGTCTAAATCTGGACAAGATGGAATAATAGGATTTCTTAATCAATTAATCTTGATTATAGGTGTGTTGAGGGTAAAGGAGGATTTCACCCACATAAAACGAATGAGAGACCCGCTAGGCATGGGGTGGTTCCACATCCTAAACCCTTTTAGGCTAGCCTTAAGGGCTTATTTTTAAAGATTTTGTTTTTATATACATATAAAGGTGGTTTAAGTGTTTTCTAAAGTTATAAGAGATTATTGCCCCATGAAACGAATGAGAGATCCGTTAGGTGTAGAGCCATAATGCATCCAAAACTTTTCTGTCAGTTTAAAAGGCCTTAAGGGTGATAACTAAGGCGTAAATGATAAGTTAGTATATTTAATACCCCGGATCTAAAAATGGTGATTAAATTACTCTAATAAAATTATTAAGGGCCTAATGGTGCCTAAAGAGTATTGGTAAAAAGAATAAAACCAAAAGGAAAGAGAAAACGCTTGAAAAGCGAAAAACGCTAACATGCGCGTTAAATAAGTATAAGAGATATATGATCTCGAGAGGGTCCGAGATGGATTCCTAAGGCTTAGTTAGGCCTAAAGTATACGGGAATGATTCCCGAAGAAAACGGATCCAAATAATGGATTAAAACGCTAACGGAGTTTAAAGCACGTTTTTCGAGAAAACCCGAAAACGTGACTTTAAGTGGTCAAATGGACCCGTAAAAATTATAGTTGATTATATAACTATAATTAAGTATTAATGGAAGCTTAATAGCATTAAAAATAAAGAAACGAGAAAAATCCGAAAAACGGGCCCGGTTAGTGAATAGTGCCAAACCGGGTAAAATAACGAGCGTTTTCTGTCAGAAACCGAAAAACGCTCCAGCTTAACTAGCTAGTGGGGGCCGGTTTTATTAAATAAGAAGCCTCCCCCTCTCATGTTTATTAGTTACAAATAAAGAAAGAAAGAAAGTAAAGGAGGAGAGAGAAAAGTAAAAAGTAAAAACATAAAACTATTCTCTCACTCTCTTTCCTCTCACTTTTCCTTCTTCTTCTTTATTTCCCCTTCTCCACGGTTCCTTCCTCCCTCTCTGTGCTGTGCGACATGGAAGCTCCACACATGGCTTCTCCACCTTCTTCTCCTTGCCCAAGCTTCATCTTGCTCCGAATTGAAAAATAATTGTATATTTGAACTCCTCTCATCAAACCCTACACTTCCCTCTTTTCAAAACTCAAAAAGGTTGAGTTTCATTTTCATGGGTGTTGCCCATTTGAGGAGAAAAGCACATAATCTTGAAGCTTGAAGCTTCCTCTTCCTAACAAGGTAAAAATATCCATGAAAAAGTCATGCTTCTCCATTTTCCCACCTTGGCCGATTTTGGCTTTTGGTAATGACTAGCTTTTCTTCCTTGTTTGAGATATTCTCCAAGCTTTAATGGTGGTGGGAGTCCCTCTTAAGATTCAAGAGTTGAAAACCATTCAAGAAACTCCAAAGGTAAAACCTAATTTGGTGCTTTAAGCATCCTTGTGAATTCTAGGTTATTTGATGAGCCTAAGAGAGTTCCTTAGTGCTTACTTTCCAATTTGAATGTGGCTAGAGGAATGGGCAATTGAATTGCCTTGGCCGATTTGGAATGAAGAGAGAAGAGGGGAGAAGAGGAGAAGAGAAATAAAAGGAAACTTAAGAAATTTAAGGTAAGAAACCTATCTTAGTGGTATCCTATATGTATTAGGATTTGGGAAGGGTGAATAAAATGAATGAACCCCACTTGATTTGTGGTGATAATGTGCTTGCTTAGAAATAAATGCAAGTGAGAAAACATTTGTGAGTTAATGTTTGTTTTGGGAGCTATGTATTTGATGAATAATGCTTTATGGTGTTTAATGAGTTTTGTTTGATTAACGAGGAATTATTGAGTGCTGATAGAACCCTTGTGGTTTGGCTAGTTTTAGGATGATTTATATGGTGGTATGAACTTTGGGCAATGTTAGAAAAGTAGCCAAGTTATGGCAAAATTTATGTGGTAATCTAAGTGGTTTAAGTGATGATTTGTGTGGAGAATAACCTAGGAATGGCTAGGTATGTATGGAGATTGTATTGGGTTAGTTAACCACTGTAGGAAGGCTTGTTCAAGGGGAGGAATTGATGCTAAAATCTGTAGCAAAAGAGTGGTTAGGTGCCTTAGGAGTTTATAGAAAAACAAAGGAGATTTAAGGCTTAAAGAGTGAGCCTTGGAACTTGGTATGAGTTGTGCATTACCTTAGAAGATGTGGAATGGTCAAAATGAAAGAGAGCCTAATGCAAAGGGTTGAGGAGAAGTTAGAAATGCACAAGTGTGCATTAGTGTTAAATGAGAATGAAAATGTGTGAATTTGAGCAAGAGTTTGAGTAAGGTTTGAGCCTATGATTTGAAGAGTTTTAGAGCATGTTTTAAGGTGATTAAACATGTGGAAAACTTGTGGAAAGTTTATGGAAAGATTAAGGGTGGTTTAAGGATTGATTTGGAGTGGAAAAATCAAGTTTGGAGCAGGTTTTAGCAGGGTCCGGGACTTGGTCCTTGGACAAAGTCCCGGACCACACCTAAATTAAGGTCGAGAGTGCAAGTGCTGCTTTGGTCCGGGACTATACTCCAGGACAAGGTCCCGGACCAGGTGTAAATTTCACCCGAGAGTTAAGTTTGCAATTGGTCCGGGACTTAGGGTAAGGACCAAGTCCCGGACCACCCCCAGAAACCTACAGAGAGTGTTTTAAAGGTTGTAAATGATGGGGGTTTGAATGTTAATGATGTTATAAGATGTTAAGGCCTTGTTTGGTAACATGTAAAGGCCCTAAGAAGTGTAAGAAAGTGTTAGAAGTGTTTGAGAAGTGAGAACTCAAATTAACAGAGTGAAACCGAGATAACGGGATAACGAGGTAAGTACGGGAGTAGCATTTTATTATGTACCGTATGAGCTTAGTATTAATAATAATGTTTGAAACATTATCGAGAATCGTGCGTGACCCGAGCATGGTGAGATGACACGGTAAAAGTAAAAACCCCGGTGAAAGGTATGATTTTCTCATGCCCCGTATGCTAACCGAGTTACTCTGATTTGTGTGTTTGTGTGCCGGCTTAATCAAGATTAAAGCATGAAAAAATCCCTTGTTTGATTATGTATGCTTGATGTATGTTGTATGAGCTAACATACTTGTATGCCGGTGTGGTCTAACAGAGTGCCTAGACCGACTCATAGTGAGTATTGATTGACTAAAACCCGTAGTACGGGTAGTCATAAGCAATGGAAATATGCAACACACATAAACTATCGATTAAAGTATAACGATATCGTAAACATATGAACTCCCTAGAATGTGAGGAGATGTACGGGTTGAGTAAATACCCGATAACGGTTAGAAACCTTATTGAAACAATCCACGAAATAAATATGAGTGGAGAGATAAATGAACCTCCATCGAGAGGATTGAAGTTAGTCCAATGATGTGAATATATAAGAAAGGTAAAAGAGACCTAAGGGACTATGGTTCCCTTGAGACGGTCGACCTCCTAAATGAGGATTTTACCCGGTATAAGAAAATATCCGAATGTACAAGCATATGATTGTGAGGGTAACCCTTAAACCTAAGATTACCCGAATTTAAGTAAAGTTCCCAAAGTCATTAGAAACATCGAGAATGATGCTTCTAGACTAATATACATGATATTATATAACTCCGAGAGAGGAGTGTATGGGAACGAGAGTAGTCCGAGAGTAGTCGGACCTAAGTAAAAGAGATAGGAACTAAGAGAGAGTTCCGTGAGCTAGTTGAACCTTCCCACCATGCTAGACCCAGAGTAGGGTCGAAACCGGGGAAGTAAGACTATGCTAGAGAGCCATGAGTTTTGGCTTAAGTATGTAAGAGAGTAACAAGCGTGACGTAGGAGACCTGTAGTGTCTCGAGAATCTACAAGAGCTTGAGTATGAATAACCCAAGAGTGTGGGTGAGATAATGAGTATTAACCCGAGAGAAAGGGGTGAGTATATGTGTGAGTAACCCGAGAGAATGGGTAAGTATAAGAATGAGTAGCCCAAGAGAATGGGTGTGTATACGAATAAGTAACCCGAGAGAGCGGGTGAGGTATTGAATAAGTAAACAAGGCATAGTGAGGAATAACCCTCAATGCCTAAGAGTAACCAGTTACCACTAACAACATTTTATGTTAGTTAGGAATCGTGTTCCGTGATTGGATGTAGATTCCTTGTGTGATATACATATATATTGTATTGCCATGATGCATGTTGTTTGATTAAAATGAACTCCATGTATATCCGACCCAAAGTAGTCGGCGTACCGCGGTTAGCACGCGGTATATGCGAATTTCATGCGCAGCGTAAGCTGACCCCCTAGGGGGAACGTTTTTAGTGTGCAGGTACTTGAAGCTGACCACCGTTCGAGAGAGTAGGACGGGGGCTGTGAGCATGGGTAGTTAGATTGTAATTACTTATGCGTTTGAATGAGGTGTAAGTCCGAGTATGTTATCGGCATCCGTATATTGTAGACTCGGTATAGTAGAGATATGAATTGAGTATTGTATTTGTATGAAGTACTCGGTTGTTCCAGTTCATCAGACCGTTACGGTATGTAAGAAAGGCCTGGTTAGCCACATGGGTGGCTAACGGCGTTGTTTCACCCCTCGTTGTAATTAGAGTTCCGCTGCGTGAGTAGGAGTAATAGTACAGTTTAAGAGGTAATGACGAGATTAACGGTTGGGGTGTTACAAAAATGGTATCAGAGCGAAGTATCGCTCTGATGACTGGAAATACCGAGCTTAGGAAATACCGAGTTAGGAATAGAGACTTAGGGCTAAGGGTTGAGTGGTAGCGTGAGAGATGCGCTAGTTAGGAACTTCCAGTATGATCTGGATACCTACAATACCACCCGCCCTCCACAACCCCCGTATTAAAAGCTTGGGAAAGAACGCCAGAGAGGGGGAAACCCAATCTGGCAGTTATTTAATATCAATATGAACTAGAACTGTCATGCGGTAGATCCCGAGAACCGGAAATCCCGGAGACGGATCCCGCTGGAACGATAATAACCGCATAATGGCGGAGATCGAGAAATCCTAATCCAAGGAGACCGAAATCTGTGGCAACTTGGGGCGACATGCTTAGCAGTCGCGAGAACCTAGCTGGCCGAGCAGCAGCAAAAAGAGCACCAACCGTGCAACAAGGCGGATTCATGAGAACTAAAAAAACCGAGACACATGTCTACGGACCGCCATAGTTAAATATACCACCAACGGTATACCAGACTAAGAATCTAGTCAAGAGTAGGTACACCCACCCTGCCACACCCAAAGAGTTGCAATACTTAACTGATATAGCTTAGACAGCTACGAGCATAACTACGGGATATACCCGAATAGGACTACAGAAGTAGTACCTAAATGACTTTAACCTCGGTAACCACAGTAAAGACGTGGGAACGAGCAACGAGGTAGAACAAGAATTAAGTAATTAAGGAACTCCGAGAGTGGAGGAGCACCTAAATGAACGACAGTCATGTCAAGAGGAATGAGAATCAGCTCCAAGGAGCAGTTATCCAACTAGGGGATCAAGGAAGAGCCAACGAGGCTACCAAATACAATGTGAACAATACCGTGACCGGTATGAGTTAACCAAAAACCGCCTGTACCGCGCACTTGCCTCGGCAAGTGCAGTATAACGGACATAAAGGAGCTTTGACAAGCTATCAGTACTTAGCAAGTACCAGATGGCGAAGAAGCCAATATAGCAACAAACCTAAGAATTCTGAAATGAAACCTTGAAAGGCCTAACAGCCTGATCACTGTATAAAGAACATACCGGTCAGCAAGAAGCTGGACTCTGGTAAGAATCAGCCGGCATTGAAATGCCATGAAGAGCTTACTTTAAAACCAATTTCTTTCAAACATAAATTTTCCAAAAACCCCCAAATTTTAAAACCAAACCAGAGACCATGGTAAAATATAGGACGATACAAGAGGAGTTGGCAACAGAATACTTCACTTAGGCGTGACCGACACTACAAGTGTACACAAACGAGACATGGAACGACCGCACTCCAAGGAGCTTGCGGCCTGACAGACCAATTATGAGTTAGTCGGGTAAGTGGTAACGTATCAATAAGATACTCCATGTATGTATACAAGTAGAGTACGGTACACGGGAAGTAGCCCACTCCATACTACGGACGAAAGAGCCAATTCAAACCAAGACAGTTGGACACCTCGAATGATCGAAGAACACAAGGAAGCTTACCGAGTTAAGGGAGTCTAGAATCCAGTAAGGTCACGGACCTAAGGATAAGGCGTTAATAAGTGCGAGAAGCACAGAGTATTAAGCACAGACATTGGATATGTCTCAGGAAATACCTAATAACTGGAATGATACCAGTGTAAAATAGATGAATGCCTTAATGATCATATAATGTAAACGGGATAGAATTCCCACAGTATACCTCACTAAGAGAATAACGACCTAATTAAGTAGGTAAGAAAAGTACAATATCTACCCAATAACGGGAGACATTACAACCCTAAACGGGATAGTGAGACATAGCCGCAAGGCGAAGTCACAACTGAACATAACCATGAGTACAAGCCAGATGTAATGGCATTACTCAGTAACACCCAGGAGCAATCCGAGAAGGGTGCGGAGTCAAGTAGTTGAACGAAACATCGTGTTGAGAACACAAGTGTTTAAGCAAACACTCGGGTAGAACCCGAAGGGATCCCTCGTAACACGGGATACCCTAAATTGCTAGAGGGCATGAATTAATACCTAGTAAAAAAGGGCCTTCCAAGTACGAAGAGTGGTGAGACAACCATATCAAACCCAGAAATACCTCCTAACCATTTAATGGTATACGGAGAAGAAACCTATATAAACAGCCCGCATGGAGCATGCGAGGCAAGGTGGCTTGTAAGCCGATAAAACCAACTACAATACGTAGATCCAAACATTGTAAAACATATGCATAAAGGCATAAGAGGAACAGTGGTGAATGAACCACTACCTTAGAGTGGGGATACCACTTGTATTAGGGCCTATGGAGCGGCATTTGCGTGAATCCTCCAGAGAAAGGCTACCACTAGTATGAATGTGAAACCGCTAGAGCGGTGTAGCAAAACTTGAGCATGTGTATATTGCCAATGAGTATACGAACTATAGTAGAGTAATCAGTTGAGTAGTAAACACTGTATGTGTGCAATATGAACTGCAGAGTAAGCAGCGCGCAAGTGCGCAGAGAGATTTTAACAATAGCGTATGTTGTTGAGCCAAGTGAATGGCAAGCCATCGTGTAAATGGCGAGAACACCCGGGCGGAAGCTAAAGTAGTAGCGGATGCCATAGAAATGAGAAAGAAAGGTGCGCAGTAAGCGACCATTGTAAAGTATTCAGATAGTGATTAGAGTTGATGAAAATGTGGTAAAGGAGACATGATCATTCCTATCTCATGAGAGATTTACTGTCAAGGGTTTACGCTTCTGCACTCTGTATGACTGAGTGTTTTGGTATTGCACTTGTGCGGTAATGATCGAGTGGGAGAGCCAGGAATTGAGAAATGTCAACGAAGCCTGTTGAGTGAGAATCTAGAGAGATAACCGTGCGGCCATTGGCCAATGATGCACAAAGAACGTGGGCAGTAACCCACAGGGCCCAGGATCGATATGTGGAAAAATGCAGAGTAGTATGAATGAAGAACTCTGGTACAAAACCAAGAAACAAACATAATCCATGAGCCACTATTAAACGAGGAAGCACTACATGCTAAGTAGTAGCTTGACCTCAACCGACAATAAGTCGGGAAAAATAAGTGAATAATCACAAAGGTATACAGTGTTATACGAAGTAGATTCCCAGAGAACTGGAGAGACAATCTAAAATTCATCGAATTCGCATACGGTAAGAGATACCAAGCGACGATTGAAATACATTGAGAATACCAAAGAGCGAATAAGCTCTAGTTATCAGGTCACGCAGCAGAAGCTTGTGGACCATGATTCAGGGTTAAGTATACCTATATCATAAACCCCTTGAAGCCTTAGAGGCTAGAACCGAACCCGGTTATGAGTTAATTAACCGTACTGAAGTTAAAACACTTCATAATACTCGAATTAATGAACCAATGTTCAGTGATAACATATGGTTGGTTACGCGGGCGTAACCCCTTTTAAGGGGGGTAGGGCGAGAAACCGCTTAGAGTATGTTTTACGTATTGGTGCGTAAACTACTATGTGCATAGCAAAAAGAAATTGTTTTGATGATTGGAACTTATGTTACATAAACATAGGTACCCATTCATTGTGTAATAATGTATGTGCATGAGAGATGCAAGTAATGAGTATGTAATATTATGAAAAGAGGAGTAGAGAACTCCTAGGGAATGAGAATCCCTATAGTATATGTCTAGTGAGATTAGACATGAGTTATGATGAGTATGAATCGGCATGAAACCGATGTGTAACCTAAGAGGGAGTGAGTTCCCTAGGTGATGTGTAACCTAAGAGGGAGTGAGTTCCCTAGGTGATTTATTTGAGAATGATAGATGGAGTGAGTTCCATCCTTTGGAGTTGTATGTTATGTGTTTTAAATTGAACAATTTGAGTAAATGAAGCCATAAGTATGGAATACCTAGGTAAAGTAGTGAAGCAATGAGAATGACAAATGACCTAAGTACTGGGAACTAGAGATTAATTGAAACGAATTGTTTCGTGAATATGACTAGAAAGAGTAAAAGATAGAAAACAAAATGTTTGACTATATGATTGTTTGAAACTGACGTGGGAGGTGGAACTTGATCTGCTAGCGATCAAGGGAAACCGAACACAAATTGGGGTGGAAGGATAGTTCAACACTGATGCTGATCACATCAGGGTTAGATGATTCCTGAAGCTCCCTATAGTGGTCACAAGTAATCACGCTAAGAAAGATACAGCTACCATAAATCTGATTTGGAGTTGTGTGATGTTTTAAAAAGAATTTTCAAACAGATTTTGGAAAAAGAATTTTCTTCAAGTATGAAGATGGAAACAAAACTGGTTTTGAAACCGCTATCACCCGCCGATGGCTGAGCCTTAAGTCTTGATGACCGGTAGAACGGTGGGCGTGTATTAGTTTTGAAACCATTGCACCGTACGTGCGGCGGTCCTAAGTGACCGGTTGGGGCGGTGTCAGTGTGTGATTTTTCCAAAGGCAGCGGGACGGGGAGAGTACCCTGAGATGTTCCTGTGTTGAGTGAGTCAACCAGAGTGCCTGAGGATATGTATATGTGTAACGTTTTGATCAGAACCGAAGGGACCGTGGGCCAGAGAGAGTAAGTGCCCAGTAGTCATGAAACGGCCGTGAACCAGAAAGAGTAAGTGTTCAACGTGACCGGTACCTGAGGGATCAGTAGTATATTACTCAATATGGATCGAGGACTGTAGTGCCTTCTTGTCTTCGGACCGATTCCATGGAGAGAGTAAAAAGAGTATTTTGATTGCTATACATGCTGTGATATGTGTGTGGTATGTGTAGTATGAAATGAGATGACTTGTGGAGTCTGTAAGGTTATACATGTATTATAACCTTGGCATAGTACGCCATGAGAGTAACCATCTAGATTCACCAACTTTGAGGACAAAGTTCCTAAGGGGGGTAGATTTTAATACCCCGGATCTAAAAATGGTGATTAAATTACTCTAATAAAATTATTAAGGGCCTAATGGTGCCTAAAGAGTATTGGTAAAAAGAATAAAACCAAAAGGAAAGAGAAAACGCTTGAAAAGCGAAAAACGCTAAAATGCGCGTTAAATGAGTATAAGAGATATATGATCTCGAGAGGGTCCGAGATGGATTCCTAAGGCTTAGTTAGGCCTAATAAGTATACGGGAATGATTCCCGAAGAAAACGGATCCAAATAATGGATTAAAACGCTAACGGAGTTTAAAGCACGTTTTTCGAAAACCCGAAAACGTGACTTTAAGTGGTCAAATGGACCCGTAAAAATTATAGTTGATTATATAACTATAATTAAGTATTAATGGAAGCTTAATAGCTATTAAAAATAAAGAAACGAGAAAAATCCGAAAAACGGGCCCGGTTAGTGAATAGTGCCAAACCGGGTAAATAACGAGCGTTTTCTGTCAGAAACCGAAAAACGCTCCAGCTTAACTAGCTAGTGGGGGCCGGTTTTATTAAATAAGAAGCTCCCCCTCTCATGTTTATTAGTTACAAATAAAGAAAGAAAGAAAGTAAAGGAGGAGAGAGAAAAGTAAAAAGTAAAAACATAAAACTATTCTCTCACTCTCTTTCCTCTCACTTTTCCTTCTTCTTTTTATTTCCCCTTCTCCACGGTTCCTTCCTCCCTCTCTGTGTGCTGTGCGACATGGAAGCTCCACACATGGCTTCTCCACCTTCTTCTCCTTGCCCAAGCTTCATTCTGCTACGAATTGAAAAAAATTGTTATTAACCCTCTCATCAAACCCTACACTTCCCTCTTTTCAAACTCAAAAGGTTGAGTTTCATTTTCATGGGTGTTGCCCATTGAGGAGAAAAGCACATATCTTGAAGCTTGAAGCTTCCTCTTCCTAACAAGGTAAAAATATCCATGAAAAAGTCATGCTTCTCCATTTTCCCACCTTGGCCGATTTGGCTTTTGGTAATGACTAGCTTTTCTTCCTTTTTGAGATATTCTCCAAGCTTTAATGGTGGTGGGAGTCCCACTAAGATTCAAGAGTTGAAACCATTCAAGAAACTCCAAAGGTAAAACCTAATTTGGTGCTTTAAGCATCCTTGTGAATTCTAGGTTATTTGATAAGCCTAAGAGAGTTCCTTAGTGCTTACTTTCCAATTTGAATGTGGCTAGAGGAATGGGCAATGAATTGCCTTGGCCGATTTGGAATGAAGAGAAGAAGAGGGGAGAAGAGGAGAAGAGAAATAAAAGGAAACTTAAGAAATTTAAGGTAAGAAACCTATCTTAGTGGTATCCTATATGTATTAGGATTTGGGAAGGGTGAAAAATGAATGAGACCCCACTTGATTTGTGGTGATAATGTGCTTTCTTAGAAATAAATGCAAGTGAGAAAACATTTGTGAGTTAATGTTTGTTTTGGGAGCTATGTATTTGATGAATAATGCTTTATGGTGTTTAATGAGTTTTGTTTGATTAACGAGGAATTATTGAGTGCTGATGAACCCTTGTGGTTTGGCTAGTTTTAGGATGATTTATATGGTGGTATGAACTTGGGCAAATGTTAGAAAAGTAGCCAAGTTATGGCAAAATTTATGTGGTAATCTAAGTGTTTAAGTGATGATTTGTGTGGAGAATAACCTAGGAATGGCTAGGTATGTATGGAGATTGTATTGGGTTAGTTAACCACTGTAGGAAGGCTTGTTCAAGAGGAGGAAATTGATGCTAAAATCTGTAGCAAAAGAGTGGTTAGGTGCCTTAGGAGTTTATAGAAAAACAAAGGAGATTAAGGCTTAAAGAGTGAGCCTGGAACTTGGTATGAGTTGTGCATTACCTTAGAAGATGTGGAATGGTCAAAATGAAAGAGAGCCTAATGCAACGGGTTGAGGAGAAGTTAGAAATTCACAAGTGTGCATTAGTGTTAAATGAGAATGAAAATGTGTGAATTGAGCAGAGTTTGAGTAAGGTTTGAGCCTATGATTTGAAGAGTTTTAGAGCATGTTTTAAGGTGATTAAACATTGGAAAACTTGTGGAAAGTTTATGGAAGATTAAGGGTGGTTTAAGGATTGATTTGGAGTGGAAAAATCAAGTTTGGAGCAGGTTTTAGCAGGGTCCGGGACTTGGTCCTTGGACAAAGTCCCGGACCACACCTAATTAAGGCCGAGAGTGCAAGTGCTGCTTGGTCCGGGACTATACTCCAGGACAAGGTCCCGGACCAGGTGTAAATTTCACCCAGAGTTAAGTTTGCAATTGGTCCGGGACTTAGGGTAAGGACCAAGTCCCGGACCACCCCAGAAACCTACAGAGAGTGTTTTAAAGGTTGTAAATGATGGGGGTTTGAATGTTAATGATGTTATAAGATGTTAAGGCCTATGGAACATGTAAAGGCCCTAAGAAGTGTAAGAAAGTGTTAGAAGTGTTTGAGAAGTGAGAACTCAAATTAACAAGAGTGAAACCGAGATAACGGGATAAGGGGTAAGTACGGGAGTAGCATTTTATTATGTACCGTATGAGCTTAGTATTAATAATAATGTTTGAAACATTATCAGAGAATCGTGCGTGACCCGAGCATGGTGAGATGACATGGTAAAAGTAAAACCCCGGTGAAAGGTATGATTTTCTCATGCCCGTATGCTAACCGAGTTACTCTGATTTGTGTGTTTGTGTGCCGGCTTAATCAAGATTAAAGCATGAAAATAATCCCTTGTTTGATTATGCATGCATTGTTGTATGTTGTATGAGCTAACATACTTGTAGCCGGTGTGGTCTAACGTAGTGCATAGACCGACTCTTAGTGAGTACTGATTGACTAGGAACCCGTTGAACGGGAGTCACATAACCAATGGTAATATGCAAACACGCACAAGCTATCGGTTAAAGTATAACGATAACACAAACATATGAACTCCCTAAAATGTGAGGAGATGTACGGTTGAGTATATACCCGATAACGGTTAGAGAACCTTATGAAACAATCCACGAAATAAATATGAGTGGAGAGATAAATGACCTCCATCGAGAGGATTGAAGTTAGTCCAATAATGTAAACTTATAAGAAGGTAAAGAGACCTAAGGGACTATGTAACTCCCTTGAGACATGGTCGACCTCTTATATGAGGATTTTACCCGGTATAAGAAAATATCCGAATGTATAAGCATATGATTGTGAGGGTAACCCTTAAACCTAAGATTACCCGAATTAAGTAATGTTCCCAAGTCATCAGAAACATCGAGAATGATGCTTCTAAGACTAATTACATGATATTATTATAACTCCGAGAGAGGAGTGTACGGGAACGAGAGTAGTCCGAGAGTAGTCGGACCTAAGTAAAAGAGATAGGAACTAAGAGAGTTCCGTGAGCTAGTTGAACCTTCCCACCATGCTAGACCCAGAGTAGGGTCGAAACCGGGGAAGTAAGACTATGCTAGAGAGCCATGAGTTTTGGCTTAAGTATGTATAAGAGTAACAAGCGTGACGTAGGAGACCTGTAGTGTCTCGAGGATCTACAAGAGCTTGAGTATGATGACCCAAGAGTGTGGGTGAGATAATGAGTATAAATAACCCGAGAGAAAGGGGTGAGTATATGAATGTGTAACCCGAGAGAATGGGTAAGTATGAGAATGAGTAGCCCAAGAGAATGGGTGTGTATACGAATAAGTAACCCGAGAGAGCGGGTGAGGTATTGAATAAGTAAACAAGGCATAGTGAGGAATAACCCTCAATGCCTAAGAGTAACCAGTTACCACTAAAACATTGTTATGTTAGTTAGGAATCGTGTTCCGTGATTGGATGTAGATTCCTTGTGTGATATACATATATATTGTATTGCCATGATGCATGTTGTTGTTTAAAATGAACTCCATGTATATCCGACCCAAAGTAGTCGGCGTACCGCGGTTAGCACGCGGTATATGCGAATTTCATGCGCAGCGTAAGCTGACCCCCTAGGGGGAACGTTTTTAGTGTGCAGGTACTTGAAGCTGACCACCGTTCGAGAGAGTAGGACGGGGACTGCAGTGAGCATGGGTAGTTAGATTGTAATTACTTATGCGTTTGAATGAGGTGTAAGTCCGAGTATGTTATCGGCATCCGTATATTGTAGACTCGGTATAGTAGAGGTATGAATTGAGTATTGTATTTGTATGAAGTACTCGGTTGTTCCAGTTCATCAGACCGTTACGGTATGTAAGAAAGGCCTGGTTAGCCACATGGGTGGCTAACGGCGTTGTTTCACCCCTTGTTGTAATTAGAGTTCCGCTGCGTGAGTAGGAGTAATTAGTAACAGTTAAGAGGTAATGACGAGATTAACGGTTGGGGTGTTACAAAAACTAACACAACTTACCGTGAGAACCTACTAACTAACGTTTAGTAAGGAATCGAGTGAGACTAAGGAACACTCCCTAATATTAGTTTGTTAATAACCGAAAGAGGTTTAACCAACAAACATTGTCTTGAGACTTCTACTAACTGGTACTTGGGGGGAGTGAGGAATCCGGGACTGACTCCGGTCATGCATGTTAAGGAAAGGAGGTCGGTATCTAAAGCAGATCCGACTTCCGCTTAAGGACTTGTCTTCAGACTTGTTGCCTAGGGTCGGTTGCCGGCTCAGCTACATTGGACATCTAGTCCAAGGTATGAGGCATTAAGATGGTGCGGTAGGATCACCTAAATCCTAAATTTTAAGATAAGTTGTTTATTCAACCAATGGAGTTAGTAGCTCATTGGCTAGGGTTGCTTTTGACCCGACAAAATAAACATTGAGATATGATACAATCATTTCTATTTAAAGAGTGGTTTGTATTCTAAAGTTAAGATAAGGTTTGAGATAAGTTGCAACCATTTCTATTTAAAGAATGGTTTGTTTCTAAGACTGAGAAGCTACACCCATTTCTATTTAAAGAATGGTTTGTATTCTAAGACTGAGATAAGCTACACCCATTTCTATTTAAAGAATGGTTTGTTTCTAGGCTAAGATAAGGACTAAGATTGAGGTAAGATAAGGTTGGACTGAGATTAAGAGGAAACAAACATATGGAGTTAAATAATTGACTCATTAATTAAGGGAACGCATTTAAGTCGCTCATTGTGTTTGAACTTTGATTGTTCATATTTGGATTGTTGTTTATTGCACTTCTATTATGTCTTGCATCCAATCAACCTCCATGCTATCGACAATTAGTCGTTGTGTTATGCCTATCTTACCTACCTCCCTTAGTGGGCGGGGCAATGAGGGGATACCAGCATTCTTGCTGACCCCCTTTGGGGGCTGTTTTTACTACGCAGGTGAACGTCAGAAGGCGGCCGTCATGAGAGTAAGATGGGGTAGATGTATTATGGGTTTAAGTGTGACCTACGAGTTGTGCATGTACACTCGTATGGCATTTTGAGTTAGTAAGATGTATAGGATGTGAGGGGATTGTAAGGATGATATGTATTTGGTTAAGACTTGTAAGTACTAATGTTCGGTATATTCTGTTAGTCAGACCGTGGCAAGGTCCTGGAATGTATTTGAATCCGCTGCAGTATTTGTATATATGGTGATAAGTTTGTGGTAACCACGATTGGATCGAGACGGGGTGTTACAATAGCTCCCAAAGATAACTGGAAATGCAGCGGAAAATAATACATAACAACAGGTGGTGCTACAACGCCGCTAGTCACCCATGTGACTAACAAGGCTATCTCCAATTCAATTTACAAAAGATACGGTCTGAGCGCTGAATACAAACCGCTTAAAATAAATAAACCAATAATAAAAGTACAGTTGTGTAAAATGACACCGATAATAATGATCCTTGTCTTAATTCTACCCCACCTACACTCGGTCGGGTAATCTCTTCATTCTTCAGGTACCTGGAATTGTTTAGCCATGAAATGGCTCAGCAAATAATTTGCCGGTATGAAAAACGTGCAGCCCACAAGCTACTGGGCCACACCAACTACTTTGTCGAATACATGCAAGTCATTTTTGTAAAGCTGTAAATAAGCATCATAACATAATCATAACAAGCATCCATACCAGGATAACAATGTCACACAGAACAAGACTGCAGAAGGTCAAGTTAGATGTCCTGTAATTATTCACTAGTAGTCAGATCCTCACAATGGGACTAACATGTATATAAGAGTACCTCACAGCAGTGGAGGTATAGTGACCTCGTTAAACTCCTTCATGGTGTAAGTTGGTCGGGTATGATAAACCCTTAGACGAGATGGGACCCTCGTACAAGTAGGTGGGTAATAAATCTCTCAGAAGATAACGTAGTTAACTCCTGTACTAACAATGGTGGGAATCGAACCCTCGAGAGAAGTGAAGTCTTCCTCTTAACTTGAACTGTTCCGGTACGTTCACGGTGAGTGGACAAGTGCACCCAAAACTCCCGTCGCGACGTAAATTGAATAGGAGATGACCTGAGACAGGTATAACTCCTGTAGCATGCATGGCCAGATCCAACTAGGCTCCTCGTTCTCGTAGTATAGAATTGTTAAATGTCACTCAAGGACGTTAAACAAGAACACAATGTGTATTGTCAGTTGTCACGTTTAGGATAATGACGTTTGTTATAAAGTGAAGTTAGTGAGAAACTTGAGTACAAGTTCTCGGTATAATAAAACGCAGGTATTTAATCCACTGGTAATGTAGTGTTGTATGCGTGGAACATACACGTTACAGTTAGCAACATCACGCACATAGAATAACACAACAGTGCACAAGAGTAATGCAACATTTTACATACAATTATCTTGGTCGTTATTTCAAACAACAGATAGCACACAAGCCGGTGTAATCCGGTAGAAAGCATACTGCAAGAATTCCATACCGTTCACCGTAGACTGTACTTGTTTAGTTCCCGGTCAACGTCTGGTCAAACAATGTCCTAGAATAGGGTTAACTGAGAGTGTTAATTTACGTAACTCTCGTATAGTAATTTTATTGATTCATGAACGATTTCATATTCGTTATTTCATGTGAGGTTTATTTCTTTGTACTTAGGTAGTTTCCTTAACCTCTTAACCTTATTAATAATTAAGGTATTTATATATTTCTAAATCGTGTATTCTTAATTTATAAAACCTATATGGTGTGGTAATTTCTTTTAATTACCTTATGATTTAATGTATAACTTATTTGTTATTTCTTTTGATTTATTTTAAAATCCTTTAATGTATATAACTATATTCATGTACCATTTGTGTTACATGTTTTACAATTGTCTAATTGACATAACAACTTCATAATTTCCCCAATATACTTATATGTCACACATGGACATAATATTCTTATAATTCTTTGTTATTCTCCGCTGAACCATAAATAATATTTATTGGTTATAATTAAATTCCTTATAATTATATGACCATAGTTTTAATTCCATAATCAATTTTTTTCATTTCCTTTTGATTTATTTGAAAATCTTAACTGTGTAAGTTTTATGCACATGTATTATTTATGATACATATTTATATTTGTCTACATGACATAGCAACTTAATAAATTCTCAAATTATACTTACGTGTTACGCATGGGCATATTTCTCCCATATCTTTTATTAATTACAAACTAACTCCAAATAATATTGTTTCTTTTACAAGTGAATTACTTGTACTTGTATATCATATAGTTTTAATTTCATAAATCCTTAAATCATAATTTCTGAAATACCCCAAACCTAGGTATGTTGTTTAAACATTAAAACATGATTTATTAAGACAAGAAAATGTCTTAGAAACATTAGTAAACAATTTAAACCATAAAGAACACAATTAAATACCTTAAGGTCAATATGGGCTAAAATGTGCTCTAAGCTTGGGTAAGACCTAATGAACTTACCAAGACCTTATTTATATGTTAATGAACATATTAAATCAACTACTAAAGAAAACCAAGCTTGAAAACAAGTTAAAACACAAAATGTGCTTTAAGGAGTCTTAAAGCACATTTTTGAAAAATTGTCTTGTAAATGAGTTTTGAATGGCTAAATGTCCATCATTACTCTTAAATATATATGTGTACTATATAGGATCACATTTGGGTGGCTATATCAATAGGAAATCAAAAATTTCACTTCTAAGTGCCTTGTTTTCATGAATAGTGATTTTAATAAGCTATTTTGTAACATATGTTTGTATAAGTAATTAAATGTTTAACAAAGACTAAAATACCCTCATACTACTATTGGGGGCCAGTTTTTAAGGTTGGTGACACACCACCCTTGTTAGCATGTTAAGAAAATAAAGAAGACTACTTAAGTTACCTTTTTACTTTATAAAGCATAAATATCTTCTAAAAGCAAGTTTATCTCATTCTCTCATTTCCTTCTCATTTCACACGGTTCCATACTCTCTTCTTCCTCCCTTCTTGCTGTTCTCTCACGGTAATACACACCACCACCATTAAAACTCAAGCTTTGACCACTTGTAAAATCTAGCTCACTTGTCCAAATCAAAAACAAACACCACCAATCTCTTCCTCTCATCAAGCTCTTCATTCCTATCTTCTCAAAACTTCAAGATCCCCATTTCGGTGCCATGGAGTTCCACCATTGAAGGAGCTTGAGCTTGTATTTTTACATATTGTTACTCTCCTTTGCTTCTAGGTAAGGAATCTCAAATAAAAACTACATTTCCTCCATGTTTTTGTGGTGACCGAAAATACCCATTGATGGAGCTCTTTGTGTAACTTTGTTCTAGCTTCATTCCAACTCTTCATGGACTAGGTGGAGTCCTCTCTTGATTTATATTCAAACTCTCTTCAAAGATCAAGGTAAAACAACTACATTAATGTTTTTGAAACAATGTAAAATTAGGGTTTACAATGAGATGAAGCTTATAGCTTGAATACTCATTATAATGTTTGTATATTGTTTAGAACTTGGCAAGGAATCAAATACCTTACCGGTTTTATAAGGAAACAAGAAAGAAGTTGTTTGGAAAAGAGGTAAATCTACTAACCTAATGTTGTTTAAATGCCTTAGGAGAAATGAGCTTATAATGCTTGTTAAAACTACCTAAAGAGCAAATGGTGAATGACCTAGTAAAGTGTTCTCAAGAGACTAGTAAAAGGCATATGTATTGTTGAGTGTATTTGCAGGTCAAAGGCAAATACATAGTTGGAAATTCAGTGTTTAAGAATTATGCACTTTAAGGGCCTAAGAGCCATGCATTTTAAGGGCCTAAGTGCCATGCAATTTAAATTATGCACTATATTGTGATGTAGTGCTTTATGAGTGAAGTTTGTGTATAATAAAGTGTTTGATGGATTGTTAGTATTCTTGTGTGTTTAATGGGGAGAACAATGTGCTTTGGTGTAACAAAATGCTAGGAGAACCTATGTCGAAATTTAGGAAATGTATAAGGAGTTCAAGATGTTTTAAAGGAATTTTGATGAACTAGGAAGTGTTCTAGAGTGTAACAAGGAC
Organism: Limonium bicolor; assembly: GCA_023374045.1. NCBI lineage: Eukaryota > Viridiplantae > Streptophyta > Magnoliopsida > Caryophyllales > Plumbaginaceae > Limonium > Limonium bicolor. The sequence goes on from CM041778.1 coordinate 244,404,252, forward strand.
TTAGGCATGATCTTGAGGTTTTAGTATGTACCAAAGTCATTTTGGACTTAGGTAAAGATTAGGTAAACTTTGGTAAATAAGGAGAAAGTGTAAACTTGGAAAAGAATTTCAAGAATGACATAAGGAGTTAGTTGTGAGAAATAATGCTTAAGAGATGATGTTAGACGAGGAGAAAGCATTTTGGGATAGTAGTTATCATAGGTGAGAAACACCATTTAGAAACCTAGTATAAAATGTTGTAAGTGTTAAGGAATTTTACAAGGAATTAAGTAAAGGCTTAAGGAATTAGAAAATGAGTTTCATGGATGTTGTATGTGGATATAAGGGTACCAAATGTTGTTAGGAGACATTAAGAGGCTTTAGGAGAAGTTTGGTGAAGATTTGACAAAGTTTGGGTAAGTTTAGAGGACGTCCGACCCAGGGGTCCGACCCAAGTTTGGGTCGGACAGCCTCTGTTAGACGTCAGGAAATTGTTCTGGAATGGTCCGACCCAGAAGGGTGGGTCGGACATGGGTCGGACGGTCATGTTTCAAAGGAGGGAAAATGTTCTGGAATGGTCCGACCCAGTCGAGTGAGTCGGACGTGGGTCGGACGGGCATGTTTGTAAGGCGGTAAAATGTTCTGTAATGGTCCGACCCAGAAGGGTGGGTCGGACATGGGTCGGACATGTATGTTCTGAGGTCGATGAAGTTCTCTGGAATGGTCCGACCCAGAAGGTTGGGTCGGACATGGGTCGGACAAGGTAAGGTTCTTCAGACCCGAAAACCACTGGAAGGGTCCGACCCAGTTGTGGGTCGGACGGTGGGTCGGACATACCAAAACTTAAAAAAAAAACAGAAAAGAATGTGACTTATGTAGTAAACCCTAGGGTGTATAATGAAGGTAACCTAGGGTAAGATAGACATTAAAACATGTCATACAATCATGTTAAATACTTACAAGTTTGAATTGAATAAATAATTAACCGACGTTATTAATTATGTATAGGAGTGACCTACGGAGGAAACCAATCGAGGCAAGGACCAAGGTATGGTTTTCTTGCAGTCTGTTGTCTACCGGTTTACACCGGCTTGGGTGTTGTTTGCTTTTCTGTGTGTTACGACCTTAAAAGATTAAGGCATGAAAAGAGTTTACGGTTGTTATATTATAATGTTGTATATTGTGACCCTTCCCTTGGTGTGTCTAACAAGACCTAAACACTTGCTGTGTGTGACTTAACAATATATTGTGTGATCACTAACAAGTGCTAACCGGGGGAGTGAGGAGTCCGGTCATGTTCCGGCCACGCGTGTGAGGACGGGAGTCGATCATATCCGGTTCGGCTCTCTTGGTGTATGTATAGGTTGTATTCCAATTTGGTTTCTACCTTCCCTTAGCTTATCCAAAGCTAGTTACTGACTCACGTCGGGCCACAGGGGCATACGAATGTTATTTCGGTGTGCTTGGGATTACTATATCCGACACACCTTGGGTATAAGTTAACCGTTCGATATAACTGGACGGTAACGAGGTTGGTAACGAGCTTAACATGGATTGGCAATAATCTAGGCTCACTATGTATACTAACTATGGTGGAAGGTTCCTTGTGAGAACCGATGTTATGGTGATATGTATTGTTGTTGTGCTATGCAATTTCCCTTGCTATGCTATGGTATATATATGTTGGATGTTTAAAATGAACGCCATGTTATCATGACAATTGGTTGCGCGTATCCCGGTAGCCGATGGGCTGCGCGTTAACCATACCAGCAAAGGTTGCTGACCCCCTGGGGGCTCCATATTTTATTGCAGGATGAGGATCGAAGAAGCGGAGTGGCTCTAGATCCTAGGTCGATGATGTACTTTTGGTTTTTGGTTGTTGAGCCCGGGATGCGCCTGTGCTCCCGAGGCATTACATTTTGGTACCGTTTGTTAAACAGTGGTGGATGTTTAGTTGGTAGTTGTGATGTAAATTAAATACTCGGTATGTTGGCTATTATATATATATGTGGATGTTAGGATCTATGCTCGGGAGTCTGATCATCAGACCGATACACTTGTATTTATTCTGCCTAGTTAACCACGTGGGTGGTTAACGGCGTTGTAACACCAAAGCGTTAATTATTGTTGGTTGGTTTTCCGCTGCGATTTCAGTAGTTGATAGGGGCGTTGTAGGGGTGTTACAAAAAGTGGTATCAGAGCGAAGTATCGCTCTGATGACTAGAATACCGAGCTAGAAATATACCGAGTTAGGAAACCTAACCATAGTTACCTAAGTGAACAGATTTGGAAAGGTTAACCACTAACTAAGTGTGGAAATACCTTGTTATCGGGAAGATGTACAACCGTTGGACCGATAAGTGTGCAAGCATAATGCTAATGAAATGTTCATATGAATTCAGATGGCAGGTAGACCACGAGGTAGAGGCCGCGGGCGCGGTACTGGAGGTATGGGTGACCAGGGCGATGATACTACGGCACAGACCATGGCTGAGGCAGTAGCAGCCGCCGTAGCCCAGATGGTACCCCAGATGGTTGCTGCATTACAGCAAGGGCAACAGCCCGGAGTTCAGCCACCACCACCACCGCCACGAGAGACCAATTGGGTCAAGGCGTTGGCTGATCTGAGACCGCCGTCATTCAATGGGGAGACCGACCCTCGAAAGCTGGAGGCGTACATCTCCGAGCTGGAGACCGCCTACGAGACCTTGGCAGTACCTGCTGAAGCTAAGGTCCGTCTTGCCGCTTACTACTTGAAGGGTACGGCACAGAGTTGGTGGAAGTTGGTGAAGAGGACAGGATAGCTGATCCTGAGTTTGGTTGGAGGGAGTACACGGCTCTACTGCGAGCCAAGTATTACCCTGTACATGTGCAGGAGGCCAAGCGCCTCGAGCTGGACAGTCTGAGGCAGGGGGATAAGATGTCGGTTGATGACTACTACACCGCATTCACCGGCCTTATCCACCTGTTACCAGACCTTGGGTACTCGAACCGAGTGTTGGTGAACCGGTTCTACAATGGTCTTAGCCACCGTCTCCGCTACGGGATGGGGCCAGCTGAGTATACTACCTTGCAGGTAATTAGAGTACCTTGTTGTGAATCAATTTATACCATGAGTGAATGTTAATGTGAGTTGGTAAGTTGTTTTTGCGGGGCATGACTGACATCCTAAAATTCAGGAGTGCTATCATGCCGCTGCTAAGGTTGAAATTACCGTCCGTCTGAGGGACGAGGAGAATGCGCACAAGCGCAAGGCCACGAACGAGGGCCAGAGTCAGCAAGGGTATGGGGGAGGAAAGAAAAAGAAACCCTACCCTCAGCCCCAGAAGAGTCAGTACCAGGGTGACAAGGGCCAAGCCCAGACCACACAGCTGATGAGCCACTGAAGCTCACGTATGCGTATGCGGCGAAGCCTCTACGCTCCTACCCGCCTAAGGGTAATTACTTAATCATGTGTATCTAGTGAGGTGTATGTTAAGATGGGAAGTGAGTATTGATTGTGTGTTGTATAGCAGCTAGCGCGGGTTCTGGACCGGAGCGCCACTTTTACTGTAAGTGGTGTAACGGAGACCACCCCGGCAAAGACTGCAAGGGGAATGACGTGAAGTGTTACTGCCAGAAGATGGGGCACCGTGAGTTCGAGTGCTGGCAGAACCCTAGTGGCAGGAACTATAAGCCAAAGGGGCAGTGGAAGGGTAAGACTACCACGACCACTGAAAGCCCGAAGGCGATCATTCAGCAGACTTCTGACAAGAAGTACACTGAATCCCAGAAGGGGAAGGGTACGGGGTCCGGCAAGGCCGCCCTGAATGTGGTGGACCGGTCTGAGGCACCAGGATCCTCTTCGAGACCAGGTACCGCCTAAACTGTTAAATGAAAAAGTGATTGCTTACCGCACCGCATTTCATGCATAGGGTTGTATTAGTGAGTCTAATGTACAACCCCTAGTAATGAGATAAATCTGATGTACAGATACCTAAATTAGACATGTGGAAAACTTAGGAACTTTCAATATCTGTTATCCAATCCCGCCCACACCAAACCCTGAAGAGACCACCATCAGCATCACCGAATTCCCACTGGAGCAATGTCAGTTATCCAACCAGGTATGATACTCTTAAATGGATACCTGACACCGGAAGCACAAATCCACATCATCAGGCGTTGCAACGAACTTGGAGCAGCACCAGGAGGTTTCTACACACCCACACGAATACCCGAGCGTCGAAGATGAAGCTGAAGATGATGTGCATGGGTAGGACTGGATCCTACCACGTCATATCAGGATGTGCGAGCTGAAGACGGAGCAACTGTACCAGGCATACCTAGGAGTTCCTTGCGGTTGTTAACCACACGTGGGAATTGCTCAGCAACTTGAATCGGAAACCGATTCCGACATGGAAGCAGACTTATGCATTGTGAACTTCTACCAGAAAGGTGGACGTTGGGGTTGCACCAAGATAAGGACGAGTCACCCTAGTCTCTAAGTAAGGAGTACCCGTGGTGTCTTGGTCCATTGGTGATACCGCATGTTTGTGTATGGCGAGCAGAAGCGTGGTGATCTCGCAAAGAAGTTAGTGTTGAAATCAGGTGATGTATTAATCATGGGGGACAATCACGGATGTTATATACCACGGTATCAAGAAGATTAAATTGAATACCGCACCATCGACAGCGGTAAATGCCACACATCTGAAACCCGGACGTTTGAATTTGACCTTCAGGCAGTTTTGAGCCTTGTGTAATCATGTAATGTATTAAGCCAGTTGCTTGATAAGGGAGCTATATAGCCATGTCTACAATGTAACCAACTTATGGTGTAAAGACTGTGTTAATGAATAAAGGGATGTTGTTTTGGAGTGTATCAACGTGTTACTACCGTATACTTATGAGTTTGCCAATGAATTAGGCTGTGCACTCGGAACGGGAGGTATACTGATGTCTGCAATAAGGCAGAAGCCGGCAAGAAGGCACAATCCTCACGGTACCTTCCCAGTGAATGGCGTGGATGCATCGATCTTGTTCGACTCTGAGAGCCTCACACATTCATTTCGCTATCATTTGCGAAGAGGCTGGGTTAGACGGTGAAGAGATGCCAGACTTCGTGGTCACTCTCCCGTCGAAAGAGCGGATCAGGTGTACCCGCTACTACCGATATGCTGTTGTTCGAATCATGAATGAGGAGTTTCCGATCGACTTGATAGAGTTCGACGGACTAGGTTTTGATGTGATTGTCGGGATGAACTGGTTGGAGTGGTACAAGGGTAGAATCCTATGTGCCGAGCATCGACTGCTGCTTCTTCGGAGTCCATCTGGGGTTACTATATCATACCCCAGAGACCCAGGGAGCCTTCGACACAGATCATCACCGCCATGGCCATGTATCGTGAGTTGCGACGAGGAAATGATGTATACCTCTGCTATGTCCAGGACATAGAGAGAGACCCTGAGTTTAGCCCAGATGTGCCGGTAGTGTCGGAGTTTCCTGATGTATTTCCTAAGGAACTGCCGGGCATGCCGCCAGCACGAGAGGTAGTTTGAGATTGACTTAGTTCCGGGCACCGGACCCATTGTGAAAGCACCTTATCGTATGGCTCCAGCAGAGATGACAGAGCTCAAGGAGCAGCTGAGAGACCTACTCGACAAGGGCTTTACCCGCCCTAGTGTTTCACCATGGGGAGCGCTGGTCCTCTTCATGAAGAAGAAGGACGGTAGTCTCCGCCTGTGTATTGATTATCGGGAGCTGAATGCTGTTACGGTGAAGAACCGTTACCCCTTACCACGCATCGACGATCTATTTGATCAGCTGAGGGGGAATCAGTATTCTCCAAGATAGACCTACGTTCCGGATACCACCAGATTGCCATCCGTGATAGTGATATCGAAAAGACAGCTTTCAGAACTAGGTATGGCCATTATGAGTTCACAGTTATGCCGTTTGGCTTGTCAAATGCACCAGCAAAGTTCATGGACTTAATGAACCGTTTGTTCCAAGATCAGTTGGACAAATCAGTGGTAGTCTTCATCGATGACATACTTGTGTATTCGAAATCGAGAGGTGAGCATGAAAGCCACCTGAGAGATGTATTGCAAATATTGAGGAAGAATCAGCTGTATGCTAAATTTTCTAAGTGTGAATTCTGGTTGAACCAAGTATCATTTCTTGGACATGTGATTTCTGAGGCCGGGATCACTGTTGATCCGGCAAAGATAGATGCAGTGCGCACCTGGCCTAGGCCGAAGACAGTTACCGATATCAGGAGCTTCCTCGGTCTGGCAGGTTACTATAGGAGGTTTGTGAAGGACTTCTCCAGTGTCTCGAAGCCGATGACTTCCTTGATGAAAAAGGATGCACCATTCGAGTGGACAGTCGACTGTGAGAGTTCTTTCACGAGTCTCAAGGATGCTCTGACATCTGCACCGGTTCTGACATTACCAGACGGTCCAGATGGTTTTGAGGACTATTGCGACGCATCAGGCAGGGGTATGGGTTGTGTGTTGATGCAACACGGGAAGGTCGTAGCTTACGCCTCCCGACAGCTGAAGAAGCATGAGGAGAACTACCCTACCCACGATTTAGAATTGGGGGCCATTATCTTCGCACTGAAGATATGGCGACATCATTTGTATGGGGTAAGCGTGACAATCTATTCCGACCACAGAGTTTGAAATACATATTCACTCAGAAAGAGTTGAACATGAGGCAAAGAAGGTGGGTCGAGTTCTTAAATGATTATGACATCAATTTACAGTACAAGGAGGGTAAGGCAAATGTGGTAGCTGACGCATTGAGTCGCCGAGCACACTCTCTCCATTCGCTAGTCTCTCATACTGGCTTGGTTGAAGAGTGCGGAGTGCTCAGATGACGGATCAGTATATGGTGGAGATTAGACAGAAGCTTATTGATGGCACATTCGAGGGTCAGAAGTATGACTTCAGACTCCACGATGATGACCTGATTAGGCTTAATGGTCGGTGTGTATACCGAGGAGTAGCGCTGAGCTGAAGGAGCGCATACTGAGTGAATCTCATTGTTCTACGACATCGATTCACCCCGGAGCTTCAAAGATGTATAGGGTATGAAACGTTATTTTGGTGGGCTGGAATGAAAAAGATGTGAATGATTATGTGTTGAGGCGTCTCACTTGTCAGAAGGTCAAGTTTGAGCACCGACGGTCTGGTGGTATGGTACAGCCAATGCCAGTGCCGGAGTGGAAGTTCCATGACATATCTATGGACTTCGTGGTAGGGCTTCCGCCTACAAGGGGAGGTCTGAATATGATTTGGGTTGTGGTAGACCGATTGACCAAGGTGGCTCGATTCATACCGATGAAGGACACCTGGAAAGTGGCTAAGCTTGCAGAGCTCTTCGATAGAGAGATTGTAAGACATCATGGGGTTCCGAAAATGATTGTATCTGACAGAGATACCAGATTCCTATCCAGATATTGGAAGTCTACACAAGAGGCACTAGGTACTGAACTGAAATTGAGCACAGCGTTTCACCCACAGACAGATGGTCAGAGTGAGCGCACCATCCAGACACTTGAGGATATGTTGCGTGCATGTGCACTTGACTTTCAGACCAGCTGGATTGATAAGTTACATCTGATCGAGTTTAGTTACAACAACAGTTACCATGCTTCGATCAAGATGTCTCTCTTCCAGGCATTGTACGGTAGACCATGCCGCACGCCTTTATGCTGGGATGAATCGAGTGAGACGGTCATTATAGGACCAGAATATCTGGAACAGGTTCAGGCAGAAGTTCGCCAGATCCGGGCTAACATGAGAGCAGCTCAGGATAGACAGAAGTCGTACGCTGATGTGCACAGACGTGACCTGGAGTTCGCCGTAGGCGATCAGGTATTTCTTAGGGTGTCCCCCATGAAGGGAGTATTTTGTTTTGGCCAGAAGGGCAAGTTGAGCCCGAAATATGTGGGCCCTTATGTTGTGACGGAGCGGATCGGCCCGGTAGCTTATAGACTTGATTTACCCGCCGAACTGGGCAAGGTACATGATGTATTTCATGTGTCCCAGTTGAAGAAGTATGTAGCATCCGTCTCATGTGCTTCAGCCGGAAAGGCTAACCTTAGAGCCGACCATGCGATCAGTGGAGACTCCCGTACGGATTCTGGATACTAAGACTCGAGACACTCGCCATAAGTCCGTGAGACTGGTGAAGGTCCTCTGGTCTAACCAGGACGTTGAGGAGGCCACTTGGGAGCTGGAAGATAAGATGAAGGCGAAGCACCCGTCATTGTTTGCTTCTTAGTGTTTATATGTATAGGGTACGGGGCGTACCCCTTTTAAGGGGGGTAGAGCCGTTTCGGTTATGGTTGTGTACAACATGTATATGTATACATTGTCTATGTTATGTTACAGACCGTTGTGTCTGAATGGTATTATTTGGTCTGGACCTTGAGTCCGTTGTGGTGTAAGAATGATGGTAATGTTGGTAATGATGTTTTGGAAGTATTGTTTTTATAAGTGTTCCCCTGTGTTCTAATATTAAGATATGTGGGAAGTGTGAACTTTGGGGACAAAGTTCTTTTAAGGGGGGTAGATTGAAATACCCCAAACCTTAGTATATTGTTTAAACACCTAATGTGGTATATAAAGACTAAAAAGAGTCTTAGAAACATTAGTAAACAAATTTAAACAAAAGAAAACACAAAATGTGCTTTAAAGTCAATAAGAGCCAAAATGTGCTCTAAGCTTGGGATGAGCTTGGTTAAGACCTAATGAACTTACCAAGACCTCATTTATATACTAATGAGCATATTAAATCAATTACCAAAGAAAACCAAGCTTGAAAACAAGTTAAAACCAAAATGTGCTTTAAGAAGTCTTAAAGCACATTTTTGAAAAATTGTCTTGTAAATGAGTTTTGAGTGGCTAAATGTCCATCATTACACTTAAATATATGTGTACTATATAATATCACATTTGGGTGGCTATATCAATAGGAAATCAAAAATTTCACTTCTAAGTGCCTTGTTTTGGTGAATAGTGATTTTTATAAGCTAGTTTGTAACATATGTTGTCATAAGTAATTAAATTGAAAAACAAAGACAAAAATACCCTCATTATATTATAGGGGCCGGTTTTCTAAGTGTGGTGACTCATACTCTCTAGTTAATATGATAAGTAAGTAAAGAAAACTAATTAAGTTACCTTTTTGCTTTATAAAGCATAAATATCTCCTAAAAGTAAGTTCTATCTTCATTCTCTCATTTCTCCTTCATTTCCCACGGTTCCAAACACCATCTTCAACCTCTCTTTTCATTCTCTCATGGTTTGCAATAGTACACACCACCATCTCCATCTTTGACCTCTTGTAAAATCTAGCTCACTTGTCCAAATCAAAAACAAACACCACCAATCTCTTCCTCTCATCAAGCTCTTCATTCCTATCTTCTCAAAACTTCAAGAGCCCCATTTCGGTGCCAAGGAGTTCCACCATTGAAGGAGCTTGAGCTGTATTTCTAATATATTACTCTCCTTTACTTCTAGGTAAGGAATCTCAAATAAAAACTACATTTCCTTCATGTTTTTGTGGTGACCGAAAATACCCATTGAAGGTGCTCTTTATGTGGCTTTGTTTTAGCTTCATTCCAACCTTTCAAGGACTAGGTGGAGTCCTCTCTTCATAGATATCCAAACTCTCTTCAAAGACCAAGGTAAAACAACTACATTAATGTTTTTGAAACAATGTAAAATTAGGGTTTACAATGAGATGAAGCTTATAGCTTGAATACTCATTATAATGTTTGTATATTGTTTAGAGCTTGACAAGGAATCAAATACTTTACTGGTTTTTATAAGGAAACAAGAAAGAAGTTGTTTGGAAAAGAGGTAAATCTACTAACCTAATGTTGTTTAATGCCTTAGGAGAAATGAGCTTATAATGCTTATTAAAACTACCTAAAGAGCAAATGGTGAATGACTTAGTAAAGTGTTCTCAAGAGACTAGTAAAAGGCATATGTGTGTTGAGTGTATTCGCAGGTCAAAGGCATATATATTGTGGAAATTCAGTGTTTAAGAGTTATGCATTTTAAGGGCCTAAGAGCCATGCATCTTAAGGGCCTAAGTGCCATGCAATTTAAATTATGCCCTATATTGTGATGTAGTGTGAAATGGGTGAAGTTGTGTATGAGAGTGTTCTTGGTGATTCTAGGTGTTCTTGTGTGTTTAATGGAGAAAACAAAGTGTTTAGGCTTAGTAATGTTCTAGGGGAATCCATGTCAAAATTTAGGCAAGAAGCAAGAAGTTCTAAGTGATTACATAAGGTTTGGTGAATTAGAGGTGTTAGGAAATGACTAGGTGTTTTATAAGAGAAGATATAATGTCTTAAGTGTTCTAGAGTGTAACAAGGACTTAGGCATGAGCTTGAGGTTTTAGTATGTACCAAAGTCATTTTGGACTTAAGTAAAGACTTAGGTAAACTTTGGTAGAATAAGAAGAAAGTGTAAACTTGGAAAAGAATTTCAAGAATGAGATAAGGAGTTAGTTGTGAGAAATAATGCTTAAGAGATGATGTTAAGATGAGGAGAAAGCATTTTGGGATAGTAGTTATCATAGGTGAGAAACACCATTTAGAAACCTAGTATAAAATGTTGTAAGTGTTAAGGAATTTTAAAGGAATTAAGTAAAGGCTTAAGGAATTAGAAAATGAGTTTCATGGATGTTGTATGTGGATATAAGGGTACCAAATGTTGTTAGGAGACATTAAGAGGCTTTAGGAGAAGTTTGGTGAAGATTTGACAAAGTTTGTAAGGGTAGTTTAGAGGACGTCCGACCCAGGGGTCCGACCCAAGTTTGGGTCGGACAGCCTCTGTTAGACGTCAGAAAATTGTTCTGGAATGGTCCGACCCAGAAGGGTGGGTCGGACATGGGTCAGACGGTCATGTTTCAAAGGAGGGAAAATGTTCTGGAATGGTCCGACCCAGTCGAGTGAGTCGGACGTGGGTCAGACGGGCGGGTTTATAAGGCGGTAAAATGTTCTGTAATGGTCCGACCCAGAAGGGTGGGTCGGACATGGGTCAGACGTGTATGTTCTGAGGTCGATGAAGTTCTCTGGAATGGTCCGACCCAGAAGGTTGGGTCGGACATGGGTCCGACAAGGTAAGGTTCTTCAGACCCGAAAACCACTGAAAGGGTACGACCCAGTTGTGGGTCGGACGGTGGGTCGGACATACCAAAACTTAAAAAAAAAACAGAAAAGAATGTGACTTATGTAGTAAACCCTAGGGTGTATAATGAAGGTAACCTAGGGTAAGATAGACATTAAAACATGTCATACAATCATGTTAAATACTTAGCAAGTTTGAATTTAATAAATAATTAACCGACGTTATTAATTATGTATAGGAGTGACCTACGGAGGAAACCAATCGAGGCAAGGACCAAGGTATGGTTTTCTTGCAGTCTGTTGCCTACCGGTTTACACCGGCTTGGGTGTTGTTTGTTTTTCTGTGTGTTACGACCTTAAAAGATTAAAGCATGAAAAGAGTTTACGGTTGTTACATATTATAATGTTGTATAATTGTGACTCCCTTCCCTTGGTGTGTCTAACAAGACCTAAACATTTGCTTGTGTGTGACTTAACAATATTGTGTGATCACTAACAAGTGCTAACCGGGGGAGTGAGGAGTCCGGTCATGTTCCGGCCACGCGTGTGAGGACGGGAGTCGATGTCATATCCGGTTCGGCTCTCTTGGTGTATGTATAGGTTGTATTCCAATTTGGTTTCTACCTTCCCTTAGCTTATCCAAAGCTAGTTACTGACTCACGTCGGGCCACAGGGGCATACGAATGTTATTTCGTGTGCTTGGGATTATTATATCCGACACACCTTGGGTATAAGTTAACCGTTCGATATAACTGGACGGTAACGAGGTTGGTAACGAGCTTAACATGGGATTGGCAATAATCACTAGGCTCACTACGTATACTAACTATGGTGGAAGGTTCCTTGTGAGAACCGATTTTATGGTGTTATGTATTGTTGTTGTGCTATGCAATTTCCCTTGCTATGCTATGGTATATATATGTTGGATGTTTCAAAATGAATGCCATGTTATCATGACAATTGGTTGCGCGTATCCCGGTAGCTGATGGGCTGCGCGTTAATCATACCAGCAAAGGTTGCTGACCCCCTTGGGGGCTCCATATTTTATTGCAGGATGAGGATCGAAGAAGCAGAGTGGCTTTAGATCCTAGGTCGTTGATGTACTTTTGGTTATTTTGGTTGTTAAGCCCGGGATGCGCCTGTGCTCCCGAGGCATTACATTTGGTACCGTTTGTTAAACAGTGGTGGATGTTTACAGTTAGTAGTGGGGATGTAAATTAAATACTCGGTATTGTTGGCTATGTATATGTGGATGTTAGGATCTATGCTCGGGAGTCTGATCATCAGACCGATACACTTGTATTTATTCTGCCTAGTTAACCACGTGGGTGGTTAACGGCGTTGTAACACCAAAGCGTTAAATTATTGTTGGTTGGTTATTCCGCTGCGATTTCAGTAGATGATAGGGGCGTTGTAGGGGTGTTACATTAACCTATGTTACTATTTTATTCCTTTATATAATGTATATATATATTCCCTTATTTTTAATTAAGAATGTTAAATTCCATGTTATATAATAAATAAAATGTAGATTAGTTTAATTCCTTGATTTAACATCAGTTTCTATTTTATTTCTCTCATATAAGTATATATATATATATATATAAACAATTTTTACTTCACTTAAAAGTTAATTCCCAAAATATTTATAAACATACTGTTACTAGATGCTAATTTAGTCTTCTCATATTTTCCCAACCTAAAAAGTTTATTAGTAGACTATACTTAAATTTCTGTTACATTAAAAACCTTATTATAAGATAACTTATGAAAAACCTTATAAATACAATTTTTAAACCCATTTCCTCATGTCCAAAATTACCCAAATTAAATATAGTAACTATAACATTTTAGATATATTACAAAATTATATTTCATAAAATATCTTTTTAATTTATCCAAATAATTCCATAATACCCCTACCTTGCAAAAATCATAACTTACGTTTAAAAACTCCAAAACCATATTAATTTACATCAACATAAACTAGATTTTATAAGGAATATATGGTTAAAATTTCAAGTCAAAATACATTCGGGAAGGTATTTAAATTAATTCAACAATTTAGGGTTTAATTCTGGAAATATTAAAACTGAAAACAACTAAATCTATCCACGTTTTAATCTCGGCCGTCCGTTTCTAAAACCTACGATCGGACGGCCACTGAAACGCCAGTTCTTCCCCAACCTCAAACGAAATCCTGAGTACTAAATCACCGATTCCTCTCAACTCACAGAACCAAATCGGCTGATTTTTGTTTCATTGAATTTAAAATTTGATTGCGGTTCTAATGATACCGATTTCGCTAGCTAACATGCTGGAATAAAGGTTTTCAATTCTGGGCAAATACGAACCTAGGGTTTGTTTAGTTCTGTTCGAATTCGAATTCGATGAAATTCACTCAATGTAATGCGTAATAGGTGAAATTGGTACATGGGTTTGGTCAACAATGTAAAACCGATTAACAACATCGGAGGAATTGAAAGAGAAACTCACCGGAATTGCACTAATCGAAGGAATTCGATTTCGTTTTCTGGAAAGGGTTCGAACTTGACTGGTTCGAGGAGCTAACTTTGAGGATCTATAATTTAAGTTCTAGATCGAATTAGAATACGTGTGTGGGCTTAATCGAAAGAGGAATTATAGAACTACAAATTGATAGCAAGAACTTAATCTAACTTGCATTATACAGAAAGAAATTCAACCCGAAAGTTACGAGTTTATTACCTGCGGTTTCTGTATGATTTTATGTGAGTGACAAGGCAGTAACTTTAGACGTCTCGTTCATCCAAATGGTTGGGATTTAGCCTTAGTTGTAAACATAAGAGTTGTAGACCGGTTAGAGATCTACACAATGAGCTAAAGAAATCAAATTTGGGATGAGAGACAAATAAATTATGATCGAACGAAAGTGCCTTACCAATCACGTTTTTCAGTGAATCTGGGTTATAGCTTTGCAAGGAGGCAACTTTGGATCAATTTTCTGGTGGATGTAGGAAGGGTTAGGTTATGTGTGAGCTATGGTTGTAAAGAGGAAATTAAGGAGAAGAGAATGAAGAAGACGACACTGTAAAATTCGAAAGGATGAGTGAAATACAGCCGTCACAAGTTAGGGCAAAAATACTGGTGGAGGATAGAATACTCAGCGAATTTTATGCTAAGTACCAGCGAGCTGTGTGAGCTTGACATGTGGCAGTTTTCAAATTTTTGACTCTAAACTTCATTTTATCATAACTTTGGCTAGGATGATCCGTTTTTCACGTTCTTTTTATCAATCTTCTTGGTTTTCCATAACCTTTTTATTGGTATAAGTTTCATGGGCTGGTTTGACCATTCTCAAAAAGTCAACCCTAGCAAGGCTTAATAAGCTTTAGGGTTTCCATGATTTTATATTGACTTTTATGATTCAAATTAATGTTCCAACTCTTTCTAAAATCTTTATAATATACTTGGAGTGTTTAGAAATTTTTCCAAGATTTATTGACTTATAGATCTTATTATTAAATTCATATACTATATAATAATAAAAGTAATATCCAATATTTATAGTATCTTTAGGATTAACTAGAAGGAATCCCATGATTTAATTTCCATAATTCCATATAGATATAATATTTATTATTCATAATTCCATACAATAATTTAATATTGATAGTATTATTTATGGTTTAATAAAGAAATCCCCTAAATAATATTAATTTAGGGTATTTCAGCTTACAAGGACGCATTTTTGGTTTTAAGTCTCGACTTTGTCTAACTTCAAATCCTGAACACAAGTCTGGACCACGTAAGGGTTTTTTTGGACTTTTTTCCAAACTTTCACACCCCGACACCAATCAAGACATCTTCTAGTTTCTACTTTGGATTTTGTCCCGACTTCCAAGCCTGAAGACTAGTCTAGATATTTTCAATTTTTCTAATGGACTTTGTCTGGACTTCCAAGCCTGGACCAAGTCAGACACCCCTCTATTTTTTAGTTTAAAATGCTTGTTTGAATCCATTTTTGCTTCCTGTTTGCTAAATTACCCTCACCAATGTTGCGTATTAAGTTTGGCTTGTGTTATTCGTGTTTCGGTCACACCACCTTTCTAATTTGTAATAATAATCTGTTTTGGGACTAGCTTTAACTTTTTGAGTCAGGGATCGTTGGGGTCGAGCTATCCTATAGCACTTTGCGTATGACATCCTTCTGTTTCTATTATACGGGCACTCTCCACTCTCCCCGCTATGTTCTTGGGTTGTTGGGTCCATTGGCCTTCGGACCATTACTACTGCTTATGTTCTAGGATCTTCTAATACATTGGTCTTCGAACCATTTTTGTGTGCTTTGAGCTAGTGTCCCACCTCATTTTTAGACCTCTATTTCATTTCGCTTTATGCATGATCTCTGACTATTTGATGTGTCAAGATGTGCTTTCGATTCTGATTGTGGTGTGAGTTCAGTATGTATTATTATATAAGATATGTTCTATAAAATGTTTTGAGCATGCTTATGCTAATGAAGTTTTCAGCTTATTGAGTTGTGGTTGCTCACCCCTATCCAAAGTCACTATTTTGCAGATTGATAGTTGACCGGCTGGAGGTCCTCTACTTTCCGCTCTTTAAAGGATTTTTGTTCTGGTTTTGTATTTCACGAACATGTAGTTGACTATCTTTTGTAGCCTTTGAGCTTACCTTATGTCTGTTTGATTGTTTGACTGGGCTTTTGTAACCTTTGAATTCTTTTTATTACTAAGTATTGTATTTCGGGTATAAGTGCATCAGATTTAGTATCCTTGCATGCTTCTAGTTAGTGATGCACGTGGCATGCTATGGTCTTAGAACTAGGGCCGATTCTGGGGTCGTGACAATGATCATGCCATTGTACATAACTACAGTGGCACTAGACGGGGGGACCCCCTTGATCCACTTGTCCACTAGATAGTGGCGGAATTCCATAGCTTTACGCCCACAAGTGAAAGAACGATGTTATTCACATCTTCTAAAATTTTGTACCGTTCTTGAACTTTCTTCTACTGCCTCTTCACTTCTTCTTGTGGACCTTCTAGCCACTTTTGGTTGATAGAAATACGGACTTCGACAGAGTTCCCAACATGTTGGCAAACTCTACTCTGCTGCCACCCCCCACTTGTTTTGTACTTGTCCTACACTAGATCTATCCCAGGTTATTTTTATGGCTTTAGCTGTAAGCCCAGTATCCCACTGTAGTGATATTGTCCACTTCGGTACGAGGCCGCACGGTTTTGTTCCTGGGGTTTTATATTACAGACAGGATAATGTGAGTGGTTGGAATTGACGTATTTAAACAAATGAAAAAGAAATTAAAAACTCAAAATACCTTACGGGCTGCAAACAAAATCCCGGTCGCAGTAGTATAGTAAAGTGGAGGCGACCGGATATCGAACCGTGGGACTAAGGGAATTATCTAATTCCTAAGTTGTGTCACAAAAGGGGGGATTAATTGACTTGTTTTTATAATAAAAAAGAAAGATTAATAACTGAGTAAAAGGTAAATTAAACGGGACTCTGGGTTCAGGTTTATATAGTTCTCTTTTATGCTATGTCTAACGGGTTTTATTATAATAGTTTGGCAAAATTCCTGTTATTATCTTGAGGACTAGATTGAAATACCCCAAACCTTGACATATTGTTTAAATACTAACCTATGATATGTAAAGGCTAAAAAGTTCCTTAGAAACATCAGTGTACAATTTAAACCATGGCGAAAACAATAAAGTACCATAAATACAGTTTGAGCAAAACATGCTCTAAACTTGGAAGTGAACTTGATTGGGACCCAAAAGCCTACCAAGACTTAGTGATATTCAATTATGATTTAATAAGGCTAATTAAGTCCTTAGGAAACCTTGGTAGACAATTAAACCAACAAAACACAAATAAATACCTTAAAGTCAATATGGGCAAAAATGTGCTCTAAGCTTGGGATAAATTGGTATAAGACCTAAAGGTCATATCTATACCTAATTATATGTTAATGAAATATAAATCAATTACTAAAGAAAACCAAGCTTGAAAACAAGTTAAATACAAAATGTGCTTTAAGGAGTCTTAAAGCACATTTATGAAAAATTGTCTTGTAAATGAGTTTTGAATGGCTAAATGTCCATCATTACTCTTTAATTAACATGTTTACTACTTAGTAACATTTGGAAGTCTAAATCAATGGGAAATCAAAAATTTCACAAGTATGTGCCTTGTTTTTGTGAATAGTAACTAAAATATGCTAGTTTATGACATAAGTCAATATAAGTAAGTTAATTGGTCAACAAAGACCAAAACACCCCTAAGTAATATAAGGGGGCCGGTTTTTGTAAGGTGAGTCACCACCATTTTCAAATCAATTAAAGAAAGGAAGACATAAAGTAAAGTACAATTCTACTTTTTATTACATAAATATCTAAACAAGAGTACTCTCTCCACCTCATTCTCTTATTTCCTTCCATCCTCACTGATTCTTCATCTTCTCCCAAGCCCCCATCGGTTTTGCTACAGCAAACTACACCATCTCCAACTTCCTTAGCTTTAACTTCTAGCTCCACACACCAAATCAAATTCTAAGACCATGTTTGTCTTAGTTAGACCAAGCTCTACACTTCTACCTTTCAAATCAATCAAAACCACCATTTTGGTGCCAAGGAGAACTTCCATGGAAGGAGCTTGAGTCTATATTTTTGCTTGTTGATCACCTTTGCTTCAAGGTAAGGAAAAACCAAAGAAAAACAACATTTCCTTCATTTTTATTACATGTCCGAAATTCACCATTAATGGTGTCTTCTCTTGTTCTTTCATAGCTCCATTTCAATCTTTAAAGGACAAGGAAGAGTCCTCTCCTTGATGCTTATTCAAGCTCTCTTTTATTCCAAGGTAAAACAACTATCCTAAAGTGTATACACAATATATATAACCTAGGGTTTACAATGAGTTTAAGCATGAAGCTTGAATACTCATTACCTTGCTTGTACATTGATTAGAAGTTTGACAATCAATCAAAGCCTTGCCGGTTTTCTATCAAAGAAGGAGCAAGGGGTCACAATGAAAAACTTGTGGAAAGAATAGAGGTAAACAAACTATCTAAATTAGTTTAAATGCCTTAGGAAAAAATGAGCTTGTTTGCTTAATAAATACCTAAGGAGCCAATGGGAAAAGAGCTAGTGAATTGTTCTTAAGGAGATTAAAGGGCATATGTGATGTTGAGTGTATTTGCAGGTCAAAGGCAATATTTATGTGGGAAATTCAGTGTTAAGGTTTATGTTATTAAGGCCTAAGTGACAAGCATGTTAAATTATGCACTATATTGTGATGTAGTGTAAATTTGGTGAAGTTTTGTGTGTGAGAAAGTTCTTGGTGGACTTAGATGTTCTTGGATGTTAAATGGTGAAAACCTAAGTGTTTGGGTGTGAGAATATACAAGAGAAGCTATGGCAAAATTTAGTTGATAAACAAAGGAGTTTATGTATTCTAATGGGATTTTATGACCTAGAAGGTATTAGGAATTTGTTAAGTGTTAAGATGGTGAAACAAGTGAAATATGTGTTCTTAAGTGATGATGCCTGGCCATAGTCTTGGAGGATTTAGAAATCAAATGGGTGTTGTAAACACACCAAAGTTATGTTGTATGAAATACTAAGTTTTGTGCAAGTTTTGGTGATCAAAGGAAAAATAATGCCTTTGGAGTAGTGATAATGGTGGTAAGGAAACATTTTGGGATAGTGATTGTCATAGGTATAAAACACCATTTAGAAACCTAAGGAAAGACACTACAAGTGTTAGTATTTATAAGAATTGTGTAATGCTTGAGGAAGATCTTTAATGGGTGATTTAAGGAGAGTTTAATGAAGTCTTAAGGTGTGTTTGAGGTGCCCAAATGAGGTTTAGAACATACTAGGATACATGAGGTGAATTTGGAGTCAAATGGGAATTTAGAAACAAAGGTCTGGAGCCGACCGACCTTAGGGACCGGACCTGCAAGGTCGGTCGGGCTTGTATTTTGGGTACGAATTGAGTCCCTGGAATCGACCGAACTTGGGACCGACCTTGACAAGGTCGGTCGGGCCTAAATTTTCAACGGGGAAAACTCTCGGGAATGGACCGACCTTGGGGACCGGACTTGCAAGGTCGGTCGGGGTAAAACTTTCAAACGGTAATATGTTCTAGAATGGACCGACCTTGTGTAAGGTCGGTCGGACCAAAACTTGTTAAAAAAAATAAACAAGAGAGACTTAAGTAGTAAACCCTAGTGGGTATAACAAGGATAATCAAGTGTGAATTAAGTAAGGAAACATGACACATAATCATGTAAAAATACTTAGTAAACTTTAAAGTTAAGTATGTTAATTAACCGACATTATTAATTATGTTTAGGGACTACGCTTGGCGGGTCACGTTCACAGCAAGGACCAAGGTATGGTTTTCTTGCAACCTGTGTCCTACCGGATTACACCGGCTTGTACGCCAATGTGTTTTTCTGTATGTTTGCCACGTTGTAAGATAAAACATGTAATGAGTTTATAGTAATTCATTTATGTGGCGTGTTCAATTCCGATACCATTTAACCTCGAAAGTGTTAAACCTTAGCTAACTGAGTCTAGGATCACATGAGAGTTCGGTATTCGGATTTAATGTAACACCCCATCCAACAATAACACACTTACGATAAACTGCAGCGGAAAACAACCTCATCACATTACTTATCTCGTTGGTGTTACACGCCGTTAGCCACCCACGTGGCTAACAAGGCTAATACATACACATTGTACCGGTCTGATGGGCTAAATTCCCGAGCGACTACACCTTACTATCCCTTTCCATTAACACAACAACAACATACATACACTTTCCAACAGTACCGAGTAATTACAAACTGATGCCGATAACAACTTCGGTCTTACTACGCCTACTGTATATATTTAACTTACATAATTACCCATGTACAATGTCTACCCCGTCCTACTCTCGAACGGCTTCCAGCTCTCTGCACCTGAAATAGGAAAAGAAGAAAGGGTGGCCCCCAAGGGGCTCAGCACCTTTGCTGTATTGTAATCCGCAGCCCACATGCTACCGGGCCACGCACAACTAATTGTCGTCTTATCATGCGGTTGATTATTTTAAATCATACATGAACTGTAACACACAACACATAATCATTTCGCCTCAACGGGCTCAACAGACGGATAATATATCCTTACTTAATAAGTCCTCATGGTATTCATTATCCCTAGAGTGTTCCTCCTCATATGGAGCTACTTCCTTAATAGACGACACTTACCCTTGAATCGGGTCATCCTTAAACGCTCTTATCACAAACTGGGAATCATATCCATGATCCACACACTCCACATTATACAACATATAACATACACTACATACAACACCTAACAACACTTTGCACTTCCCACGTGCACAACATAATACCGCATAGATTTGCATCACAACAAAGTACATAACATAACGGGAATGGTTCTCTTAGGAACCGACCCAAACATATTAGTTCACTGGGAGAGCCTAGAGGATGCTGTCAAACTCATGCTAAGCTCGTTTACATAACTCGTTACCGTTCTGTTAGGCGAACGAATAACTTAACATAAAGATGGATCGGGTTTAGTGACCCGAACACAAACATACATAATCCCCAACAGACGTGAGTCAAGAGCCTTGGTTAAGCTCAGGGGTGATCGAAGACCAATGAAGGAGACAATCAACAGAAGGAAGCTGAAGAAACTGTATACAACAACTCCCAAACAACGCGCGACCGGAACAACCGGATTCCTCACCCCCCATAATATATAATATTCACAGTTAAAGACTCCGCTGTGGAACCTATCACATCATCACACAACACAGTATTACACTGAGTTAATCACGCAAAGGAGGGTCATACACTTACAGCAACATCACACAACTAACTCACGCATAGCCGTGGTTAGAACGTTCCTTAGGTCGGAAACGTTATTACCGGATACCGTTCTCTTACGTTTACCTAATAGTGGTTACCTAGCCCTTCAAGCGCATTTGAGGGTACCGGTATCGGCACGTAAATATACAACAACAATAACGACTGTAAACTCGTTTCATGATTTATCTTATAACGTGGCAAACACACAGAAAAACACATTGGCATACAAGCCGATGTAATCCGGTAGGACACAGGTTGCAAGAAAACCATACCTGTCACCGGAGTCCACTTTATCACGTCCACTTATGTTCCTCGAGCAATTCTTGAACAACTGATAACATTACATGTACCTTTATTAACATCGGGGTAGCACGATTATTTAATGTCTAATGCTTATAACTTTTTCCCCGTTAACTTAGTTACATAACTTCACTTTTTAACTTGTTTTACTTTTACATTTCAATACAACTTTTCACCCACTTAATTGTCATTAAAACTCACCTAACATGTCCTTAACAACTTTATAACATCATTACTAATCAATCCCCATCATTACATATCATTTCATAACCTTAACCCATGTTTTTGGTCCGACCGACCTTACCGACCGGACTTACCCAAGTCCGGTCGATTCCAGAACACATTTCCGTCAAAATTTTCTACTCCGACCGACCTTGTAAGTCCGGTCCTATGTCCGGTCGGTTCCAGTAACTCAATCCGTACACAAAATACAAGCCCGACCGACCTTGCAAGTCCGGTCCCCAAGGTCGGTCCATTCCAGAAGCTAATTCTCACAGGGTAAACTGGGCCGACCGAACTTGCAAGTCCGGTCGCAAGTCCGGTCTGCCCCAGATCTTTGTTTTCCTTTTACATTCAACTCCAAACTTCACCCCATATATCCTAGTATACCCTAACCTCATTTGGGCACTTCAAACACACCTTTATCCATGTGCTAAACTCTTTAAATCACTCACCAAAACCGTTTTATCATTCACAAACTTCTTACAAAGTTCCTAGCACTTGGGATGTTTTCTCCTTAGGATTTATAAGTGGTAGTTCACCAATAATGACCACTACACCAAGGTGTTTCCTCTACACCTTAACATCTTCTCTCAACTTCTTTTCTTACTAACTAAACCTCCTTTTTCACATCTTACCTAATCATCACTTATTCCTTGGATATCAACATTACCTAAACCTTAAACAAACTCCTCCAAGACTTAAATACATTCTCAAAACACACATTGAATTCCTAGAACTTCCAAGATAACACCTAAATCCTTGCATCACTCTAATTCACCTTAATACATGTTTTCCTCCCAAGTAAAACATTTGTTCATCTTTCACACTTCCTAGTTCACCAAAACCATTTAAAACACTTAGAACTTCTTACACATTTTCCCCAATTTGGCCATAGCTTCTCTTGTATATACTCACATCCAAACACTTAGGTTTTTACCTTATTTCATTCAAGAACACCTAAAATCCATCAAACACATTTTTATACACAAACTTCACACATTTAGCACTACATCACAATATAGTGCATAACTTAAATTGCTTGGCACTTAGGCCCTTAAATAACATGGCTCTTAGGCCCTTAAGTTGCTTAAACCATAAACACTGAATTTCCACAATATATAAGCCTTTGACCTGCAATTACACACACCAAGACATATGTTCTTTTACTAGTCTCCTTGAGAACACCTTACTAAGTCATTCACCATTTGCTCTTTAGGTATTTTATTAAGCAAATCAAGCTCATTTTCCTAAGGCATTTAAACTACATTGAGATAGCTTGTTTACCTCTTTTTCCTCACAAACTTCTTTCTTGTTTCCTTGTAAAACCGGTGGGGTGTTTGGTTGTTTGTCAACTTCTAAACAATGTACAAATAATAGAATGAGTATTCAAGCATTATGCTTCATCTCATTGTAAACCCTAGTTACACATATTGTTTTAACACCTTAAGGTAATTGTTTTACCTTGGAATTGGAAGAGAACTTGAATAAGTATCAAGAGAGGACTCCTCCTAGCCCTTGGAATATTCAAATGAAGCTAAAACAAGCAAGGTAAAGACACCATGGTGAGGTGAATTTTCGGCCATGTACTAAAAGGAGAGGAAACTTGATTTTTCTTTGAGATTCCTTACCTAGAAGCAAAGGAGAGTAATAATGTGTAGAAACACAAGCTCAAGCTCCATCAATGGTGATTCTCCATGGCACCAAAATTGAGCTCTTGAAGATTTGAAAAGGTAGAAGTGTAGAGCTTGACCTAACTAAGACAAATATGGGCTTAGAATTTGATTTGGAGCATGGAGTTGGATTTGGCAAGGAAATGAAGATGGAGAAGAGAGGAGCTGTAGCAAATCGTAAATGAAGGAAAGGAGAAGATGAAGGAACCGTGTGAAATGAAAGAAGAGAAGGAAATGAGAAGGTAAGTTTGCTTTTGGAGATATTTATGTTATAAAGCAAAATAGTACTTTACTTTAAGCTTTACTTTACTTATTTGATTTCTTTTACATGTTGGTGACTCACACCATGAAAAACCGGCCCCCATATACTTAGGAGGGTATAATAGTCTTTGTTGACCAACTTAATTACTTATAACAACATATGTTACAAACTAGCTTAAAAAGGTTACTATTCATAAAACAAGGCACATAGAAGTGAAATTTTTGATTTCCCATTAATATAGACTTCCAAATGTGATACTATATAGTACACATGTTAATTAAAGAGTAATGATGGACATTAGCCATTCAAAACTCATTTACAAGACAATTTTTCAAAAACGTGCTTTAAGACTCCTTAAAGCACTTTTTGTGTTTTTACTTGTTTTCAAGCTTGGTTTTCTTTGGTAATTGATTTAATATGTTCATTAACATATTTATAAGGTATAGGTATGACCATTAGGTCTTTTACAAATTTATCCCAAGCTTAGAGCACATTTTTGCTCTTATTGACTTTAAGGTTTATTTGTGTTTGTTTGGTTTCATTGTCTACCAAAGTTTCCTAAGGACTTAGTTTGCCTTATAAACATAATTGAATATTATTAAGTCTTGGTTGGCTCTTTGGGTCCTAACCAAGTTCACTCATAGCTTAGAGCATGTTTTTGCTCAAACTGTATCTTAGTGCTTTATTGCATTTTACTATGATTTAAACTGTTCACTGATGTTTCTAAGGCACTTCTTAGCCTTTATATAACATAGTTTGATATTTAAACCACATATCAAGGTTTGGGGTATTTCATTTAATGACCCGAACCATGGGACGTTCTAACCACGGCTATGCGTGAGTTAATTGTGTGATGTTTGTGTGTGAATGTACGGACCTCCCTCGTGTGTTTAACCCAGTTGAAATACCTTTTTGGTGTGTGGATGTGATAGATTCCATAGTGGGGCTCTAACTATTTATCTACAAGTAATATGTACTAACAGGGGTGAGGAATCCGGTCAGGCCGGTCGCGCGTTGTTGGGAGTGGGTATCCTTTTTAGCCTTACCCTCCTCTCTGTTATGGTTGTTTCCCTCACGGGTCACGATCTCCCATTAGCTTACTCCAAAGCTTAGCTATTCTGACTTATGATCGGTTTAGGGGGAACATGTGTTTGTGTGGTGTGTTCGGGTCACTAAATCCGATCCATCTTAACTTAAGTTACTCGTCCGACTATTTGGACGGTAATGAGTGTTATATAACGAGCTTAACATGAGGGTAATATCATTCTCTAGGCTCACAGGTGAATTAACTATGTTTGGGTTGGTTCCTTAAGAGAACCGTACCCGTTGTGTTATGTGTATTTGTTGTGCCGTAATTCTTATAGCGGTGTGGTGTTATATGTTGTAAAATGTGGAGTATGTGGATCATGGATATGAATCCCAGTGTATGATAAGAGGCGTTTAAGGATAACCCGATCAATGGGTAAGTATCGTCTATTAAGGAAGTAGCTCCATTAGAGGAGAAACACTCTAGGGTTAAGGAAAACAAGGAGTGATTTGTTAAGTGTAGATGCGTTGGCTGTTTTGTTGAGCCCATCGTGGTGGAATGTTATGTGTTGTGTGTTGATCGTTTAGATGCATGATTCAAACATAATCAACCGCATGCTAAGACGACAATTAGTTGTGCGTGGCCCGGTAGCATGCGGGCTGCGGGATTACCATACCAGCAAGGTGTTGAGCCCCTGGGGGCCACCCTTTTCTCTTCTTTTCCTATTTCAGGTACAAGGAGCTGGAAGCTGTTCGAGAGTAGGACGGGGTAGTCGTTTGTACATGGGTAATCATTTAAGTTATATATGTACAGTAGGTGAAGTAAGACTGAAATTGTTATCGGCATTAGTTTGTGAATACTCGGTACAGTTGAAAGGTGTATGTTATGTTGGTTGTTAATGGAAAGGGACAGTAATGTGTAGTCGCTCGGGAATCTAGTCCATCGACCGGTACAATGTATATGTAATAGCCTTGTTAGCCACGTGGGTGGTTAACGGCGTGTAACACCAACGAGTTAAGTAATGTGATGAAGTATGTTTTCCGCTGCAGTTTGTTGTTAAGTGTGTTAATGTTGGATGGGGTGTTACAAAATCATAGACTCAAAAGAACTCGTTTACCAGAACATGCTCGTTCTAATCCAAATTCGAGCAAAACACATGTAAACTGATTAAGTATGAGAAATTATATTTGCGTCTGAAAATACTAACTTATTAAATCATAATAAGCTTTCTACAGATTTACGGCTTAATTAACCTGTCTATTTATCACGGATCTGATCAAAATAGATTTTGTAAAGCATTTTAATAAATTCATGAAATTTATTAAAAAGGCGAGAGATAAGCTTTAATCGTAACAAACTGTATTTAATTAAACCGATAAAAACATAATTACATAATTGAACAGACTATAAATTAACCTTCACCCAGAGTATATCCTTTTAGCCTGACATATTAACTGGTAATATGTTGGTCAGAGGTTGGACAGAATAACAACGTAGTGGTTTTTGTGGATGATGATGGGATGAGATGGAAGTCTAATATCTAGGTGAATGGAGTGTGGAAAATGGAGGAAGAATTTGATATGTAATGTGGTAGTGAATGGTGTGTATTTTAATGGAGGGTTATAGGTGTATTTAAAGTGATATTGGGGTTAAAAGGAAGGGTAAGTCGGTGGAAGAGGTGTGTGAAAGGATAAAATTAATTTATCGTTTCATACCATGTCGATTGGCTCCTGTACGCTGTCATTACCGACATGTCCGAACCAGTGTCCGGACCTGCTGGTTCGGACATGTCGACGCTGTGCGAAAGATGCTTCGTTGACATGTGTCCGGACCTATAGGGTCAGACATGTGTTGCGTCCGGACCTGCATGTCCGGACACAGGTCCGGACGTGTGTATTTTTTCTGCTTTCTTTGCAAACTTCGACAGGCTCCAGATTCTTCGTTTGAGCTCCGATTTGATCTCCGTTTGTTGCGTTGCGAAGCTTGTGAAGTGTACTATGTGATTCCAAGGGCTTTTTCTGCATTTCATACATAAAATATATCAGTTCATATCAAAACATAAATCCAAGAAAATTCACACAGCAAGTGGGAAACATTGCCTAAAGTGTTGCAAGTTATAAGGTATTTAAACCCTAAAAGACTATATGTTTCGCACTTATCAAATTCCCCCATACTTATCTTTTGCTTGTCCTCACGCAAATCTTTATGACAGATTCTTTAAACAAGTTCAATATAAAATAACCAAACAGGGAGAGCACAGAAAAGATTGCTACAAAACTTCTAGATTAAAAGGAACTAGAAGCTTCCTTTTTTTAAAAAAAAGAACCTATAAATCATACAAACAACTATTAAGAAGGAAAAGTAGAACCATAAGAATCCAGTTTTTAACCCTGAGCCAATCCACTATTTTCTTTCACATTTCCTAAAATGACAAGGGGCATGAAGTAAAATCATATTCCATTATACCTTTCAATGCCACGTACTCATGATCCATAAATAAGAAGGTTTCATCATTTAAGTACATAATGCAAACATACTTCGATTGAAGTTTAATGTCCTTTCACCTCAGACTTTTCTCTCCATCCTTGTAGCGGTTTTGGGTCAACTATCCCAGATATAAAATACCTTAGGTAGCTAGGTGATAAAGCACCCCAAAGAACTTAATAACCGAGTGGACGAGGCCTGCTTAGGTTTAGAATATGCCTGATTGGGTCAGAGGAGTACCTTGCCTTGTTCTTTTTCCACCTTTTCATTCCAATTCTAATCCAGGCTCAAAGCTAAAAACAGGGCTCAAATGATAATTATTCTTAAACTTTAAGCAATTTCTAATCAGAATAAATTTTAAAATGGTTGAAATTTTTTAGTTTTTAGTACCCCATAATGTTTGTAGGTTTGCAATATTTTCTCTATGGCTCCCTTTTTGACTATTTCAAACTTAACAAATCTAAACAAATTGTCAAAAGAGGAAAACTTAAGAACAAGCTATGAGGGTACGAGTACTCCCCCACACTTAAGATCAAGCAATGCCCTCATTGGGTAGAAAGAATTAAATGACTAAGAGTATGCAATCTGTACAATGAAATTACTCAGATCAAAGCAAAAGGGAATATGAAATATCAGAAGAGAAAGAGTGTACTCCCTGGAGTTCACAGAGTGTGCAGAGCTCCCCCACACTTGAGTGCAGCTGTAGAATTACATGAAATGTACCTGTAAAGAATATTCTACACAGCCAGAAGAACTCAAGTAAAACCCGCATTTTATTATAACATATAAAAGGGAAATATATTACAAAAGAGAAAACAACATAAAAGGAAAGGCAAAGTATAGATAGTGGGTTGCCTCCCACCAAGCCGCCCGGGTTTAACGTCTCTAGCTAGACGCATGTTCTTCATTATCCCGGATCAAAAATGAAAGTGGACAATGGTGTTAACGGGAATATGAAATGGCCAACAAGTAGGATCGAACCACCTGGATCAAAACA
This sequence comes from Limonium bicolor, assembly GCA_023374045.1. NCBI lineage: Eukaryota > Viridiplantae > Streptophyta > Magnoliopsida > Caryophyllales > Plumbaginaceae > Limonium > Limonium bicolor. The sequence continues at coordinate 244,432,241 of CM041778.1, forward strand.
AAGTATAACTACAATAATTAAATTAGGAAAATACAAACTCCACAAAACCTGGTTTTGAAGGAGGTGTTTGCTGCAAGAAATCTCTAACAGAAAACCGGGTGATGGTTGTTTTTCTTCCTTAAACTGGATAATGTAAACATTCTCCTCCTGTTGTTGAGCCGGATGGAGGCACGGTGGTAGTGGTGTTCCTCGCTTAGAGTCGAGGATGTAGATTTCGTCCCCTGGATCGAAAATGAAGGTGGAAGTGAGCTTCAATGGGTGGGTTGTGATAAGTGAGAAATACATAGACATATAAGGGTTTAATTTACCTTGTACTTACTTACTTTCAGGATAATATTACTCACTTGTTGTATGTTTTCCTCTAGTTTATGTTTTATTGATTATCTCACAAATTTATTGGTTAAACATGAGGAAAACCAAGCTAGGAGCAAAGTACACGAAGAGACGAAGGCATAGGCGCAAACGGATATTAAAACGGAGTCCGAACGAATAATAGCCGGTCATAGTTTAAAAGAAAAACGAGAGAAATACACACGTCCGGGTCACGTCCGTGGAAAAAAGGCCGGACGTGACACAAGGACAAAATTGTGTTCGTGTGTTGTCCGCTCAAACAAGGCCGGACAGAGCATGGTTGTCCGTGTGTTGTCCGCTCAAACAAGGCCGGACAGAGGCCGGACAAGGCCGTATGAGGGCCGGACATAGGCCGGACGAAGCAAGGACATAAATACTTCCTGTGGAAAAATGGACGGACAGAGATAAATGTGTCCGTGAAAAAGCACGACAAAAAATAATGCAACCAAATCCAGAACTGTCGCGACTGGTTTTCTTTCTTCGCCGACTGTGAATACCCTTGAACATTAACCTCATAAAATAATAACACGTTTTAATAATTCGAACATAAAATAACATAACAAATTAAATCTAGTATATCATATGTCCTACCGGACGTGACGACTTACATAATAAAGGTCGTGTACTTATATATGTAATAAGACAAAACTACCATGGTGTACGTTACGATATCGCAACTTGTAATAAAAAATGATAACGTCGCGTACCTTGTGTAAACCCCAACCGCTAATCCTGTGGCTTACCGTTTAAATCGTCCTATTAATCCTACGAGTTCGCAGCGGAATTATTACATCTTACTACGGCGGGTGAAACAATGCCTGCTAAACGAATCCGCGCCATAACGGCTAGCTAGCTACTAATGCTTACAGTCACGGTCCTGATGAACATAACTACCGAGCTACTAAATAATTACCAATACCATACGCCCAAATACTTACACCAATGGATCACCGAGTATTAAAGTATATTCGATTACAACCTTTCAAACTTACCAAAAGAATGAGTTTCTAAAGCTACTCATCTATACCCCCCAATCCAATACTTCCATTATCCAAAAAGGTGTACCCCATGGTACACCGGCTATTCAAAACTACAGCCATGTACTACTTAGTACACCCATCATAAATTCACTGTTTACAATCCAAAAAGAAGATAAAGTAATAGAATGAGTCTCACATCTTCATCACTCTCGGGTACCCTGCGTGTGTGTAAAACTGGTGCCCCAAGGGGCTCAGCAACGCTGCATATGGACTCCGCATATACCGCGTGCTAGCTAGGGCAACCGACTATTTGACGTCCACTAAACATGCCATTCATTTATTTCATACATACATGCTTTTCATACATCATACATGCTCATACAATACATTACACAATTCAAGGCAATAATGTAGTAGCACACACTTACTTACCTTCACAAGGTTAGCCAAATTATGCATCCGGGTTAATCGAATGCTTACTCTTTTACTCATTACTTACTTTTCTTACTTACAATTACTTACTTTCAATTTCTTTACTACTCTCTTACTTACTTACTTATACTCAAGTTAAGTCGTCGGGACCTCCGGCCTTGGGGACTACACCGTCCCACATCCGGGATTTACTTGACTCACCAATCCGGGATGCTACCCACTTAAGGGATTTGGGCCGCGGACCAGTTTAAGAGTCAGGAATTGGAGCCAACCTCTCGTGACTCCGCATCCTCACGCCGTGGCCGAAACTATATCGGACTTCTACTCATTCCAATTTAATTACCATTTTAAGTTAGGATGGTTAGCTTGTTAGGAATAAGTTAGAAGTCCAAATGCAATAAATAACGGTCACGGAACAATACAACATACATACACACATTCATTATCATCCACACATTTCATGAATTATACAAACTAAAAATCAAAGAAAATATACCACATCATACAACACTACATATTCACAAGTATGCATATTAACTCCGATTCGTGCATTTATCTTATTTGGTGATCAATTAGCACACAACACACAAATCAGAGTAACCAAGATAGCATACGGGGCATGAGGAATCCATACCGTTCACCGGTGTACGTAATTCCAAACGTCCTTCGATGTCACAAATCAAGTCCTATTACATACATACAATCGAATGGTTAATCTAACTATCATTACTTAACTCATACTTACTATGTTCTTATACTTCTTATACTTACACATTACTTACTCATTTTTCATTACTTAAGTTTTTATTTTCTTACTTAAGGTTTGCATGCCTACACACATGTACATATACATATATGTATGGGTATACATATACATATATATATACAATTATTATTTAAATTAAAATAATTTTTTTTTTTGACCGGACCGGACTTGCGACCGACCTTGCAAGTCCGGTCCATTCCAGTAGCTCAGGTTACGGAAATTCTTCTGGCCGACCGGACTTGCATGTCCGGTCGCAAGTCCGGTCCATTCCAGTAGGTTTCATCGGGAATTTTTCTGGTCCGACCGGACTTGCATGTCCGGCCGCAAGTCCGGTCCATTCCAGTAGCATACTGACGGGAAAATTTTCTGCTCGACCGGACTTGCAAGTCCGGTCGCAAGTCCGGTCGATTCCAGTAACTTTCCCGTCTTGTAAATCTGGGCTCGACCGAACTTGCAAGTCCGGTCGCAAGTCCGGTCCGGCCCAGTATTTGTATTTTAATTTCTGTTTTCAGTCCTCTCTTTTACCCAATACTTCCCCATTGTTCCTACACTTAATCCTACATGTTTTAACACCATTTAAACCTCCTAATACACCCTAGTTCATTTCCTAACTCCTTACACAATTCTATACTCATTCACTCACATAATTTTCCAAGTTTCAACTCAACACTCACACTAGTTTGTTCCTAGTTGTCCTATGCTACAGATTTTAACACTTACTCTCCCCTTCTACATCTCCCTCTTCTAATGTCATTTCTAGCACCTCTAATACATCTCGAATACATCATCTATCTCCCTCAACTTACCCTCTATCTATTTAAATCAAAATCTGTTACACACTCACCTTAGTCACCTAGTTTAATTCTCTAAGTGTTCTAATCCTAGGCAAATTTTGCCATAGTCTCTCTTGTATTTCTATACACTCACCACATGGTTTAGTTCACATTTCAATACTTATCTCACCTGTTACAATAACATCAATATACAAGCTCCCATTCATAATACCAATACTAAAACGACACTAAAATTTCCTGCACTCAACAACTCAATTCCCAATCTGTTTTACAAGTTTTAAAAGTGTTCTTTTAAGGCTTCAAAATGCTTATACTCTCTTACACATTATACTACTAATGCATTATCATTTTACAATACACATTTCCATTCTTAAAAATCTGTTACATACTCATTTACAAGACTACACAAGGACAAGTATATTACCTTGTTATTTCACAAGCTTCTTCTTTCTTTCTCCTTCCTCTTTCTCTACCGGTTTTGAAGTCTCAATCCACTAACACTACAACCATTCGCATACACCATTCAATACTATGAACTAACCCTAACCATTAATCAAGCTTTAATCTAGGTTTTAGGGTTTAGAAAATTTATTACCTTCCAAGAGCACAAGAGCTGTTTGGGATAGCTCAAGAACAAGGTTTCTCACACCACCAAAATGCCAAAATCGGCTGGACATACAAGAGACCAAACAAGGTTTAGTCTAAATTTTCGTTTTGCCATTCAGGCTAGAAAAAGATGGAGTTTTTGAAGATATTTTTACCTTAGAAGAACAAGGAGAACAAGGGCCTTCTAATGGTGGTGTTGAAGCTTCAAATGGGGAATACCCATAAAATCGAAGGTGGGTGTTTTCGAATTTTGGAAAGATGAAAATGTAGCTCTTGGTGAGAGGATTACAATGGTGGTATTTTTATAATTTTTGGAAGGGTTGGGAGAGAGTTACAAAGGAGAGAAGATGGAGTTGTGGGTGTTTGCTCTTTTCTCCATTGAAATCGTGAGGGAGGTAGAAGATGAAGAAAAAGAGAGGGTGAGGGCTGCTGCTTCACGTGAGGGAGAAGGAGAATGGGAATAGGAGAGAGAATTGTGAGAGTGGGGTAAGTAATGTAGTTACTTTTTGCCTTTTTAATTTCTTTGTCCTTTGTGAATAAAAGAGAGTTAAGAGAATGTGTGGGTGGGGGATAAAATCGGACAGCACCCAAACCCATGAGGGTTTTTAAAATTCTTTTTACATTATTGGACACATAAGTTTGGCCTATTTATATTTCTACCCCGCGACTTCCCGTTTTTGACAGTTTTTACTAATCTCTTGTTTTATTGATTTTATTGGTCCTAAAGCTTCACTAATATTTATTAATGATTATTTAGTTGACCAAAACTGTTACGAGTCTATTTGACCCGCTTAAAGACACGTTTTCCCGGTTACCTCGAAAAACGTGCTTTAAGGTTCGGTAATATTTTTAAACCGTTTTAAATGTCCGTTTTCTTCGGGATTTGTTCCCTTATGATTATTTACACTTAATTAAGCCTCTAAATTACTTATTAGCCTAATTAATCACTATTTTTAATTACGGGGTATTTCACCTTGTAACAAATAAATAAATAAATATAACGTGGTATATTGTATGATATTACATATATAAATAAGCAAGTATAACTTATACAAAAAAAAAAGAAAGAAAAAGGAGCAAAGACACTCCCGCTGAGGTTCAAACCCGAGACCTCCCATACCCTCCCCGAATGCTTAACCGGTTGAGCTGTGCTCATATTCAGTAACAAACTGCGCCTCTAGACATATAAGCTATTAAGTGACAAAAAAAATTGTTACAGCACGAGAGCGCACGCCCCAAACAGCAACACGATCCTTCCTGTTTTTCTTTCTTCTCGATCAGTGCAACACCGGAACGCTGAGAATTCTTCACTCCCATGCCACTAACGCAAGTGACCACACTCCTTGTACCGGATCCAAAATAAAACAACAGGACCAACTGAAATCCGTCTACACACTCACGGTAATGGTAGCAGAACTAGACGCATGCCTCCCCCTCTGTATTAACCTGAAACCGCACAGACACGCATTCTTTTCAGTTTCAAAAAAAAGAGACAAACAACAAGGTGCTGGCGCTATTTCCAAGTGCAGGATTTGAGCAGAGATGTCGGGTCCTTGCACTAGTAGTGGATGCCCTTACTTCCATGACACTTAGGTGGGTTATAGACTTAACAATTCAACCAGCAATGCACTCCTGATTGCCTGCTTGGGATTCACGAAGGAAAGAAAAAAAAACAGACCGAGGCCTTCTTACCGTGTCATTCCTTTCTGTTTCAGTCCCAATATAGACTAGAATTCTGGTTATGTTAATAATGCATTACCCCCTTAAGTGTGCTACTGTGCCACCAAATTAAAATGGTTAATACCGCACCCTTATGTCTAGCTGGAGTGTTAACATACAAGCAACCAAAATCTGCCAATATCGCTTTACTGGTGCAGTGCGGCATTAATCTCTGTGAAAGTAAACAAGGACACGATTCAGGTGCAACAGAATGTGTGAACTCCAAACTCCTATATGCCCTTTCTTGTAACTTACACCCACTAACTCCTCAACTGGCCATTTTACTCAGCCACCCTACTCTCTTTTTTTTCGCATGCTCACGTTCCTGTATGTGGAGAAACTCATTTCATTCTTCCTGGATTGATCACGCAAGTGATTCAACTCCTTTAATCTCTCTGTGGCATACTCGATTTCCTGCTGCTCAAACTGCTGGAAATGAACCGATGAAAGAGTGTCAAAGACTCCTGGAAAATCTACTGCACTTTCCATTTGAAAACCCAACCAGGAACAGCTACATTTTTGGCGTGCACATCAGTTCAAGTCCCCTTGGCTCTGTTGGAAATCTCACGGGTACAGGCTGCCCAATACTCCTCTGAAACTCAACCAAAAAGGTAACAGCTTCGGAACAGTTTTCTACTTCCTCTAACCCACTATGTTTAAGGTTTGAAACACTTGATTAAAGAAAAAAACACACACCTTCTTCACTCACTGCTGGTCGATACTGACATGCATACTCCAAATCTCTTCAATTTCCTTGTGTGTTGTCTCACTCCAGTGGTGCATTCCTGCAACTATCACGCATCAGAGTGAAGGCGTGGCACTTCTGTCCACTCTTTTGTTTCTGCGACAATGGAAAATTTCAATAACTGGAACTGCAGCTTGCACACCAAATCTCAAGGGACTGATGCAGTCATTACAGAACCGGTAATAATCGAATCCACCTCCTTCCCTGCTATGATGATAACAAAACAGAACTTTGGTTTATCTGTCACACCAGTAAAGCACCTATAAGCTGTAGCATGGTTCCTGCAACCACTTATAACAATAGAAGTTTGGTGTATCTGTAACACTAGTGAAACAAACAATCAACATTATAGGCGGCAGTGTAATCCCTGCTGTTACAGAATCCAAAAAAAAAAGAGAACTAGGCTGGTGAACAAGACTTTTAGAGTAATGATGGTGTCTTACATCTTTCAAGTTGCTCTCTGTATAAAGGTATTCAAAGTAGTTAACCAATAGTGATTAGAAAAAAAAAACAGATAGCAACCTAATAAAACAAGAAACAAACGCAACAGTACGCTTTCTGTTTTTGTTGCAGTTTTAGGAACTTGGTTTCTGTATAAATAAAAACGGAGAGGGATTATTGGGGGTTTATGAATATGATGTTGAATCTACTACACATCTAACCCACCTAGTTAACTTAAATACACTTTGGAGGATTAAGAGACTGATTGATGAATTAAGAGAAAGCTTAAAGAGAAGGTGTATCAAATCTGGTGATTTCTGTTTCTACAGTTTTCAGTTGCTGTTTAATGAAGTTACAGAAGGTTTAACTGTGTAGCTTTGGGTTTTGCTTTGGGTTAAAATTATTGATAAAACACTGAACTACCTATGTAGACAATAAGGGATGAGTTAGAAGCCGGAGTAATGAATAACAAGAAGAGAAACAGAAGAAAAGGTATTAGGCTTGTGCTGCTGTTTTGCAATTCTTATCATTTCAGTATGACTGAATTTCAGAAGTATTAAGAGGGCCTGATCGATCCAGTAATGGACTAGAATCTTGCTAATAAGAATCTAACTCAGAGAGGGGATAACTTGGGAAAAATTAGGAGTCAGCTTAGTGTATCAAACTGTGAGATTAATTAGAGGCTGCATGAAGATGTGGTTTCAGATTTCACTAATCTGGCATTTCGGTGTAACTGATTTTCAATGAAAAGTGAGGGGCGTCATGGTGGTTTAAGAATGAAGTTAAAACATTTCTAAAGAGATGAATTAAGTGGGTATACTCACCTGGGCAGCTAGGAGTCGATTAACAGATAACAGACCTGAAACAAGGAATGAAGAGGAAAACACAAGTTCTGGTTTTCAGGTTTTCACTACTCAGTTGCTTCTGTATAACGAGTTTCAGAGTTGCTAACCATGTCATTTTGGGTTTGTGTCGGAGTATGAGCTTGGGGTTGCACTTGGCTAAGTGGGTAATCAAATTAAGGGAAAGATCCAAAGTCAGACTTATGAATATACAGAAGGAATCCAGAAAAGTGATCAGGTTTTGGGATTTCAGATTTTCAGTCTTATCAGGTTGTTGCCTTCTATGTTGAGAGCTTTCAGGAATGCGTTCCTTGGCATTTGGGATCTGTTTGGGGATTGAAACCATGCTAAGACCTTCAATTAAGCCGCTAGATTATCGGGTGAGAGAAACAAAAAAAAACTGAGCTGTAACAGAAGGTAATAAAAGGAATGTTAACAGAGATCGATATTTCAGTCTGGTGTTGGTTTCTGAAATTTCTTTTCTGTGTGCTTGGGTACAGAAGCTGGGATGACTCTGAGTTTAAAACATTCTTAACATTTATAGCTAGATGGGTAACCAAGTTGAGGAAGGATTAAAAATCTGAAGTAAGAAGAAACAGGAAGAAATCAAGAGGAAATGTATGGATTGCTGTTTCAGTTTCGGTAAACTGTAGTTTCTGTCCAACTGTTTTTACAGAGGTGTAAGGGTGTGATGTTGTTCTGTTAATGAACCTAAAACCCTCCTAATACATCTAGCTAAATCTACAAAACAACTTGGGAAGTTTAGACAACGTTAGATACATTAAAGGGTGGTAAGGTAAGGTTATATATAAGAACTCTATTTCAGTTTTTAAAACATTTAAGCTTCAGTATAAGGGAGTTCTAGAAGTGTTGAAGAGTGATATTGTGTAATTAATGAGCTTAAGACATAGCTATTTATCCAAAGAAAGAATACACTTTTAGGTAAGTTAAATCTAGCTTAGGGAAACTTGTTACAAACTAGCACTTCGAATACTCCAAAACGTAAACTAGAGGGAAGGGCTTAGTTAACGTATGAGTTAACTACGTGAATATCCTAGGAGTAAGATAAGCCTAGGATTAATACCTGGGGAGTTCTAAGAGCCAATATAAACTAAGCATGTAACAACATACCTAGGGAATAACATACGATATAAAGTGTCGTCACATAAAATAATAAACAGACACATTGTTTTAATTAACGCTAGGGCCGTAGCGAACTCCGACAGGGGCTCGAGTGTGAGACAACGCGTACTTGCAAATAAGGTATGGACATGTGTGGTTCGTATGTTGCCGTGTTACACGGCTTGTGTTGTGTGCTTTGTTTGAAAATGACTATAAGACTATAGCATGAAATTGGATTGCTTCTTGTGGCTTGCTTATATGCTTGTTATATATCCTTGTGGCATATTGCTTGCGCGCACACAGTAGTTTAGTCCCTTTCACGTTTATGGAACTTGAGACGAACTACTACGAATTATGAAAACAAAGAAAACTCTATAAGGGGAACTCCTCTCTAAACCATTGAGGACTACCATGACACCCACTATGGTGTCTATTCATTAATGATGATGAAGAGCAAGTCTCATTTGGTGGGACATGACGAACCACATAGACAAAAAAAAGAACTATACAAAGAGACAACTCCTCTCTAACTTTAGAGGACCGCTAATGACACCCCTATGGTGTCGAGATTATAATGATAATGAAACGAAAAGTACCAACTGTGAAACATGAGAACAGCCCAGGAAGACAACAGCTCGGGCCACGCGGTATGGATGATCGGGAGTTGGCATCTGCATCAGATCCTTCGACCGTCTATGGTGGAATATATTTTGGGAGTCCCTGGGTGACCCTACTTTCTCAGCACATCCTGGAGTCTAGAGATGACTCCGCTTCCTCGACCCTGGGTGTCGGGAATGGGGGAGTGACAAATTGGTGAAGCTTATCCTGGAGTCTAGAGGTGACTCCGCTTTCTCGACCCTGGGTGTCGGGAATGGGGGACTAGCTATGGAGGAGACGTCCTCCAACGTGCGGTGATAAAAGAATTCCCAAACAATCCTTAAAGAAACAAGGAACGATTAGCACCTACATAATGAAGTCTCGGGATCTAATCTATATCCCCTGACTCGGTGCCAGAGAATGAAGGAAAACATGTGTAATGAGACCAAGCAAACAAGAGAAAGTCACAAATGTGATTCTTTAAGAAACAAGGAATGAATAGCACCTACATAACAAAGTCTCGGGATCTAACCTATATCCCCTGACTCGGTGCAAGAGAAGAAGGAAAATATGTGTAATGAGAACAATAAAACAATACGTAATCGCTTGAATGATCCCATAGTGAGGATCGATGGTATAATATACCTCCGCACACGTCTTATAAATTACTTGATTGTTGTTGCTACGTTAGCAGCTTATTGTGCTGGGTTGCGTGTTGACATTGCTATGCTACTTGTAAGTTGTGCTTGGTTGCTTTTGATATTGCTATGCTACTGATGAGTGTGTATGGTATCATGATGTGCTGATGTGTGCTTTACTGCTTTATTATAGCATGTAAATTGACCTAATAATATTCGACCAATTAGTCGTGTGGCCCGGTAACATACGGGCTTCACACGTTCATACTCAGCGTAGTTTGCTGAGTCCTTTACACCCAATTTTTTTCAGGTATTGTGCCAGACGATGGCGGAGAGTAGGCGGGTGACTACCATGGGGGTAGTCCATCTGGGCAAGACGCTTAAGTATTATGTTAACGAATAGGTTATGACTATGTAACACTAAACCCTGGATGTATGTTTCGGTTTGTGTTGGTTATGTAAGAACTTATGAATTAGACTCTCGGTACTTGGTTCGTAATTCCTGTTCGTACTTGGATTTGGTTAAGGTTTAGATTCCAGTCATTCAGACCGTAACTTGGAGTTAGTAATGAGGACTGTCAACCACGTGGGTGGTTGGCATCTGTAGCACCCGAATAGAGTAGGAACCGCTGCGTAGACATCTCATGTTACCATTAGGCGCGTCGTTTGATTGTTGGTTGTTATTCGGGGGTGTTACAGACTGTATTCCCCAATTGCTTCTTCCTTTGCGGCGCCTGCAGACATATCCATCTACTCCATCAACCATATCAGGCACATCCCTTATCTTGTTCACCCACTAGCACGCGTGCTCCAGCCTGTTTCTTCCTCTTCTTCTTCCTCTCCTCTATATAAACCCACTGCTACTTCATCAAAAACAACTCACGCACGTACACAAAACTCTACTCTCTGAATCACTCACGTTCACTTCCAAATCACACTTCCTCCACAGAAATTCCATTTCCCATCCATATATCCACATCGTCACTTCATTTCCATCACACCAAATAAGCCCGTGCGAATACAGAGAGTTCTTTCTTTTCTTTAACTGTACTCTATTTTAATGTCTGTCATGCTTACGACGTCTGTTTGTATGATTATGTGTGAGTAATAACCTTAGCCTCCCGGGTTGGGAAGCAAGCCTATTTTATTAAATCGTGTTACGTAGACTTTCTAATATAATCTGTTCAAGCAATATTTTGATTCTCGTCCTTAATGCGCTTTAATCTTCTGGCCAATTATTAAAGTGATATTTGTAGTTTCTTGTTAAAATGCAGTGCTGAGACAAGTATCTAGACAAAAGAAGTCAAAACGAGTTAACGACTAGAAGCGAGTTTTCGCCTATAGGTTAATCTGTCTCCAATAGGAATTGCTAATAATGCGATTAATTTATAATAACTTGAGCAAGGATTGCGCTTGTTGTTTAAATTAATCTGGGTTTATTGTACAAGGACCAGTCAATGAACTAATTAAGATTCTTGAGTTTATTGCTAAAGTGGTGAAAGTTTATAGTAATATAATTGAGTAAAATAGGTGAGCAGAACAACCCAGATGGCTTTCTTTAAAAACAAAAGAGTTTTATAACTGCTATTATTGTTCTGTTTTGATTAATTGTTCTTTTTACTGTTTTATTTGCATTAAGTGTTAAACCACAATCTCCCTGAAAAAGTGATAAAGTTTCTTTTCAACAGTCTAATTAGAATTCTCAGTTAATTTACACTATCAGTTAAACCACAGCAAGGTCCCCAAGAGTTCGACACCCCACAATTCCACAATTCCACAAAACGATAGGTACACTGCCTAAGTGGTAGAAGTAGTCACATATTTCTTCCAACAGGTTGGGCGTTCATTATTTTTCTTTGGAGAAGGGCCCAGATTTTTCAATGGATGACCCTTGGTGCGCTGATCATCTAGTTGTGGAGACGCCTCTTCAATTTTAAGGATGAAGACATCCTTAACTACGTTGAACGGTGCAGGGAGAACTTCGGGGCGAATTGTATCTTCAAATTCTGATCCTGGATCAAATGGGAAGGTGGCCTTCTGACTTAGCGAGTTGACTTCAAATTTCCACCCTACTTCTTTGGTGCACAAGAGGGGAAGGCCGTGATCCTCTAGATGAAGATCAAAGTTGGATGGCTCCTCCTCCTCAAATTTGAGGATGTATATATCCTCATCTTCTTGGAGAGGCTCATAGGAAGAGCCCTGATTGAATTCAACTTCAGAGGGAGGTGGCTCCTCGAAGGTGATATTGGTGTTTTGTTTGGATGTCTCGACGGGAGCGAGCATTTTCTCCTCTTCATTTTTGAGGATGTAAATATCCTCATTTTTTGGGTATAGCACAGAGAAGGAGGGAAAATAACGGTAGTTGACTTCAGAGGGAGGAGACTCCATGAAGTTGAGGTAGAAGCTGTCTTCTGATGGCTTGTCTTCAAGCTCAAGCAGAAGGTTTGATGTCGTTTGCTCAGGTTCGAACGGGGGTGGTGAAAGAGAGTAACTCAATTCCTCAGTAAAGTCGTCCACTATATGAACTATTTCGCTTTTTGGTTGCTGTGATGCAAGGTTTAGTGGACCTTCCATCATTTCATTCATCTCAACTAATTTGGCATAGAGCTTCAGTTGGTTCATGTCGAGGTATTCTTCCTCAGCCCGCTGCTCCACTTCATGGATCATTTCATTCTCTGGTTGTTGCTCCCTTTGAGCTAGTGTGATGGGCTGGTCCACTACATGAATTACGTATGCATATTCTCGTGGATTTGGATTGGTTTGTGAGGGAAGTTGGCCGGATGGTCTTTGTTGGATGAGAAGTTGTTGAATTTGGGATTGCAAGGCTTTTTGGCCTTTGCGAAGGGTTGTGACTTCATCTTGCGTGTCTCGGGTCTTACTCATCATTGCTTTAAACATCTCCTGCATTTGGGACATTCCAGAGTCGGGATTTGAAGGTTGTTGAGTCAGTCGGTTTGTAGAAGCATCATTGCCATAAGGCGGTTGCTGATACTACCTTTGGCCTCCTTGAAAATTGGGGTGCATGTTGCGCTGCCATGATTCACTGTACCCTAAATTGTTGCCAACAAAGTTTGCTTCCTCTGCTGCTTTTATTTCTTGTAATTGGGGGCATCGTTCATAATCATGTGGCCCGCCACACTGTTTACAAGAAAAATCAGAGATGATAGGGATAGAGGAGCATAGCCTGGAGGGGTTGTAGATGATCGAGTAGTTGTCGATTTTGCTTGTTGAGGGTAGGAGTTCATGGCCATCTGTTCGACAACTTTCTACAAGGTGCTTACCTTCGTCGCCTGCTGCGCATTGCTCTCCATGAGTTGCTCGTGGCTTCTCATCAGCTGGTCGAACTTATTGTCACTTTCTCCTACGTGGTATAAGCCTGGAGTGCCGCCTCTTGATCCACCTGTGGCCCAGTCTCTGATTTCTTCACAAAGGAACTCTATCCCATTCAGAAACTGTTCCCCTGGCTTTTTCAAAATATCAGCACGTAAAGAGGAGAGTACCATTGTTTTGCATTGATTGATTAAGCCTTTGTAGAACAATTGAGATAATTGTTCTTTTGTGAGACCATGGTGAGGACACGTCAGCAGCAGTCCTTTGAAACGGTCCCAAGTTTCATAGATGTTTTCTGACCCTGGCTGCTTGAAATTGTAGATCTCAGCAATCATTTCTAATGTTCAGCTTGGGGGCAGGAACTTGTCGTATAACTTGGTGGCCATTTCATCCCAAGTACCAATGGTACTTGGTGTAAGGCTGTGGTACCATTTACTCGCATTTCCCGTCAGGCTGTGAGGGAACAAGGACAGTCTTGCATATTGGAGAACTGTGTTTGTTGCGTTAGACTATTGGCATGCTGCAGAAACTTGGTGACATGCAACAGAGCTTCATCAGGACTAGAGCCATCGAACATGCCTAACTCCTTTACACATCGGATCTGATGATATGACTTCAGCTTTTGCCACTCATCGTATTCGGATTGGGTAAGGTGGGGAAGGATGATGGCGGGCTGTTGTCCTTGATTAGATGGCCTATTGATGTTACGAACTGTATCTGGTGAAGATGCCATATCTGCTTCCTGGTTAGATTCTATCACCGTGGTGGTTATGTTTTGTTGGGATCGTTTCAGCTTTAAAGTACGCAGAAAAGTTCTCTCGATCTCAGGGATGTAGCTAACCGTATGATTATAAATATTGACTGGCAGGCTGTGTGACCTGGTAATAGGCATTCACCACTCAAAACAACAAAAGAAACTGGGAATTTGAAACAGCTCAAAAGTTAATGAAATCTCTTTTCTTTTTTTTTATATTTATATATATTTTTTTTCTTCCTATTATTTTTTTAACGGATTAAATAAACCGAAATTAAATAAACTTGAAAGAAATAAAAATAAATGCAGTAAAGAAAATGGAAACTGATAAAATAAAATAAAGAAAAAGGACAGAATTTAAATTGCTGGAATTTAAATAACAAGGGAATTTAAATGACAGTAATTTAAATGACTAGAAAATAAATGACAGTAATTTAAATGACAATTAAATAAAGAACTGGAATTTAATTGACTGGAATTTAAATGACATAAAATTTAAATGACAGAAATTAAATTACTGAAATTTAAAGGACAATGGAAACTTAAATAACTGGAAAATAATTGACAGGAATTAAAATGACTGGAAAAATAAATAACTGTAGTTAATACGATATTTAAATTGCTGGAATAATTAAATGAAAGAAATTAGTAGAAATAAAATAAACAACAAACAAAATAGTATAAACAAAATATTATAATATAGCAAGTGAATTATCCGGGACTTAAGGACTAGAATAAATCAAGTCCCCGGCAACGGCGCCATTTTGCAGACAGGGTAATGTGAGTGGTTGGAACTGACGTATTTAAAACAAATGAAAAAGAAATTAAAAACTCAAAATACCTTACGGGCTGCAAACAAAATCCCGGTCGCAGTAGTATAGTAAAGTGGAGGCGACCGGATATCGAACCGTGGGACTAAAGGGAATTATCTAATTCCTAAGCTGTGTCACAAAAGGGGGGATTAATTGACTTGTTTTTATAAATAAAAAAAGAAAGATAAAATAAACTGAGTAAAAGGTAAATTAAACTGGACTCTAGGTTCAGGTTTATATAGTCTGCTCTTTTATGCTATGTCTACCGGTTTTATTATAATAGTTTGGCAAAATTCCTGTTATTATCTTGAGGACTAAATCATAGACTCAAAAGAACTCGTTTACCAGAACATGCTCGGTCTAATCCAGATTCGAGCAAAACACATATAAACGGATTAAGTATGAGAAATTATATTTGCGTCTGAAAATATTAACTTATTAAATCATAATAAGCTTTCTACAGATTTATGGCTTAATTAACCTGTCTATTTATCACGGATCTGATCAAAATAGATTTAGTAAAGCATTTTAATAAATTCATGAAATTTATTAAAAAGGCGAGAGATAAGCTTTAATCGTAACAAACTGTATTTAATTAAACCGGTAACAACATAATTACATAATTGAATAGACTATAAATTAACCTTCACCCAGAGTATATCCTCTTAGCATGACATATTAACTGGTAATATGTTGGACAGAATAACACGTAGTGGTTTTTGTGGAGGATGATGGGATGAGATGGAAGTCTATCTCTTAGGTGAATGGAGTGTGGAAAATGGAGGAGAAGAATTTGATATGTAATGTGGTAGTGAATGGTGTGTATTTTAATGGAGGGTTATAGGTGTATTATAGTGATATTGGGGTAAAAATGAAGGGTAAGTCGGTGGAAGAGGTGTGTGAAAGGATAAAATTAATTTATCCTTTCATACCCTGTCGATTGGCTCCTGTACGCTGTCATTGCCGATATGTCCGAACCAGTGTCCGGACCTGCTGGTTCGGATGTGTCGACGCTGTGCGAAAGATGCTTCGTCGACATGTGTCCGGACCTATAGGGTCGGACATGTGTGGCGTCCGGACCTACATGTCCGGACGTGTGTATTTTTTTCTACTTTCTTTGCAAACTTCGACAGGCTCCAGATTCTTCGTTTGAGCTCCGATTTGATCCCCGTTTGTTGCGTTGCGAAGCTTGTGAAGTGTACTATGTGATTCCAAGGCCTTTTTCTGCATTTCATACATAAAATATATCAGTTCATATCAAAACATAAATCCAAGAAAATTCACATAGCAAGTGGGAAACATTGCCTAAAGTGTTGCAAGTTATAAGATATTTAAACCATAAAAGTCTATATGTTTTGCACTTATCATATTTACCCAAAAGGCCTCACAACAAGGAGAGGTATCCCACCCATATAAGGAGTGGTTCATTCTCCCCTTCAATCGATGTGGAAGGTAAACCTCAAGGGTATTACACTCCACCTCCCTTGGGAGCTTAGCGCCCTCGCAGGCCTACCAACACACCAACCTGGGTCTAGCTCTGATACCAACTGTAATAGCCCAGTATCTCACTGTTGTGATATTGTCCACTTTCGCACGTAGACCGTACGGTTTTTTGTTCCTGGGGTTTCCTAGCCCCAAAAGACCTCACAACAAGGAGAGATATCCCCACCCATATAAGGAGTGGTTTGTTCTATCCTCCAATCGATGTGAGAGGTAAACCTCAAAGGTATAATATTAGCACTCAAGTTAGCCCTCTGACCCTCGATCTCTTCGTATTAGTGGTGGTAGACATCATAGGGGCCTCAACTATCTGCATCTAGGCACCATCAATGTCATCAAACATCTCAGAATGCTAAAGGTCGATGTCTGTGTTAGTGTTCATTTCTGTAAAGAACAAAAAATGTAATTATTAGCTAACGACAAAAAATATTGATACAACATAATCATTAATAAAATTATTTACAAACAACTGATCCAACTAAATTAATTTTTATTCTGCAAACTTACAAAAAAATCATTTGTCAATCCATAATCCTTCGTTATGGTCTAACCGTATGTACTCACTATGAGCAGTGACGTCTGTGTCTATTGGTAATAAAATTTGAACAGTTGGAGTGTCATCTTCTGCATATAGTCATCCTCATCCTCATCAATAACACCATCCACACCAACTATTCCTTTCTTGAATTTGAACATAACAGACCATCAAGGATTGCATGGTTCAGTGATATAAAGTAGGGAAATTTCATGAAATGCCACTACATTTGTGGCTAATTCATGAAATGTCACTAAAAAAAAAGAAAGTCATGAAATGCCACTATATTTTCTGAAAGTCCATGAAATGCCACTATAGATAGATAAAAGACAAAAATACCCCTATAGTTAACAAAGTACTTTTAAAATTCATAAAATGCCCCTAAGTGTTAAAAAAACAAAAATAAAAAATATAAAAAAAATATAAAAATTTTAAAAAAAAAAAAAATTATTATAAAAAAAAAAATTGAAAAAAATTAAAATATCATAAATAAAAAATAAATATTTCATTTTTAAAATTATTCAATACCATAAAAAGAATATTGAGCTAAACAAATAATTTGTACCAATTTCTACCAATATAGTACCATAATTTATACCAAATAAGTACTATAATTTTTATCATACATTTTTTAATTATATTTTCTATCAATTTAGATTATTTATTTCTTCAAAGTAAATAATTTTTGTATATTGCTGATAAATTTTTAAAACTAAAATTTCTAAATATAATAATTTATTGGAATTAGAGCGATTGAGAATATATATATATATATAACATACAACATTAAATAGTAAAACTTGTTTGAAATGTAGAATAAAACGTTTTCAGAATAATAATATGCAACTTATTAGGAGCAAGTAATGATAACCAAAGAAAAAATAAGTTGCATCATATTATTGTTTTGAAAACGTTTTATTCTACATTTCAAACAAGTTTTACTATTTAATATTGTATGTTATATATATTCTCAATCACTCTATCTCAAATAAATTATTATGTTTAGAATTTTAGTTTTCAAATTTTATCAGCAACATAAAAAAATTATTTACTTTAAGAAATAAATAATCTAAATTGATAGAAAATATTAAATAAAAAATGTATGATAAAAATTATGGTACTTATTTGATATAAATTATGGTATTAAATTGGTAGAAAATTTGGTATAAATTATTTGTTTAGAACTCAATATTCTTTTTATGGTATTGAATAAATTTTAAAAAATGAAATATTTATTTTTAATATTTAATGATATTTTAATTTTTTCAATTTTTTTCAGTTTTTTAATTTTTTATAATAATTTTTCTAATTTTTTTTATATTTTTCTTGTATTTTGATATTTTTATTAATTTTTGTTAATTTTTAACACTTAAGGGGCATTTTATGAATTTTAAAAGTACTTTGTTAACTAGTAGGGGTATTTTTGTCTTTTTTCTATCTATAGTGGCATTTCATGGACTTTTCAGAAAATATAGTGGCATTTCGTGACTTTCTTTTTTTTAGTGGCATTTCATGAATTAGCCAAAAATATAGTGGCATTTCATGAAATTTCCCTATAAAATACTTGTTTTGTCTTTATTCCAACAACAAATGGCTCAACAATGGGTGTTGCTCTAGATAGTTAAACCAGTTTCATACCATGATCATCTTCTTGGTATCCATGTTTGTTGTCAGTCTAGTTGCAGCGAAAACACATATTTTATACTCCCTTCGTCCTGAATTGACCGTCCTGTTTACTATTTAGACATGTCGTTTGACTTCAATTTTTAACATATAAGATAAATTAATTTTGAAAATTTAAGTTTTGTATATGAATCCTTACATGATAAACTATATGTTGCAAAATTTAGTTTTATAAAATTATTTTATCTTATATGCTTAATATTGAAGTGAAAAAACGTGCCATAAAGCAAATAGGGTGGTCAATTCAGGACGGAGGGAGTAGTTATTATAATCCATGACCCAAATATCTTGTATCACACCGTAGTATGATTGTTTCACCGCCACAGGATTCCGACCCACACCCTTGAAGTTGTACAAGTTCCGATAAACCACTACCTCTACACCACTATTTTGAGACATTGATTTACGATTGTGACATTTTGTACCAAATGGGAAGCCATTCACATCATATCCCTGGTAAGAAACAAGATCAAGATTCGGTCCAAGTGCCACCAATTTCACCTGCTCTGGCACGTTCGTTAATCGATCAGGCGTTACTCTTTCTTTGAACTAATTCATAAAAATCTGATTCTGCTCATTCTTCAATCTAATATCACTCATGTGAGGATTTTGTGCTCTTAGAACAGACAAGTGTTTATCAAAATATGGTTCAACATCTTCAAGGTTCTCAATACAACTAAATAAGCCTTGTTAAGAGTTTCTATGTAAATTCTCTACAACTTTCTTCCAGTAGTACCAACACCAAGGAGTCTGCCCTCATGTCTAGAATGCAAAAGACCAATAGATTCAACACCTTGCAGATAATGGGTGCAGAACTCAACAACTTCCTCTATTACGGTTCCCTCTATAATATTACTTATGGGTGGGGACAATTATTTATTTTCTTCTTCAACACACCCATTTATCTTTCAAATGGGTACATGTACTGAAAATATAGAGGTCCTGACTCTTTAATCTCTTTGACCAATTGTACATGTAAATGTACTATGATATCAAAGAATGGGGGAGGGAAATACCTGTCTAGTTGGTAGATAGTAATACTGAGATATTTTTATAGCTTCTTCAGAGTGTTCACGTCAAGCACTTTACCAGAAATTGCTTTGAGAAACACACAAATATTTGTGATTATGTTTCTCACAACATCAAGCAAGATTCTACATATTGCAACAGATAAAAATTCTTGCATCCACATCGTGAGATTTCATTCCTACTAACTTTAGTTCTGTCATTGACACTCGGCTCCTTATGTTTGAGGAATAACCAGATGACACCTTGATGTTGTGAAGGGTACTGCATAAACTATGTTTCTTTTGTTTAGACAGAGTGTGACATGCGGCGGGTGCGAGAATGAACGTTTTCCTTGTTCTTTTGGACCAAGCTCATTGTGTATGCCCAACTCAATAAGATCTTTCCACCCTTTAAATGACCTTTTGTCTTACCTTTTATGTTCAATAGAGTTCTGGTTACACTTTCACCCATATTTTTTCAACATGCATTCCGTCAATACAATGTCGGACCTCTAGATGTTGCCCATAGTCAAGTTCCCAAAATATTGACTTCTTTTTCTAGACACTCTTTTCAACATTTTTGGCTGGTGGACCAAAGTTATTAACAACATTCTGAACCTTTCTGTAAACCTTTGTACTTGAAAAAGGCGGACACACTACGTTGTGATAAGTTTTTCCATCAAACTCATTCGCCATCTTACGGTATTTGTTTCCTTTTGGAAGCATTTTTCGATGCCCATGTAAGAATTTTGACCACTCTGTTTCAAGCGAATACAAGTGTTGTCACCATAAATCAAACAAGCCAACACCCCTTTATTTGAATATCCTGAAAGAGTACCATAAGCAGGGAAGTCATTGATTGTGTAGTATAGAATAACACACATGTTGAAATCCTCTATAGCAAATGAGTCATACACCGTTGTCCCTTCATGCCACAGGAGTTATAGATCCTATATCAGAGGTTGTAGGAAAACATTTATTTTATTGCCTGGTTGCTTCGGACCAGATATTAAAAGAGACAACATAATGTGTCTGGGTTACAACTAAGGCGGTAGATTATAAATCACCAACAACACTGGCCAAGTACTGTATATACTACTCAATGTACTGTAAGGGTTCATTTCATCAGTGCACAAGCCAAACCTTAGGTTTCTCGGTTCCCCACCTAAAGCAAGAAATTTTTTTGTCTATGTTTCTCCATTGTGGCGCATCAGCAGGATGTCTTAATCTACCATCCTTCTTCCTGTGAATTCAGTGCCACCTATGACTTCGCCTCTTTCTCAACTACAAATAAGCGCTTGAACCTTGGAATGATGGGTAAGTACAGCACCTTAGCAGGTGAACCCTTCTTACTACCACTGGTATCCTATTGTTGTTTCTTTAATTAGATAGCGTAATTCCCCACATGTTGGACAATCATGAATTTTCTAGTATTCCAACCCATTAGACACATCATTTTTTCGTTGTGTAAGTTGTTGGTAAAAGTTTATGCCAGAAGTATGTCTTTCAACAACTCTAGAAGGGCAGTGAAACTTACATCGCTCCAACTAAACTTTGCTTTCAAATTGAACAACTTTAGTACAACACTCAACTAATTCAACTTTGTAGCATCACATCCTGGGTACAGTAGTGTTATGAATGAATCCAACATACTTTCATACTTGTTTGATTTTTTGGAGCTATGTCAACATCTTCTAGCATTGCCTCAATGTCATCAAAATCTAGCTCACTATCAACTATAATGTTGTCATCACTCGTAGCAGTACTACTTATGACTTTTGTTTCTACGACTTCATCGCTACAATCTTCTTCTTTAGGCTCAAGAACATTCACTACACTCTGACCGTGCCATCAGACTATGTCTTTGTAGTCCTTTGTAAATCGACGATGGATCAAATGACCCTTAATTGTTTAACCCTTTGATACCTCAAATTGTTTTGGCAATCGACTCATGGATAAAAAAAATACATATATCCCTTGTGTAACACCCCTACCATTAATACAATGCTTACCGTCCAATCTCCTTACACATCAGATACACGCAGCGGATACATACTTACATACAGTGGGTGATACAATGCCGTTAGTCACCCACGTGACCAACAAGGCTACTTCTTCTACATACAGCATCGGTCTGATGGACCGGAATCCCGAGTGTTACATATCTACCATACATACTCCGTATACCATTAATTGCTACAATCTTCCATTCGATACAATACTTCAAGTACAATACAACATAATCCGCATACCGAGTTTACTAAGATCCTTGTACAAGTATAATACCTCTTTCGAGTTCATATGTACTCACTAAGAGACTATTTACTACCCGTTCCTCACAAACTACTTACTTCTAATTACAAGGGTGTGCCTCCGGTCTCTTATCTTGACCATATTCGCTTCGGGTACCTGCACACTAAAAACGTTCCCCCTAGGGGGTCAGCTTTCGCTGCGCATGATAACCGCATACCCCGCGTACTAGTGAGGGTACGCCGACCACTTGGTCGAATACATGCAGTTCATTTTCATTCAAACATACATGCATACATGCTCTTATACACAGTACAATAATACTTACGCAAGCATACATACATACACTTCATTACATACAAGGAATGCAATACAACCATCCAATACATACTTACCTTCTTCCAAATGCACATACTCATTACATACACAGTATACAATACTTGCTAGCTTCATTGGTCCACCCGGGTTAATTGGGTGGAGATTACTCTTTTACTCGTTATTTCATACATACGCATACATACTCATACTCATACATACTTACTTACTCTTACTCTTACTCATGTTAAGTCGTCGGGACCTCCGGCCCTGGGGACTACTCCGTCCCACCTCCGGGATTTACTTGACTCACCAATCCGGGATGCTACCCATTTAAGGGATTTGGGCCGCGGACCAGTTTAAGAGTCAGGAATTGCAGCCAACCTCTTGTAACTCTGCATCCTCACGCGTGGCCGAAGCTATATCGGACTTCTACTCATTCCAATTTACTCACTTAAGTTAGGAGTTAGGTAGTTAGGATTTAGTAGAAGTCATTCATTCAAGCCACAATAATACAATACAAGGCTCATATACACATCCATACAAAATACATAACAATATACAAGTACACTACAAAATACAATACATTTCATCATCATTCATATGTTTCATGAATTATACAAACTATTGTTCAAGACAAATATCAAGAACAATGTAAACAAGCACAAGTAAGTGCAATATAGTCCGATTCATGCATTTATCTTATTAGGTGATCAAATAAGCACACAGATCGGGGTAACCAGATTAGGATACAGGGCATGAAGAAATCATACCTTTCACCGTTGTACTCGTATCCCAATGTTCCTCCGGTGTTCACAATTCAAATCCTATGATATACATACAACCGAATAATTAATCTAACTAGCATTAATTTAATTCGGTTACCCTTACGCTTCCTAACTCATACTTACTAAGTCTTCACATTCTTATACTTACATTTTATTTACTTATTTTTCATTGCTTAACAATGGTATACTTATATATATATGCACATATGTATAGGTGGGTATACATATACATATATATAAATGCTAACCATAGTCTTATAGTTTTTTTTTTTTTTGCAAGTTTTGACTCGACCGACCTTACCCAGGGTCGGTCCCAAGGTCGGTCAAAGTCAGTAAGAAATTACGCTGGGAAATTACAGGGCCGACCGACCTTGCAAGTCCGGTCCCAAGGTCGGTCCATTCTAGTGAGTTACTTAACGAAGAATTTTAGCCCGACCGACCTTGCAAGTCCGGTCGCAAGGTCGGTCCATTCCAGTAGCTTACAAGACGGAAAATTTTTGAGTCGACCGACCTTGCAAGTCCGGTCGCAAGGTCGGTCCATTCCAGTAGGTTACAGACGGGAGAATTTTCCTGGTCCGACCGAACTTGCAAGTCCGGTCGCAAGTTCAGTCCATTCCAGAAGCTTTCCCGTCTTTGTAAATCTGGGCTCGACCGACCTTGCAAGTTCGGTCCCAAGGTCGGTCCGGCCCAGTATTTGCATTTTTATTTCTGTTTTCAGTTCTATACTTTGCCCATTGTTTCTCCAATCTTCCTACATGTAATCCCACATGTTTAAACACTACCTATGCCCTCCAAATTGCCTTAGTTCATCCATTAAATTTATTGCTACATCCATCAATCCACTTACACAATTTTCCTCACTTCATTCCAACACTTATACCTACTTTCTTTCTTCATTGCTACAGATTTTTAGACCAACTTCTACCATCCAATACTTCCTCTACCAATGTCACTCCTAGCATCCCAAATACCTTCTCTTACCATGCCAATTCATTTCCAAGCAATTGTACCATCTATACCCAAGTCCAACATTCTTTTTACCAATTCCTACACACTAATTTTTCCTAACTTCTCCAAGGCATTCTTACACACTTTGCTACAGATTTTTACACTTCTTGTTTCTTATACTACAACTACCTCTTCATCACTACTAAACATATCTACCCAATCCAATATACACCTTGGTTCTCCCATTCACCAAGTCATTCTTAGATACATAATTCCTACCAAAATTTCGCCATAGTTCACCTACTTTCCTTCTCCACACTCACATTTTTCATCAAATTCATTCCTAATCTAGCCACACCCATACAAGGGTCCTACCAGCACACAAAGCTATACAAACTATCACAATACATCAATACTCCATCATGCATCAATACCAATACTCATACACAATATACTTGGCTCTAAGGCCTACAATTTACTTACTAGTTCCCTAATACTCAAAACTTCATAAACTCCAATACTAATACCATAGTTTAGGTTCTTTTAAATTGGTTACCCATTCCCATTACTCTAATACATTAAATCTTAACCTTAGGAGAGAGTCCTTACCTTGAGCTTATAATTCCTTCATTCCTTTTCCACTTCTCCTCTTCTCTTCCTTGTACAATTCGATTTTGTGGGGAATGGAGTTGCCAAACTCCATTCCCATCACCCAAAGCATACAAAACAAGTATAATTAATATACTAACCCTTAGATTTATACTAACTCATTGAGATGTTTTAAACAAATTTCTAGGGTTTACCTTTTGAAGCTTTTAGGAGGGGTTTTAGCCCTTGGTTCAAGAAGGTGTTCTCACCACCATTGGAGGGTTGAAACAAAGCTCCAAAACAAGAGTAAAAACAAGGTGAGAGAGAGAGGAAAAATTGGTTACACCCAAGAGATGGAGAAAAGTGAGGTCTTTCATGGAGATTCTTACCTTGTTGGAAAGAGGAGACTCCAAACTCCATAATGGTGTGCTTTTCTCTTCAAATGGGGAAAACCCATGGAGATGAAACTCATCCTTTTCGAATTTTTAAAAGAGAGAATGATAGAGGAGGATGAGGGGATTACAAATATGTAATTATTTTTGTGATTGGAGCTCAAATGGTGGTAGAGCATGGGAGAGAAGATGGAGAAGCCATGGTTGTAATGGGGAGCTCAAAATCGCCAGCACCACAGGGAGAAAGAGAGAGAAATTGGTGGGGAAGAGAGGAGATAGGAGAGGGATGAGTGAAATGAGAGGTGAGAGAAAATTAAGTTGTTTTTTGCTTTATGTACTTTTCTTCCTTTTTCTTTCTTTCTTTACTTACTTAATAAGTGTGTGAGGGGCTGAATTAATAGCTAAAACCGGCCCCCTATATTACTACTAGTTGGAGCGTTTTTCGTCTTTTACAGAAAACGCTCGTTATTTTACCCGGTTTAGGTACTGTTCACTAACCGGGCCCGTTTTCCGGAATTTTCTCATTTCTTTATTATTATTGACTATTAAGCTCCCATAAATGCTTAATAATTATTATTTAATGACTTATAATTTTTACGGGTCCATTTGACCACTTAAAGTCACGTTTTCGGGTTTTCTCGAAAAACGTGCTCTAAAGCTCTATTAGCGTTTTAATTCATTATTTGGATCCGTTTTCTTCGGGAGTTGTTCCCACATATTATTTAGGTTTTATTAAACCTTTAGAATCCATATGATACTCTAACCGAGGTCTCATACCTCCTGTGGTTATTTAATGCTTATTTAGCGTTTTCCGCTTTTTAAGCGTTTTCCGCTTCTTAAGCGTTTATTTATTTCTTTTGGATTTATTTTTTCCTTACTAGTATTAATTAGATACCATTAGGCCCTTAAATACGTATTAGGTTAATTTTAATCCCTTTATTTAAGTTCGGGCTATTTCACCTTGTCTGAAGGTTTCAAATTCTTCACCAACACCGTGCAAAACTAATCGACTCCTTCAAGAAACTAATTGTCCGATTTATTGTTGTACATCCATGAACGTTCCATCTCCTTTTATATGTCAAAATACAGACTTTACCGTCACCCAGGGCCAGCTCTTTCGATTTGCTAATAATAATCAACCTAACCCCATCCAATCATGTTAGTTCCGACCGAAGAACGTGTTTTTCAATTGTAATTTGTTGAAAATTTTGGTAGCATCTCCCTACAGCTCTTCAAATGCATGATATTATGAAATAATCAATATATATATATATATATATATAATATATATATGCACACAAAGAATAGTTAAAACATACTACCAAAATTTTCTATAAGTTACATATTAAAAACACATTCACTACTTAGGTGTGAGACTAACGATAATGGACAGTCCCGACAGGGACTATCCAAGATATACGTCTATTAGGTACATCTCAGACGAGTAACTATGTTTGATTTATTTCATTGTTCACATACATGAAATAAATCCAATATTAATTTATCAAAGTAAACAAAGCATAATATTAACAAAATAATTTATAACTAACCTGATAAATATAACTGAAGTGTAAAAGTGAAGACTATGAACGTACTAACAGGTACCCAAATGGTAGCTAGACCTAATAAAAAAAAATTAAGTGTCATGAGCAATTGCATAAGTTATTGCCACTTATTGCTTAGAGTTTAACGATGCATGACATTTAATAAAATTTTGACAGCATCTTCCCTAATTTGTTACGGTGCTCCTCCCAAATTAATATATCTCTCCAACACGAATACTCATAAACCTAACCAATTCAAATTATCAACACAATTGCTCACAAACCAAAACAATTCAAAAGACTTTTCACCCAATGTTTAACCATATCAAATCTTAGAAAAATTTGACAACATCTCCCCTATTTTTTTAACATTTCCAAATCAATTTGTCAATCAAGAGAATGAACAGAATCAATGTTTAACCAAATCGTTTGCATTAATTGCTCACTCGAAGAGAATGAACAGAATCATAGAGCATGTATATTGCCAATCATAATGTACAAAACTGCTTATCGTTTGCTTCACAAGGTGTGGGAGAAACGAAAAACTTCTATTGTTATTAATCGCTAGAGATCAATACAAGTTCAGATGTATTACTGGTTCAAAAATTTCATCCTCGTCTTCCAACTAGTGTGTGAGGTCCAGTGATTTTAATCTCCGCAGAGGCGCACACACAATAAGATTGTACATGCCAATTATGGTATCAAAATTACCATGAATGCAGAGAAGCGCATAAGTTTATAAGTGTTCTATTACCTTGAATGTAGAGAGGGTTGCTTCTTCTTGAATTTAGAGAGGGTTGCTACTGCTTGAGGAGGCGGCGACAACAGAGAGGCGGCAACGACAAAGAGGCAATGGGAATGGTGGTTACTTCAGCTTGATGAGGAGGACTCGACGAGAGGGAGTGGTGGTTGTTTTGGTGGCGATTGACCAAAACATTAGTGGCGGAGGTTGTGGGTGGTTGTTTTTTGTGGTGATTTGTGAGAACGACAGTGGCGAAAACTTTGGTTCGAGAGGTTGAAGACAGACGTAGAGAGAGAAATCACGCGAGAGTGACGGAGTGTGTGAGAGTTATGAAGAAAATTACAAAAAAAATTGAATATTTAGACTATGAATTACGGTTAATATGGGAACCGCAATTGGTTTATGCTGAGTTTCCAAACTAGGGGAATGGGAAATGACTCATGAGTCTCGACCAAGGCCATGAGTCTCATCCTTGTTGTTTAAGATACTATAATGTATACGATATCATTACCTAAAATAAATAATGAAAAAGATGGCTTTAAATGTATATATTTAGTGTTATTTTATAATATGTGACATGTATTATAAACAAAATAGGTATTGATTGTTTTCTAAGTATTATTTCATATAGATTACAGTTTTGTAAGACTGATCAATTGTAAATCTTTCAAAGAATAGTGAAAAAAATATTTCTAGAAATTTATAGATTAACTTTGTATTTATTCATAAGTATGTTGATATACATTATTTTTAATGTGAAATAGGTTCATGCAATATATATTTTTGGATACACTTTCTTTAATTTAATTGGGGATCATATATTATAACATAAAACAGGTGCATGGGCGTGCGTGAGTGTTTTGTGCGCTAGCTTTACCTTCGAACGAAATCATTTTACTTATGCACGCGGGCTTTTCCTTACGGAGTTTCAATTACGGTACTTCTTACAATCGTAATTAAAGGTCACGCACGAACTTTAAATTGCGGATTTAGGAAAACCGTAATTTAATGTCCTGTTAATCACTCTCGCCAATACCTCCGACCCATAATAAATTACAGTTTTATAATAAACAAAGTTAATTATCCCCGGCCCTCTATTATGTTACAGTTTGTATTAAACTGTAATTTATTAGGCTTAATTTATTGTATTTTTTCCACCAACAGATTTTCTAAATACATTTATATACAAATTATGTACTCAAGACCCCACTTTAACTTCAATACATGACCTCTAAAATCTTGAAGACGGCCCAGAACATTATGGCCTCATTCTTTTACAAAGTTGAAGCTGATAGTTGATGTCACTTGTCGGCTAAAGTAAATAAAATAGTGTAAAAACGTATCTAACATAAAAAGTATGTAAGAGAAAAAGTAAAAAAATTGATATGACAATTGATGTATATTGCATATATAGAGAAAAAGTAAGTTGATAAGATATACTCGTTTCAATAAGTTCGTAAAAGAATGAGGCCATAAAATGTATTATAAGCATGTGATCGTTACTCAACAACCCGTTATTATATTTCACCTCTTAGAATCAACCAAAAGAAATATTTTTTTTTCAATAGCATAGGGTCTAACACTGGCGTTAGGGGTGTCAATTTTAGCAAAAAATATTTTTATTTAATCCCCAACCGGAATTCAAAGTTGATTATATAATGTAAACCCGAAGTGGTTTGAAATGCGTCAAAACAAACTTGAATTTTCAACCCCAAAATTGACAAAATAAACAACCCGAAAACTATCTGAATATTAACACAAATTAACTTCCGTCAAAAGAAGGATGGAGGAAGATACTGTGGGCTGGCTTTTACAAGGATACGACCAGAAGGGAGTTGTCGAAGCCGACACCGAAGGATGAAGGAAGATACTGTGGGATGGCTTTCCAAGGACCATATGGGAGTTGTTGGAGCCGAGACCGATGTTACCTAGAACAAACCAAATCACCAACTGATGTTGTCACCAGAAGAGACTAGCTCACCAATTTTTTTACTATGCACCACCTTCAGGACAAGATGGTTGTTAACAAGGGAGGAATGGTAGAACCTGGGAAAGGGAGACCACTTCTTGTGAGCGGCTGGGTGCTAGCAATTTTGGGTTTTCAGGTATGCTAGTGCCAACGGTTTACTGTACTAGTTTGCTATACTAGGCGGTTATGATATTTGTCGTTTTATATAGGTCACTAGCTATTTAAGGAAAGAAGAGTAGCCTGGTTGGAGTATGCCTTCGATTTGTGTCCCTTTGGCCACTTTGTGGATCAGTAGGCTCTGCCTGATTTTGGCCGAAGGATGAAGGAAGATACTATGGGCTGGCTTTACAAGGATACAACCAGATGGGAGTTGTCAGAGCCGACACCGATGCTACCCAAAAGAGACCAAATCACCAACCGATGTTGTCACCAAAAGACACTAGCTCACCAATTTTTTTACTATGCACCACCTTGAGGACAAGGTGATTGTTAACAGAGGAGGAATGGTAGAACCTGGGAAAGGGGGACCACTTCTTGTGAGCGGCTGGGTGCTGGAAAGTTTAGGTTGTCGGGTGTGCTAGTGGTATCTATTTACAGTACTTGTTGGTTATACTGAGTGGTTATGATATTTGTCATTTCCTCCCCTCCTAACAACCACCTTTCTCTCAAGGTGATGCATAGTAAAAAAACATCAACGAGCTAGTTTCTTCTGGTGACAACATCGGTTGGTGATAAGTAGTATCCTTGTGAAGCCAGCCCACGATATCTTCCTTTATCTAGTAGTCACTTAATAAAAAAATAGTTGGACGAATCATGAAATCTTGTTCCATTTATTGGCTTTATAGTCATCATCTTTTGTACTTCCTTCATCTCAAAATGCAGGTCATTCTAGTTTATTTTTTTCCGATTTAAGAAATATTCTAACTTCCTGAATTATCCCTAGATTAAAGATCACACTAAAATTAAGACTTTATGTTACCGTTTAAACTAATATGATTACTTCCTTTTATGTTCAAAATTTTCGCTCCATAAAATATTCCCCACTAAAAATATTCTTTTAAACCTTACAAATTGATTATTACCTAATTTCAAATTGGTTAGAAAATCAGAAAAGAATTTATGTATATCTTTTAAGATTTTAAAGATAATATGAGGTATTGTGGGAAAATATAGGGGAAAAAAGCTATGATCATTTATATTTTGAAAATAATTAGGTTTCTATTTTGAAATAGAAGGAATATTACTTTGGCTTATATCACTTAGTTATTAAAAAAATTTTCATGTATAGTGTTCTGCAATGGTGAAAGTTTTTTTTTAATAAGACAATGATATATTAATAATAAAAGATAACTGTATAGTGGGATACATGGGATGCCTCTGTATCACAAAACAAGAGATATACAAGAAGGCTAGGGTAAGGGGTTACAAAAACTTCCCTTGCGCCATACAAAATAAGCATAAAGCCAACAAAAAGATCAAACAGGGGGTTTACACCAAGAGAGGAAAATAACAAAAACTTCCCAGATTAATGAACTCTATGAGCACAACACCCTGTCTAACTAGTCAAAAATCTCTAATGGAATCTCTCACTTTTATCCAAATGTGAGCCTTCATGGCCTCTTTGATTTCTGAAGTAATGCGGGATGGATATTTAGCTAGATTTTCCATAGCACGATTGCACCTCTTAGTCCAGATGTAGTATACAACGTTGGTTGGATGCTTTTCTTAACCTTGTCGATTGAACGGTTCCTCTTACAATAGCAGATGATCCAATAGTAGCAACTGTGAAGGCTTGTCCTGTTCGTAGGGAGCCCAAGCCAATCACAAATATTCCAACAGATCATGCGCTAGTAGTTGCATTCAAAGAAAAGGTGGCGGCTAGTCTCTAGAGCATGCTCACAGAGCCAACATCTCTTAGCAAGACAAATACCTCAAGATTGGAGTTTATCGCATGTTTTCAACCTACCTCTAAGTTCAACCCAAAGGATAAATGTGACTTTTGGGGCTGCCCAAGGTCTCCAACAAATGTTGTACCAGAAAAATGAGTTGAAGGGGTGGGAGACATCATTATAAAATAAGCTAACACGAGGACAGGCAGGGTAGGAAAGCATGAGGGAGTAGGCGTCAACAATGGTCCCACATTGGAAGATCCACCAGTCTCTAGCATTAAGGATGGATTTCCAGGACCAAAGGTCATCCCCTTTAGTAGTGGATGTCTAGATGTTGTGCCTAGTCAGGAAAAGGTTATGAATCCATTAGATCCACAGCCGCTCAGGATTATTAGCGATGAAGGAGATGATTTTAAGTATGAAGCATATGTTCCATTTATGGATGTCCTTAATATCCAAACCTCTGTTTTGCTTTTTTTCCGAGATGGAACTCCAAGCCACAACGGGGGTAGCATTGGCATCCATCTCCCCAAACCAGAGAAATGATTGAAACCTCTTGATAATGATCTTAATGATATTCTTTGGTATGAAGATACAGGAAGCCCAGAAGCCAACTATACCAAATAGAGTGCTTTGAATGAGGGAGAGCCTACCCATGAACGAGAGGGATTTACCTCCCCAAGATGAGATCGTTTTATTTATGTTGTCGATAAGGGGGTTAAAGTCAGCAGGTCTAGGATTTCTAGCGGTAATGGGAATGCCCAAGTAACGGAAGGGAAAGGATCTTAACTTGAAGCCAGTGGACCGAATGATCATGTCAACAGGGGGACTAACACCACCGAGAAAAATGTCGGATTTTGAGGGGTTAAGTCTAAGGCTATAAGCTTTAGAGAAGAGATTAATTTTATTAAGCAAGAGGGAGATTGAGTCCTGATCGCCTCTACAAAATAGAAGAGCGTCATCAGCAAAGAAGAGGTGGGATAGGCAAAGGGATTTACATGAGGGATGGTAGTGAAATGAGGGGAAGAAGTGGAGCTGGTCAAGGAGCCGGGAGAGCATGTCCATTACCTGCGTGATTAAGTATGGAGAAAGGGGGCATCCTTGGCGAAGCCCACACTCGCCTTTGAAAAAGCCAGGTGGGAGCCATCAATGTTGATAGAGAAAGAGGTGGAGGTCACACACTACATTATCCAGTTAACGAAATCCAGAGGAAAGATCATGAAATAGAGAGTCTCTCAGAGGAAGATCCCATCTACGGAGTCAAAGGCTTTGCTAATATCCATCTTCATCATACACCGGGGGAGATATGAGCCCTCTGGTAATGTTTCATAAGGTAGGAGCACAGCTGAATGTTATATGAGATTAGACGACCTTTGATGAAGGCTCCTTGACTTTTGCTAACAAGGTGGGGTAGGGTATCTTTGAGTCTCTCGGCCAGGATTTCACAAATGATTTTGTAGAGTGTATTGTAACAAGAGATGGGCCGATAGTCCCCCGGGAAGGAGGCAACATTAGACTCAGGGATAAGAGTGATGAGGGTGGAGTTGATCTCTCTAAGGAGTATACCACTATGTGTAACACCCTGGATTTTACCTCAAAAGATAGCTTATGAAAATCAATGTAACAGCGCAAATGGAGTCAAAAACGGACTTCAAACAAATTCTAAAAGTGGGAGAATGTATCCGTCCGAACTTGTGTCCGGACATTGGAAGTTCGGACACAAGCCGGAGAAAATTAAATTGTGTAAATCCATTTGTTTGAACTTGTGTTCGGACATTGACGTTCGGACACAAGTCGAGAGTTGATAAACTGGAAAACGGAGGTTGCGTCTGGACTTCGAAGTTCGGACACAAGTCGAGTTTCAAAGTTCTGAAAATCTTTTACACGCGTCCGAACATTGGTCCGGACTTGCAAGTTCAGACGTAAGTCGAGACTTGCAAGTCGAACTCATCCTCGCATGCCGTCCAAACATTAAAGCTCGGACAGATGTTCCGACACGACTGAAGCAGTGAAAATCCTTTAAACTTTTGGGGCCTGTCCGAACATGGATGTCTGGACGGACGTTCGGACAGGTCCTGAAATGCAGCTTAAAATGCAAAACTAAGTCACAAAAATCACCCAAAACATTATAAAGCTTACATTAACAGATAACAAAATACATTAGCAATATTTACAGCAGTAAGCCAACAATTAAAGAAACACTTAAAGCGATACCTAGATTATTCAATAAGGACTTGTAAATCACCGAAAATAAATGTTTGAACAATATAGTAAAACATAACCTCAACTGCAGCGGGATTAAATTCTCTAAGGTATTACCATCGCGCCCAAACCCTCTGGGCGCTCAAGCTAATGAACCAAAAACACATAGCGAAAAATATCTGTCAAATCACTATCTCAGTTCCCGTGGAAGTTCCAAATATCCATAATGATGTAAACACAAATAAACTTAACCAATCTCAAAACGTCATAAACTAAACATTGTCTCAAAATGTCTCATAAACTCCGATTCTATACGATGACGCAATCCCTGTTCCCCAATTCAATCCTCCATTTCTGCGATAAAAAATCAGTGGACAAAACTAGAAAGGATCGCACAAATCAGATAAACTGAGTAAACTCTACCTCAATGTGTAAAATACATTTTGAAATCTATTTTATCATTTGTCAAACAGATGGAAGGAGTATTGAAGATTATAACAATTTTCCAGAAATCATAATTCTTGAACAAACAGCAGTAGGGAGCTTTCAGCAGGAGTTATCCACTACAACAATCACGAAATCACCTATGGGATTCCAAACAACAATTCAAGGACAGTCACCAATGGGACCGTCAAACAACCATCTCACCCTAAGTCCTTAAGTGTGCACACCCCCTATGAAACAACAATAACATATAGTAGATCAGAGGGCTTAACTGCAACAATGTGTGCAGCGCAAATAACAATAATGGGGAGCACCTGTGGGCTCCCAAACAGAAGAACACATCCTACGAAAGATTCCCAAAATCCATAACCATAACAATCCAATTCCTCCATTTCCAATACGTGGGAAAACAATCCCAATTTCCAAAACACCAATTGAGAACCAATAAAACACAACCAAAGCTTTTCCTCAGATTTGCAAAACATCAGTCAAATAGACTTGAGCATAGAAATTTACCTGGGACAATCAAATCATCTCAAGAGACCAACTCCTTTGGACTACTGATAGAAACCGTCGATGTAGTCGGAGTCTAGATAATCAATATCCACAAGCAGGGTCAACCAAAACAACGAATAAAATAATTACACTTATCTAGGTAGAACGCGTTACCCAACAAATCTCTAATTGGCACCAGAGAAGAAATTCGACCACATCAAGAAAACAACGTGAATTGGCGAGAGTTTGAAGGAAAATGGAAGCGTGAATATTTTAGAAGCAGTAAGAGCGTAGAGTAGTTGTGTGAGTTTTGAGAGTCTGAAATTGGAAGTGCGTAATGGCAGAACGTTGTTGATGAAGAGAAGTGGAGGAAATTGATGTTTTAAATAGAAAATATTTACAAAAAGAAGGAATATGTTAATAATTAATAATGGATAATCTGCTTTAAGGAAGGAAAAATATTAACTATTTTAAAGAAGAGTTCTATCAAGTAGTATTATATATATATATCTAAAAGATGTAAAAATTAATAACGTTAAGGGAAGTCAGTAGAAGGATCGAGATAGGTTGCAATATAGATTTTGAAAGAAATAAATTAATAATCCCACATTTCGAAATAGTAGGAGAACGTGATTTAACAGTTGTAACATGATAAGGATGAGAATAACATGTCTAGGAAAATAATTAATAAACATTTTATTGATAAAGGAATAAGTTAGAAATAAATAAAGATATTACAAAGCAAACCAGAAATTCTGGAAAAAGGAAAACAATTACATTCAAGAGATAAGTCTAGAATACTAGTAAGGGAATTATTGAGAGAAGAATAAGGAGATTTAATATATAATAAACTGAAGTAGTCAAATGGAATTTGAACTCTTGGAGTTAAAGATGATTACTAAGAAGAAGTCAAATTGAATTTGAACTCTAGGAATTTAAGATTAATAATTTTGAAAAGGAATTCTAGAGTTGTATTTTGGATATTTAAATAACTTTATAACAGCTAGGGAGATGAAGTAATATTTAAATGATAAAATATCGAAAATAGTACTAAGCTAAGTAAGGGCAAGACATTGTGAATAATTGTAAACATTTTAGGACGAAGAAATAATTTAGTATAAGGGTATCGTTATATTTCCCTAGGCCACTATAATACTAATCCCAGACTTATTTATTCTCACTATATATTATATTATTGCTAACTTGAAAATTCGTGGGTATTTCATCTCATCCTACTTAAAAGAAAGCTTCGCTCTTGATGCTAAAACTCACTCTCAACGCAAAGCTGACTAACATGGTACCGGCCTAAGTTGTCACCTGATTAAAGAGCTGTGGGAACTTCTTCTTCATCTCTTCCACTACTTCCCACGTAGCCTCTTCAGTCCCATGATTAGACCATAAGACCTTGACCATGCGAGTGGACTTCGATCGGGTCTCTCTGGTCTTGGTGCCCATGACTCTAATGGGATACTCCTCATAGGATAGGTTCTACTCCAGCTCTAAAACCTCCCACTGCAACACGTACGAGGGGTTGGGGATATATCTCTTCAACTGGGACACGTGGAACGCGTTGTGAACTTTCTCTAGTTCATAAGGTAGAGCCAAACAGTAGGCTTCCTTCCCGATCTAATCTAGAATCTCATAGGGTCCCACGAACTTGGGACAGAGCTTTCCGTTCTTCCCAAACCTGGTCACCCCTCTCACAGGAGATACCTTCAGGAAAACTCTATCTCCCACCTCGAACTCCACTAGTCTTCACTTGAGGTCGGCATAGGACTTCTATCTGTCTTGAGCTGCCTTCATTCGACTCTAGATGATCCAGACCTACTCCATGGTCTCCTCTATCAACCGTGGCCCCAACACCACTGTCTCACTGATGTCGCTCCAGCATAATGATGTTATGCACTTCCTCCCATATAGAACCTCGTAGAGAGCCATCTTGATGCTGGTGTGGTAGCAGTTATTATAAAAAAACTCTACCAAGTGTAGCATATCTGCCCATGAACACTGGAAGTCCAAAACGCAAGCACGAAACATATCTTTTAGAGTCTGGATAGTTCTTTCCGTCTGACCATCAATAGCAGGGTGGAAAGCGGTGCTCAAACTCACCGTGGTGGCCATCGCCTTCTGAAACTGCTGCCAGAAATGAGCCAGGAACCTTAAATCTCGGTCTGAAATGATGGTCTCAGGTACCCCATGATATCTCACCACGTTTTTAATGTAGGCATCCACCAACTGACTCATGGACCACGCATTCTTAATGGGTATCAACCACGCAGACTTGGTGAGTCGGTCCACAATCACCCAAATCTGATTGACTCCTCCCTTCGCCGATGGTAAACCTATCACGAAATCCATGGAAATGGAGCCCCACTTCCACTTTAGGACATCCAGTGGCTACAGCAAACCTCACATTCTCTTGTGTTCAAACTTGTCCTTTTGGCACGTGAGACACTTCGACACGAACTCTGCCACTTCCCTCTTCACTTTTGGCCACCAAAACAACCTTTTCAAATCCTTATATAATTTGTCACCACCAGGACGAACTGAATACGGAGTATTATGAGCCTCCCTCATCATTTTCTCCTTTACCTTTTCACACTCTTGAGGTACACACCATCGGCCTCTGAATCTCAAGCTGCCATCACTATGGATCTCGAAGCCCTCTGATTTTCCTTCTCTCATCTTCTCCTTGATACGCTCCAGCTTCACACCACCAGGCTACCTTTTGTGTATCTCTCCATAGATGTCGGAAGAGACACTCATGTGGTACAACCTCACATCTTGCTCCACTCCCCCAGACTCCATCACTTCCAAGTTCAGCTTCTGAAAGTCATGCACCAACTCGTTTGGGAGAACCCACATCGAGTTCACAAAATGGCTTCTCTTCCTGCTCAGGGCATCGGCTACTAGGTTGGACTTCCCCTCATGATACAGGATCTCCAAATCATAGTCCTTAATCAACTCCAACCATCTCATCTGCCTCATATTGAGTTCCTTCTATGTGAAGATATATTTGAGGCTCTTGTGGTCGGTATAGATCTTGTAAGAAACGCCATACAGATAGTGTCTCCAGATATTAGGTGAACACTATCGCTACTAGCTCCAAGTCATGCGTCAGATATCGAGTCTCGTACTCCTTCAGCTGCCTTGACGCATACACAATTACCTTCCCATTCTGCATCAGGACACACCCCAGACTATACTTGGAAGCATCACTGAATACTTCGAATCCCTTGGTCCCTGAAGGTAGGGTTAACACTGGGGCTGTGGTTAACCTTTCCTTCAATGGTTGGAACGTTGTCTCACATTCGTCACTCCATTGGAACTTGATCACCTTCTTCATTAGGTTGGTGAGAGGTCTGGCAATCTTTGAAAAGTCCTTCACAAACCTCCTGTAGTATCCTGCCAAACCCAGGAAACTACGAACCTCTGTCAGGTTACTCGGTCTCGGCCACTCTTTCACTGCTTGGATCTTGGCCGGATCCATTGAGATTCCTTCTTTGGTGACAATGTGGCCTAGGAATGCCACTAGGTCCAGCCAGAAGTCACACTTGGCCAACTTCGCATACAACTGCTGCTCTCTCAGAATTTACAGGACTAATCTCAGGTGCTCCTTGTGCTCTTCCTCATCCTTGGAGTAAATAAGGATATCGCCTATGAATACCACCACAAACCGGTCTAGATATAGGTTAAAGATCCGGTTCATGAGGTCCATGAAGACGACAGGTGCATTTGTCAGTCCAAAGGGCATCACCAGGAATTCGAAGTGCCTATATCTGGTCCTAAAAGCAGTCTTCGGGATATCCTTCTCTACAACTCTGAGCTGGTGATATCCCGACCTCAAATCTATCTTGGAGAAGACTCATACACCCTGAAGCTGATAAAAAAGGTCGTCAATCCTTGGCAACGAGTACCGGTTCTTCACGGTGATCTGGTTCAGCTCCCTGTAGTCTATGCACAGCCTCATGCTACCATCCTTCTTTTTGACGAGCAGGACCGGAGCTCCCCTCGGTGATACACTCAGGTGGATGTACCCCTTTTCCACTAAATCTTCCAAGTGTGCCTTTAGTTCCTTCAGTTCTGATGGCGCCATGCGGTACGGAGCTTTAGAGATCGAAGCGGCTCCGGACACTAGATCAACACTGAACTCTACCTCTTTGTCTGGCGGCATGCCAGGAATCTCCTCAGGAAAAAAGTCTGGGAACTCATTCACCACCCAAATCTCTTTTAACTTGCTAGGCTCTCGACTCAGGTCCTGGATGTAACAAAGGTACACTTGCTGCCCCTTCTTCACTTGGGAGAGGATCGACATGGCTGAGACGATCTTCACTCCAGATTTCTTCTCCACACTTCTGTAGGAGACCCTTTGCCCTGATGGTCATCTCAAGATGATCTTCTGCTCTTCACAATCGATTCTTCCTTTGTACTTGCCTAGCCAGTCCATCCCCAAGATGATGTCAAAGTCGGGGAGGACAAATTGAATGAGATCAGTTACAAATGTTTCTATCATTATATCTACCCCCACATCTTTCAATACCTTATTACAAGAGATAACCCGCACGAAAGTATATATACTGCCATGGTCGAAGTCTTACTAGCCACTAAGCCTAGCTTCTCAACAAAATTCTCAGAAATAAAGGAATATAAAGCTCCAGTATCAAACAAAATATGAGTAGGAGTAGCATGAACAGAGAAGGTACTTGCTAACACCTCGGATTCGGCCTCTGCCTCGGCTTGACTCATAACATTGATTCTCCCAGGAGCTTTGCTGTTATCCCAGTTCTCTCCTTGGCCGCTGTTGCCTCCATTTCCACCTCCGCCATTGCCATGCTGGGGAGCGTCCCCTCGCTGGTTCTGGCCCAGGTACTAGTCTCTTGCTACCTCGGGACTGAGAATCTACAGACCTGTAGGTCCGGTCTCCGTCATTTCCCTTCTGTTGGGTGCCTCCCGGAGGGTTCTCGAAACACTCAAAAGCTCTGTGGCCCTTTTTGCCACACCAGAAGCACGTCACCAAATTCCCTTCACATTCCTTCCCCAGGTGGTCCTTGTGGCATCTCCTGCAGTCAAAATGCATGTCCCGCCCGTACTCTCCTCTCTGGCCCTGCCCCTGGGGTCGGTCATTCCTCCTCTGATCGTTTCTCTGGTTCCCATCGAACCTCCTCCGGTCATCTGAGTTAGGCCTCCACCTCTTCTCCTGGTTGGGCCTCTACGGTCTATCATCACGCCCCTGGGAATCTTTCCCGTCCTTCATCTTCCTCTTCTGGCCCACCTGGACCTCTCTCCTCTTCTGCTGCACCCTGTACAGGTTAGCAGCTTTTCCATAAGCGTCTTGGAGAGTAGGTATGGTCAACACGCTTAGGGCCTCCTTGAGACTCCAGTTGAGTTCCCCCACAAACCTCTGCACCTTTGACACCTCATCGGGAACCATGGTAGGTGCGAACCTTGCCAGCTCTAGAAACTTCGAGTGATACTCCTTCACACTCCGGGTTTGTTGTTTGAGTTCTGAGAACTCCAGATATTTTTGCATTCGGACATGCTCTGGGTAGAACCGTCTTCGCATGGCCTCCTTCAATGCCTCCCATCTAAAGTCGGGATTCACCAGAAGAGCATCTTTGTTGGCAGACCACCAGATGTCAACCTCGCTCTTGAAGTAGTACACCGCAGCCTTCAATGCCTCCCATCTAAAGTCGAGATTCGAAAATCTTGTCAAACTCCCGAATCCAGTCTCCTAGCAGTACCGGATCCTCCTCCCCCTTGAATGCAGTGGGCTTCAAATGGGTAATCTTCTCGGTGTCGTCCTCTGGTACATTTTCCTGCTGAGCCTGTCACTGCACAATCTTGCCCAGGTTCAGTGTGAGCTCCTGAAGCTGCCTCATTGGGTCGTTGGCTGCCATGTTGGTCATTCGGCTTCGACTTCTAGTATTGTAGGAGAAATTAAGTCGGTCTGCCAGTCTACATGCTTGAACTCAAGGTGACTCCTGGTTATGAGTCACGAATTTAAAGGGACTTAAATTCCTATAATTATCCCCCCAAGTTATACTAAATTCTCACTACCCCAATCCTCGGGTAGACAGTTCAAATATATATACGGATATAATTAGAAGTACATATTATGCAGGTGTGCACAAATAATACACAATACTACTTAACCTTACAACACACCACACAAGGGTATTCAATGCAACTCAACAGGTTTCAATACACAACATAATCTATCATAACTCCCCAAGCAGCTTATCCCCAAATTTTAAATCCGGTTTAGTCAATTCTTAACTTATTTCGAAAAAACTACTCTAATACCACCTTGTAACACCCTGGATTTTATCTCAAAAGATAGCTTATGAAAATACAAATGTAACAGCGTAAACGGAGTAAAAAATGGACTTCAAACGAGTCCTAAAAGTGCGAGAATGTATCCGTCCGAACTTGCGTCTGGACGTCGGAAGTTCGGACACAAGCCGAAGAAAATTAAACTGCATAAATCCATTTGTTAGAACTTGTGTCCGAACATTGACGTTGGAACACAAGTCGAGAGTTGTTAAACTGGAAAACGGAGGTGTCCGAACTTGAATCTGGACTTCGAAGTTCGGACACAAGTCTAGTTTCAAAGTTCCAAAAATCTTTTACGTGCGTCCGAACATTGGTCCGGACTTACAAGTTCGAACGTAAGTCGAGACTCGCAAGTCTAACTCATCCTTGCATGCTGTCCAAACATTAAAGCTCGGACAGATGTTCGGACACGACTGAAGCAGTGAAAATCCTTTAAACTTTCAGGGCCTGTCCGAACATGGATGCCCGGACGGACATTCAGACAGGTCCTGAAATGCAGTTTAAAATGCAAAACCGAGTCACAAAAATCACCCAAAACATTATAAAGCCGACATTAACAGATAGCAGAATACATTAGCAATATTTACAGCAGTAAGCTAACAATTAAAGCAACACTTAAAGCGATACCAAGATTATTCAATAAGAACTTGATAATCATCGAAAATAAATGTTTGAACAATATAGTAAAACATAACCTTAACTACAGCGGAATTAAATTCACTAGGGTATTACCGTCGCGCCCAAACCCTCTGGGCGCTCAGGCTAATGAACCAAAAACACATAGTGAAAAAAATTTGTCAAATCACTATCTCAGTTCACGTGGAAGTTCCAAATATCCATAATGATGTAAACACAAATAAACTTAACCATTCTCAAAACGTCGTAAACTAAACATTGTCTCAAAAGGTCTTATTAACTCATATTCTATATGATGGCACAATCCCTGTTCCCCAATTCAATCCTCCATACCCGCGATCAGAAATTAGTGGACAAAAACAGAAAGGATCGCACAAATCAGATGAACTGAGTAAACTCTACCTCAATGTGTAAAATACATTCTGAAATCTATTTTATCATTTATCAAGCAGATGGAAGGAGTAGTGAAGATTAATGATTTTCTAGAAACCACAATTCCTGAACGAACAGCAGTAGGGAGCTTTCAACAAGAGTTATCCACAACAACAATCATGGAATCACCTATGGGATTCCAAACAACAATTCAAGGATAGTCACATATGGGACCGTCAAACAATCACTTCACCCTAAGTCCTTAAGTGTGCACACCCCCTATGAAA
Source organism: Limonium bicolor (assembly GCA_023374045.1). Lineage (NCBI taxonomy): Eukaryota > Viridiplantae > Streptophyta > Magnoliopsida > Caryophyllales > Plumbaginaceae > Limonium > Limonium bicolor. Next base: position 244,474,089 of record CM041778.1, read on the forward strand.
CAACAGTAACATAGAGTAGATCAGAGGGCTTAACTGCAACAATGTGTGCATGACAAATAACAATACTAGGAAGCACCTGTGGGCTCCTAAACAGAAGAGCACATCCTACGAAAGACTCCCCAAATCCATAACCATAACAATCCAATTCCTCCATTTCCAATACATGGGAAAACAATCCCAATTTCCAAAACACCAATTGAGAACCAATAGAACACAACCAAAGCTTTTCCTCCGATTTGCAAAACATCAGTCAAATAGAGTTGAGCATAGAAATTTACCTGGGACAATCAAATCACCTCAAGAGACCAACTCCTTTGGACTATTGATAGCAACCGCCGATGTAGTCAGAGTCTAGATAATCAATATTCACAATCAGGGTCTACCAAAACAACGAATAAAATAATTGCACTTATCTAGGTAGAACACGTTACTCAACGAATCTCTAATTGGCACCAGGGAAGCAATTCGACCACATCAGGAAAACAACATGAATTGGCCAGAGTTTGAAGGAGAATGGAAGCGTGAATATTTTAAAAGCATTAAGAACGTAGAGTAGTTGTGTGAGTTTTGAGAGTCTGAAATTGGAAGTGTGTAATGGCAGAACATTGTGGATGAAGAGAAGTGGAGGACATCGATGTTTTAAATAGAAAATATTTACAAAAAGAAGGGAGATGTTAATAATTAATAATGGATAATCTGTTCTAAGGAAGGAAATATATTAAATATTTTAAAGAAGATTTCTATCAAATAGTATTATATATATCTAAAAGATGTAAAAAATAATAACGTTAAGGGAAGTCAGTAGAATGATGGAGATAGTTGGCAATATAGATTTCAAAAAAAATAAATTAATAAACACACATTTCAAAATAGTAGAAGAATATGATTTAACCATTGTAACAAGATAAGGATGAGAATAAAATGTCTAGGAAAATAATTAATAAATATTTTATTGATAAAGGAATAAGTTAGAAATAAATAAAGATATTACAAAGAAAACAAGAAATTCTGGAAAAAGGAAAACAATTACGTTCAAGAGATAAGTCTGGAATACTAGTAAGGGAATTACTGAGAGAAGAATAAGAAGATTTAATATATAATAAATTGGAGTAGTCTAATGGGATTTGAACTCTTGGAGTTAAAGATGATTACTAAGAAGAAATCAAATTGAATTTGAACTCTAAGAATTTAAGATTAATAATTTGAAAAGGAATTCTAGAGTTGTATTTTGGAAATTTAAATAACATTATAACAACTAGGGAGATGAAGTAATATTTAAACGATAAAATATAGAAAATAGTACTGAGGTTAGTAAGGGAAAGGACATTGTGAATAATTGTAAACATTTTAGGATGAAGAAATAATTTAGTATAAGGGTATCGTTAAATTTCCCTAGGCCACTATAATACTAATCCCGACTTATTTATTCTCACTATATATTATATTATTCCTAACTCAAAAATTGGCGAGTATTTCACTATGAATGAGGTTTTTTATGGCTAGGTAGACATCTTCACCAATAATGTCCCAAGCAGCTTTAAAAAAACTTGGTTGTGTACCCATCCGGCCTTGGAGCTTTGTCGTCACCAATGGATAGGAGGGCCGCTTTATTATCTTTGTTATCAATGGGCCGAGTAAGGTGAGCCCATCTAGGCTGGTCAAGGTTCCTAGAGTTATCGAGGTTGAAGTCCTGAAGGGAGTTTTGGAGAGTGGCTCTAGTACCAAGCAAGCGCTTAAAGTGAGCGACCAGGCAGTCTTAAATATCCGCAGGGGCACTGTGGGTGTGGGTTTTGAAGCCTTAAGTATTGAGCTTAAGGCCTCAAGGTTCGATTTACAATCTAAACCGAAATTATAGAATTAAAGTTTAATTAATCTAACTGGCCCACACAAACCTACATAGAGTCGCCACCTAAGTTTTGACCTTTTATACTTGGAAAAGAAAATGTTGTAATTTTTAGAGTTGTGGGTCCGGGAGCTTGATATGAAATTTATAAGGGTTCAGATTCCTTCATTACCCTTAGGAATTTCATTTCCTTTATTATTATAACTATAAGGCTAAATGTTTTATGATATTATCCGTTTTTGGTAACAACATTTCGATACCCTAGACTTTATTTGAGTCTCTCTTTTCGTTTCCTATAATCACCATTTCCTTTTTTATTTTCCTTTTAAGCAATCAATCTTGCTGGATGAGATTATGAATAAAATATATATATGCAAAAAATAAAAAGTGATCAGACTACTAAGACTAGCCTAAATAAACGTTCAAAGCCAAAAAAAAAATGACGATTCATCATAAACTATTGTGACCGAGATCATTTAGTTAATGATTACTAAACGAATTATATTTATCATGTGAAAGCTTAAGAAATAAATAAGGAAAAAAATGAATGAAAGAGAAGAAAAAAAAAACGAAACATATACAAGTACCTGGAGACGTCTAGAAATTCATCCCTACCAATTTAACTCTCCTTCCGCGTAAAGAAGCTGCAGCCTGTTATGGTTTTCTTCTCCTCATGTTCTCCTCCTATGCGTGCAGCCACGATTGATGAAGGGAGATCTGCTCGTTCGATGCAGCCAAAAGAAACACAATGGGATGAACGCGGGTTGGAAAGAGGATCCTCCTGAAACTGGAACTGCCCTTGTGTTCACGTGAAGAATCAGCTCTGCAAATCTTCGATGATGTGACTGGCAGGTATGATGTGAGGGTTTTTGTAACGAAGTATTGTCAACTGCCGAATGTTCTCTTGATTTTAGCCCCGTGATGATGACGAGGATGGGGTGATAGACTGAATTCGTTACAATCACAATCATGGAAAGAGCAGCGCTCCTACCGATAGCAATGGGTAAGGGAGTGGTGCTTGGTGACACTGAACAACTCGCTGTGCAAATCTAAGACTTTGAGGAACCCTGTGACACGACTAACAGGGGTGAAGGTAGTCTGTAAGCGCGAGAGCGCTGATGTTGGACTGTTGACGAAGGCAGCAAAGGTTGGTATTCAAGCTATAATCACCGACGATAATAAATTTCGACAGAGATGAGGAACAACAACTTGCATTCAGTTGCTGAAGGTGATTGTGGTAAAGAAGGAATGCCCGGTTTGCTCTGTACCTTTGTGCGCTCTATGTGCTAAATGTCAAAGGAAGACTGGGACCATAAAAGGACCGGTGGTATTGGACTAAAACAGAACTGTCGAAGGTAGTTTGATGAGGAAACAATTTCAGAGAGTGAAGTAGTTGACGGAGTGCTACGAGTACTAGGATGGAAATATGATGATGTTCTCAATCTCTCCGTATATGTGTTATGTTCTGTGTCTCTCCCCCTTAGCAGAGTTCTTCAACTATTGTTTATATAGAAGAAGGTTACTCAGTAACAAGCCGATGATTTTGGAAAACTAACAACTTTTTTCTGAATTTGAAAATAAAATTAAAGAAAAGTAAGGGAAAATAAAACAAATAAACTAACAAAAAAAAATAAGACTTATCTAAATCTCAACTAGCTAATAAAAAAAACAAAACAAACAAGAAGATAAATAAGAAGAAAGGTGAGTCGTCTAAAATCCTAACTACAATCACATTAAAATACAAGAAAGAGATTTTCAAAAGTTTTGCTTGTTAGGAAAACAACCTTAGTAAAAATAGCAAGGATTTGTTCTTTTCTTTGAACTTTGAAAATTATAAAACGGATAGGTTAAGAGAGAAAAGAAAAAGTAAAAATTATCTAAGAAGGAGAGTAAATAGCTGAAATCCTAACAATATTTTTGTTCTTTTTTTCATGTTTTTTTATAAAAAATGAAAAAAAAAGATTTTTTGAAAACAAATAAATGTTACTAAAATAGGAGCATTTTGAAAAATCTGAATCGGACTTACAAGACTAAAAGGTTTTTTTTGTGTTTTTGATTTTTAATTTGCAAATAAAATCTAAATAAAAAAAAAAAACGAAAACTACAAAAGTTGCTCATTAGGCTCGAACCATTAACCTCTCGCATCCTCTACCACTATGCCAATATGATATTGTATCAAACATACCACCTGTCTCAGTTTTCACGGTATCACCATTCATCCCATACCTCCTTGAAGCCTCTATTTTCTCCAAAACAGAATATATATCCATCGGATGAAAAATGACAATTTTACCTCTAACCATGTACCGAACCTAGAAAAACCTTTTTCACGTTTAAATGAGGGTAAAGATTTTGGGGATAATAGACTGCCTCCCGTCAACTTGATTTTGGAATGTCAATGAAAAATCAAGTTGACGCTTGATAATACCCAAAATCTTTACCAACCTTATCTCACCTTTCTCATTCTTTCTTGTGTTCAGAGGTGTCGACCACCTTGAAAAGATATTTGAGGTTACCAAGCTATTCGAAGGCACTGCTTACCTAAATGAAAAACATGTCCTTGTACCAATGCACTTCTAGGGGTCTTGACCTATGCAAGTGAGAAAATGATAGCAAAGCATAGTGTATCTAGGTGCTTCAAGGGACCGGAACCCATCCTATATGCAAAATATGTCATGAGATTTGATGCTTTCGAGAACCAGTACTCATTCGAAGTGAAATGCAAGATGTGTGATGTTATTCGGATGCTTGTGGGGACCAAAACCCGTTCTAAAAGAAAACAACTCGGATGCCTCTGGGGACCGAAACCCATTCAAAAAGAAAAATAACTCGGATGCCTTTGGGGACCGAAACCCATTCAAAAAGAAAATAACTCGGACGCCTCTGGGAACCGAAACCCATTCAAAAAGAAAATAACTCGGATGCCTCTAGGGACCGAAACCCATTCAAAAAAAAAATAACTCGGATGCCTCTGGGGACCGAAACCCATTCAAAAAGTAAATAACTCGGATGCCTCTGGGGACCGAAACCCATTCAAAAAGAAAATAACTCGGATGCCTCTGGGGACCGAAACCCATTCAAAAAGAAAATAACTCGGATGCCTCTAGGGACCGAAACCTATTCAAAAAGAAAATAACTCGGATGCCTCTGGGGACCGAAACCCATTCAAAAAGAAAATAACTCGGATGCCTCTGGGGACCGAAACCCATTCAAAAAGAAAATAACTCGGATGCCTCTGGGGACCGAAACCCATTCAAAAAATGCTCCATGTTGGTTTTCCAAGGGGACTTATTGCCATCACCCGCCAACTGAGTTGCTGGGATGAACTTCTGGCTTTCACAGGGGACTTATTGCCATCGTCCGCCAGTTGTTATCCAAAAAGTTGACATAGAAATGAGGACTTATTGCCATCGCCCCGCCAACTTGTACACATTGGCCAGTATACACCCTGCTTCAATTCAACGGGCAGCATACCTCCACCTGTACTCAACCATTCGTACACATTGGCCAGTATACACCCTGCTTCAATTCAACGGGCAGCATACCTCCACCTGTACTCAACCATTCGTACACATTGGCAAGTATACACCCTGCTTCAATTCAACGGGCAGCATACCTCCACCTGTACTCAACCACTCGTACACATTGGCCAGTATACACCCTGCTTCAATTCAACGGGCAGCATACCTCCACTTGTACTCAACCACTCGTACACATTGGCCAGTATACACCCTGCTTCAATTCAACGGGCAGCATACCTCCACCTGTACTCAACCACTCGTACACATTGGCCAGTATACACCCTGCTTCAATTCAACGGGCAGCATACCTCAACCTGTACTCAACCACTCGTACACATTGGCCAGTATACACCCTGCTTCAATTCAACGGGCAGCATACCTCCACCTATACTCAATAAAAACCATGCTTGCTGGCTCGATGCAATACATATCAAACAAGCGTACTGTCTCAAACAAGCTTAATGACTAAATCAATGTGCGAAATTGACTCGATGTTAAAACAAACTGTCTGACTTCAATGCTAAAACAAGCTCATGGACTCACTATGAAAACAAGATTGATTCAATTTTCAAAAACAAATATGGGTGACTCGGTGCCAAAACAAGATTGACTCAATTTTCAAATATGGTTGACTTGGTGTCAAGATTGGTGTTGATTCTACTGTCAAAAATTCAAATGTATAAGCAAATACTTCTTTAAGCTAAAATTCATGGAACGCTCATTTTCAGGATTGGACTTCGAGACCAAAATTTTGATCCTTCAAAACTGAACATGCTTTCGGGCCTTATGATTTTCTTAAGGTTGTGGAGCTTGAGGTTTTAAGATGTGGTGCTTAACACTTATGACTTGCTTAAGGCTTTGGGATTGCAGTGTCAAAACATGGTGCTTAAGGCTTGTGAAGTGCTTAAGGCTTGAGGTTTTGGGACATGGTGCTTAGAGTTTATAACGGGCCTAAGACTTTGGGATTTCTTTGTGTCATCTGTGGAAATTGCTGGAAACAAATGCCCCCAGTATTTCTTTGAGCTATCTGAGTTAGAAATTATGGCAACCGATCGAAACGATCGATTGCCCCCAGTATTATCTTTGATTAAACATGTGAACAATTCTCATCCTCACAGGGTTAAAGTTTTCTTTGATGCGGTGCTTTTTCTACCTACACTCGATGTGTTTAGCATTTGCACTCATCCCTCACTTACAGTCATAACTTTCAGACTTTTGAATTCGATATTTGATGGACTCATGCCTTCGATCTGTTACTTTCACTTGATTTAGACACATAACTATCAAGTCAGAAGTCTTTAAGGCTTATAATTGGGCCATTGGGTATAATGAATGTCAAGGGACCATGAAGAATATTTTTGGTTTTGTGGAGCTTAAGGGTGACCAAAGCTACAACTTGCACCCTCTATGGATTCGTCTTTTCGTCCCTACGTGTGAAACAATCTTGTTGCTGCATGTGGACTTCCCTTCAAGTTAATGACCTGGTGTCATCCTTGTTGCCACTTTTTCGTTTGGAAACTCGAGGTTTTCAGATTAGCCTTTTCATCTTTGGGGTTCTTGTGTTTCCCGGTCTTAAAGCTTTTGGAGTTACTCTGACTTGGTTTCGGGGTTCTTGTGTTTCCCGATCCTTTGGAGTGGCTTTGACATGCCTTTGAGGTTCTTGTGTTTCCCGTTTTTAGAGCTGTTTTGATTAAGCTTTGGAATCCTGGGTCATGTTGCAACCGTTTGCGGATCTTCATCATGTTTGCAGTAGTGTAGCTTTCTTTCCGAACTAGGAGTGTCCTCATCCGAGAGTTGGGCTCCTCGCTTCCTTTGGTCATCGGGGTACGTAATCATCATGAGCTGGCTTTTTGTGGAGCTTTGTTGAAAAAAGCTAATATATATGAAAGGCTCAGCAGGGGTGCCTAGGGTTGAATTTCAAGGTTTCATAAGCTTTTGGCTATGTGGTGGTTTACCTAGGCGCTTCGTCATTCCAGATAGTTATGTGTCTCTTCTGGTTACTATTCACAGATCTCAGCATAAATTGACAAGTTATTTCCTTCAGTCAGAGTTACGTTGCTTACCTCACATGTGTGTGGCCTCACCGCGTGTAAAGATGACACGCTTTTTCTCTCATTGGGTTTTTCCACTCAAGACACTCTCGCACTCTTTCGCTCAAAGAGTTTCGTTCACACATTTGTTAGAAGTTTTGGAGTAAACGATTCTAACTCAGATTGCCCCCAGTATTGTGTTGGGGATTTCAACAATTGTTTGATAACCATGTACTCTACTAACCATTATGTGGGTTTCTTTGGTATTTTGAGACGGTTTTGGTACTTGGATAAGCATGTTCATCTTCTTAGAAACAAAACAAGTCTTTGTGTTCCACTAGCGGAAATGACTGTTCCACAAACCTTAGTTTCAAGAGACATTTGTTTAGCATAAATTGACATTCTTTGCAAAGAAAACTCATCATGAATTTATCTTTTCAGCGTGGAAAAGTTTTGGACTTGAAAAACTTATTTGCTAGAGAATATGAAGAAGATGATTTAACAAAACCAATGCTTCTTATTATTGATGTCAAGAGATGTTCATTTGAAAACAGTCCTTGCTTGAAAACTTCTGAACTTAGATTTCACAAAACATTTGTTTGCAAACGCATTTGAAAGATGAATGACAGTTTATAGCAACATTTTATGCATGTGAACCCCGATCTCCTTTATGAACTCGAATACCGCCAATCTGCATGATGTTGGCACACAGAAGACTCGAGCTTTCAACCATGATGTATCTTCGGGAGGACATAGAAATGTCTGTGATCTTTTTTTTTAAGACAACTTAAAAAAAATGAAAAGAGCTAATGAATGACAAAACGTCCTAGAAATTTGTAAACCTACTAAAACGGTAAAATTACCTAGCAACCTAAGAAAACACAACAATGAAATCTAACTAAGAGGGATCAAAAAAAATCTAGACTAGGAATGTCCCTTAACTGTGAATGAGGCCTTTGGTCCGGAATGCTCTTTGGGCTGTGGATAGGCACTCGGGCCTGAAAGCTCTTGAACTTGAAGTGAGGCACATGGGCCGAAAGGCATTTGGGCTGTAAAGTGAGGCACATGGCCTGGGATGCATTAGGACTTTAAATAGGCGCATGGGCCTGAATCTCTTTGAACTGAAAGTGAGGCACATAGGCCAAAACGTTGTCATGATTGTGGATAGGTGCTTGTGCCTGAAAGATCGGAATTGTAAGCAAGGCACTTGGCCCGAAACACTTTGAGAATGAGGCCCTTGGGCCGAAATAATTTCTAACTGTAGATTGGCGTTTGAGCCGAATGTTTTGGCCATTGAGTGGAGCGCTTGGGCCGGAATGTCATTTGAATTATGAATAACCGCTTGGGCTTGAACATCATGAATTGAAAGTGGCATACATGAACCAGAAGAAATTATATGGAATATGAATGGGTTACTGAAAGGAATTTCATTGTTCAAGTGAAAGTCCTAATCCAAGTTCTTGATGGGCCTTTGGGCCAGAATGTAAACATGATGCATAAATCAATCTTCAAGTCTTGTGAATTATCGCAAATTCAAATGGATTTTTTTGGGCCTAAACCTAAATGGATCAAAATGGATGTTTCAGATTTAGACACTTTTGAGGCAAAAGAGACCACCTGATCTAAGGTTTCTAGGCCGAAGCCAAGCGAAGAGTCACCTAAACTAGAATGGGCCTTTGGGCCGAAAGGAAAGATCCAATAAAAGATAATTTATTTCAGCGGCTAACCACACACAATCAAGCTTATCACAAAGTATGGAATATAAAGAGAAAATATGCATGTCCTCACTATGCAGTTTCATCAAATGGGTATCGGTACATCCGGAGAGTGCTTGGGGCTTTGGGCCCAGGTAGCGAAGGGATGAGGCTTGCACGTCATCCTCCTCATTTCCCCCACCTTACACATCACCCTGGGGTGTGTGTCTCAGGACGGATCATGCCTTGGCTTGACCAATATTTGGTTTTTGGGTAAGGGTACGTTCGGAGAGGTGCTTGGGGCGTTGGGCCAGGTAGTGAAGGGATGGGGTTTGCATGCCATCGTCCTCATTTCCCCCACTTTTACACATCACCCTACGGTGTATCTCAGAACGGGCCATGTCTAAGCATGACCGATGATTGGTTTATTTGGACCCTCATCTCTCGTATGCACAAGATAATAAAAATAAACAAGCTAAAAAGGATAATATCTTAAAAAGTAAGCCTTAAAGATTATAAATTCAAGTTAATCCCTCTTTCCTAAGCTTAAATTTTTAAAACTTAGGTGGTGCTCCCCATCAGAGTCGCCAGTCTGTGGCGTGGGTTTTGAAGCCTTAAGTATTGAGCTTAAGGCCTCAAGGTTCGATTTACAATCTAAACCGAAATTATAGAATTAAAGTTTAATTAATCTAACTGGCCCACACAACCTACATAGAGTCGCCACCTAAGTTTTGACCTTTTATACTTGGAAAAGAAAATGTTGTAATTTTTAGAGTTGTGGGTCCGGGAGCTTGATATGAAATTTATAAGGGTTCAGATTCCTTCATTACCCTTAGGAATTTCATTTCCTTTATTATTATAACTATAAGGCTAAATGTTTTATGATATTATCCGTTTTTGGTAACAACATTTCGATACCCTAGACTTTATTTGAGTCTCTCTTTTCGTTTCCTATAATCACCATTTCCTTTTTTATTTCCTTTTAAGCAATCAATCTGCTGGATGAGATTATGAATAAAATATATATATGCAAAAAATAAAAAAGTGATCAGACTACTAAGACTAGCCTAAATAAACGTTCAAAGCCAAAAAAAAAATGACGATTCATCATAAACTATTGTGACCGAGATCATTTAGTTAATGATTACTAAACGAATTATATTTATCATGTGAAAGCTTAAGAAATAAATAAGGAAAAAAATGAATGAAAGAGAAGAAAAAAAAACGAAACATATACAAGTACCTGGAGACGTCTAGAAATTCATCCCTACCAATTTAACTCTCCTTCCGCGTAAAGAAGCTGCAGCCTGTTATGGTTTGCTTCTCCTCATGTTCTCCTCCTATGCGTGCAGCCACGATTGATGAAGGGGAGATCTGCTCGTTCGATGATGCAGCCAAAAAGAAACACAACTGGGATGAACGCGGGTGGAAAGAGGATCCTCCTGAACTGGAACTGCCCTTGTTTCACGTGAAGAATCAGCTCTAGCAATCTTCGATGATGTGACTTGCAGGTATGATGTGAGGGTTGTAACGAAGTATTGTCAACTGCCGAATGTTCTCTTGATTTTAGCCCGCCGTGATGATGACGAGGATGGGGTGATAGACTGCAATTCGTTACAATCACAATCTATGGAAAGAGCAGCGCTCCTACCGATAGCAATGGGTAAGGGAGTGGTGCTTGGTGACACTGAACAACGCGACTGCAAATCTAAGGACTTTGAGGAACCGATGACACGACTAACACGGGTGAAGGTAGTCTGTACGAGAGCGCTGATGTTGGACTGTTGACGAAGGCAGCAAAGGTTGGTATTCAAGCTATAATCACCGACGATAATAAATTTCGACAGAGATGAGGAACAACAACTTGCATTCAGTTGCTGAAGGTGATTGTGGTAAAGAAGGAATGCCCGGTTTGCTCTGTACCTTTGTGCGCTCTATGTGCTAAATGTCAAAGGAAGACTGGGACCATAAAGGACCGGTGGTATTGGACTAAAACAGAACTGTCGAAGGTAGTTTGACGAGGAAACAATTGCAGAGAGTGAAGTAGTTGACGGAGTGCTACGAGTACTAGGATGGAAATATGATGATGTTCTCAATCTCTCTGTATATGTGTTATGTTCTGTGTCTCTCCCCCTTAGCAGAGTTCTTCAACTATTGTTTATATAGAAGAAGGTTACTCATTAACAAGCCGATGATTTTGGAAAACTAACAACTTTTTCTGAATTTGAAAATAAATTAAAGAAAAGTAAGGGAAAATAAAACAAATAAACTAACAAAAAAAATAAGACTTATCTAAATCTCAACTAGCTAATAAAAAAAACAAAACAAACAAGAAGATAAATAAGAAGAAAGGTGAGTCGTCTAAAATCCTAACTACAATCATTAAAATACAAGAAAGAGATTTCAAAAGTTTGCTTGTTAGGAAAACAACCTTAGTAAAAATAGCAAGGATTTGTTCTTTTCTTTGAACTTTGAAAATTATAAAACGGATAGGTTAAGAGAGAAAAGAAAAAGTAAAAATTATCTAAGAAGGAGAGTAAATAGCTGAAATCCTAACAATATTTTTGTTCTTTTTTCATGTTTTTTTATAAAAAATGAAAAAAAAAAGATTTTTTGAAAACAAATAAATGTTACTAAAATAGGAGCATATTGAAAAATCTGAATCGGACTTACAAGACTAAAAGGTTTTTTTTTGTGTTTTTGATTTTTAATTTGCAAATAAAATCTAAATAAAAAAAAAAGAAAACGAAAACTACAAAAGTTGCTCATTAGGCTCGAACCATTAACCTCTCGCATCCTTTACCACTATGCCAATATGATATTGTATCAATCCTGTCTCAGTTTTCACGGTATCACCATTCATCCCATACCTCCTTGAAGCCTCTATTTTCTCCAAAACAGAATATATATCCATCGGATGAAAAATGACAATTTTACCTCTAACCATGCACCGAACCTAGAAAAACCTTTTTCACGTTTAAATGAGGGTAAAGATTTTGGGAATAACAGGCACTAAGGGTCTCCCCAAGGTCTTTAGCAATGGATGTAATGCAATTCTTATTCCTTATCGCTTTAATGGCTCTATGATAGGAAGCAGTGCTGGAGTCAATGTATTTCAGCCATCGGGTTTTAGATAGCTGGCGAAGGAACAGAAGCTCCTGATGATCTCTGGTGAGGAGATTATATCTAAGGGATTTCTCCCTGGTAATGAGCATCAGATTCCAGAGGCAATATCCATTTTACTTTGGATATCATTGATTCCCTCCCTTATGGTTCGAGCATTGACACCGAGGGATCCGAACTCATATTTTTGAAGCAAAGAGAGCCTCATTTTAAGATAACACAGCCGAATAACAATAGTGTAGAGACGGCCCCCTCAGGAGGGAAATTCCATGCTTCACGGACTAGGGGGAGGAAGTAGGGGTCTTTTGTCCAAAGATTAAGAAACTTGAAGATCCTTCTATGAGACGAGGTCTGGGGTAGAGTGATAATCATGGAACTATGGTCAGAGACTAGGGGGGAAAGGAAGGAGGCGATACTAGTTGGAAAGGCTAAGATCCAATCTTCATTCACCAGGACTTAATCAATTTTCCTCATGACGCGTCTATGGTAGTATTGGTTATTCCACCATGTATAAAAGCTACCATAGAAGCGGAGATCTTGAAGCTCCGCCCTACCAACACATTTTGTAAATTCACGAGAGTCTCAAGGGGAGGGCTACAGGTGAGAAGGGAAGAAATGGTACCAAGCCAAACAAGACTCGTGGAGCATCTGGCCGCTTCTTAGCCGGATGGAAATAGAAACCCATAAGGCATCCGGCCGTCTCCAGCCGGATGAAAGTAGGACTAGGCAAAGCAAAGTGTAGTATGGCCGGCCGTCTGTGGTCGGCCAAAGATGCTAGGGGAGGGCAAAACTGTACTTATACATGTAAAATACAGGCTGGCAGCATGAGACCAGGCCCAAAAATACTATAAATAGGGATGTACCCCCATGAAATAAGACACGCTACATTTGGCAATCAAACTTAAGCTTGATTTTAACAAAAGGCTCTCCCTCTCTCTTTCTCCTTTACGAAACTTGCGACCGAAACCAGGTAATGTAGGATAGTAAGGCAGGTCGATTTGGATTAGGATGAAGTACTCTGTTTCATTTGGCGCCGTCTGTGGGAAACGAACTGCTAGAAGCAACCACGAAACCACGTAGAAGCAAGGAAAAGATCTTTGATGTCGGTAAGGGAAAATCTAAAATAACTGATCGTGTTTTTTACAGGATCTAGACACAAGGAATGGCCCCAAGATCTAAGAAAGCACCGAAGAATACCGCTGAGGAGAATGATCGTATTGAAGAGGAAGTGAGTTGCGAAATGCCAGAAGCTATCTTAAAAGAGATCTCGAGGATATGCTGAAAGGTTTAGTCAGATTGATCGACGAAAAGATTGTAGAGGGAAACGAGACTCTGCAGCAAGAACTAATGCAAAGAGACGAGGAATATCAGAAGAAGTGGGACGAAATGACCGAGGCCATAGAGCAGTTGAGAAACAAGGATTCGAGAGGCAGTAATGGCGAAGAAAGTAAGGATCGGAAGCACAATACAGTCATTAGCGAGGAAGGAATGGAAGAAGACGATCAGATAGACATGAGCCTATACCCCTTCTCGGAAAGGATAAGGAAAGCAAAGCTCCCGCCGCACTTCGTTGCTCAGGCGATTGAGAAGTATGATGGGACAGGAGATCCCGCCCAACATATCAAGAAATTTATGTTTGCCATGAATACTCAAGGGATCAGCTCCTTCGCTCTCTGCAACTTATTCCCTAGAACGCTTTCAAAGAGAGCATTGGGATGGATCTCCACAAGGCCGCCGCAGTCCATCACTAGCTTCAAACAACTGATTGAAGAATTTCAACAATACTTCGCCGCGAGCAAAAGGGTTAAGAAGGAGACAATAGAATTAATGGATGTCAAGCAGCGAAGGGGAGAAACTGTGAAGGAGTATAGTGAACGCTTCCATAAGAAGGTTGCAGAAATTGATGATGTCGATGAGAAAATCTTGATTTAAGCCTTTGGTAATGGCTTGGCTTAGCCTCGGCTTGTTGGAAAAATTGCAACAAAAGCACCAAAAACTCATGGAGAATTAGCTGAAATGATCCACGACTTTCTGAAATCTGAAATAGTAGAGAATAAGGCTAAGAGCTAGCAGAGAGCTTCAAAAGTACAGCAGCATCAGAAAAAAAAGGACAAGGTGGGAACGCCGGAAGATGAGGGGCAAGATACAGACCATATTACAAGTCAACCGCCGGGTCTTCCTTTCAAGGGCCACAGCATCAGGGGGGAAGGACCATTGTCTACATCGACCCAGGAAAATATGCTACCGCAGTAAGAGAAGGATACCTTCCTCAGCCAAGAAAGCCGCCGCAGGGAGAAATTCTAGTCGCATTCTGCGAATACCATGGAAACTACAGCCACCGACTGTAAACTGTGCTACCCTGGCCAAAGAACTCCGAATCATTGAGGAAAATAAGAAGAAGGGAAAGCAACAAGCCGGAACACAAAGGCAATACGGCGGTCAACAGGGCGGCACCCAGAATGCACCACGGGGTCGGCAGGAGGAGGAAGTCCACCCCAGGCTTGACCCTGGCAAATCGGTTGGTATGATAACAGGTTTGTAGGGAAGGAAAGTAAAAGTTTTTCCTCTTTTTCCTCCGAGCAACAAGTTTCTTAAAAAATGAGACCGGTCATAGGTTGTTTTCCTAACAATCGAACATGTAGGCATAAACTTTGTCAAGCATCGCGTTACGAAATAAGAGGAATGAAATTTTCTTTTTTGCACTTTGTTTACAAGCAAACCCCCTCTCAAAAAAAAGAAAGAATGGCTAACAAAACTTTCTCTAAGAAAACTCACAGGACTTTTTTCGGAGGTAGGACCACTAACCCCTAATGAAAGAAAAAGGCACATTCATCAAGTGCATCAGGAACTCCCGGAAAGGAAGATTGCCAAAAGAGAAAGCTTTCCTCCGATTTTCTTCTCCGACGAAGATGAAGATGGAGTGCTATACCCACACAATGATCCACTTGTCATTCGTGTGCAGGTAAACGATCGAATGATGGAAGGAATCCTGATTGATAGTGGAGCCGGAGCAAATGTCATATCGGCCGAAGCGGTTAAAAGGTTGGAAGTGCCTGAGGACCGGATCAAGCCATATTCGGCAGTTCTAAGAGGATTTGTAGGAGGAGTCTCTACCACGTCCTCCGGCAGTATAGATTTTACAATGACCCTGGGTCAAGGGGATGAAAGGAGAATGGAGAAACTCACGACTTTTATTGTGCCAGGTCTGTCCGGATATAACATGTATCTCGGAAGGCCAGGAATCAATGCTTTCAAAGCTATATGCAGTACTCATCACTTGAAGTTGAAATACTTAACCCCAAACGGGAAGTTGGTTACGATAAGGGGAAGCCAAATGATGGCCCGGATATGTGAAGTCCGCATCATGGACAGTCTTCCTAGCGATGAGGTGGTCAAAACGGTGGGATCACAAAAGGAGTTCAAAGGGAAGTTACCTTTTTCCCCGGAGCCGAGACAAGAAAAGGAAGGACGTCAAACAACTCAGGACCCCCCAGAGAGGTACATTTAAAATATGACCCTTCTAAATTTTTTAAATAGGAACTGCGTTTGACAGTGGAGAGCAAACTCACTTAATGAGATTCCTGGAAAAAAGAAGGACAACATTCGCCTGGAGCACGAACGAAATGCCTGGAATAGACCCAAGCGTTTTCCGGCATGAGCTCAGAGTAGACCCAAAGCATCCGGCGGTCAGGCAAAGAAAAAGGGTAATAGGGGAAGAAAGAGATTTAGCTGCACGAACCGAGTTCCAAAAACTCCTCAAAGCCGGATTCATCAGGGAGGTGGCGTACCCACGATGGCTGGCTAACGTTGTCATGGTAAAAAAAGCAAACGGAAAGTGGAGAATGTGTGTGGATTTCACAGATTTGAATAAGGCATGTCCTAAAGATTTCTATCCCCTACCGTCAATAGATAGATTGGTAGTTTCAACTGCTCAGAGTTCTGTGTTATGTTTTCTAGATACATTCTCCGGCTATAATCAGATAAAGATGAAAGAAGAGGATTCGGAAAAAACATCCTTCATCACTTCAGCCGGAACATTTTGTTACAGGGTAATGCCTTTTGGCCTAAAAAACGCAGGGGCTACCTTTTAGCGAATGATTGACAAAGTATTTTGTCAACAACTCGCTCGAAATGTGGAAGCTTATGTTGACGATATAGTCGTAAAAATCCCATCAAAAGAGCAGCACATGAAAGATTTGGAGGAAACATTCGATACTCTAGACAAATACCAATTCAAGCTGAATCCGGAGAAGTGTGTATTTGGTGTGACTAAAGGAAGGTTTCTTGGCTTCATCGTTGGACACCGAGGTATTGAAGTCGATCCAGAAAAAAGTCAAGCAATTCTCAACCTTTCTACACCTAAAAATATCAAGGATGTCCAAGCCCTGAACGGGAGGCTCACAGCGTTAAGCAGATTTTGTTCCAAGCTTCAGGAAAAATCAATCCTGTTCTTCAATATCCTAAGGAAGAACAGCAAATTTCAGTGGGGACAAGAATGCATAGACGCGTTTGAGAAGATCAAAGAAATGCTTCGGGATCTGCCTAAATTGGGTGTGCCTGCCCCTGGCCAAGACCTTTACCTTTATTTGTCCGCAACAGATTGGGCGGTTGCAGCTGTCTTGATAATGGAAGAGAAAAGAGAAGTACCAGTCTATTATACTGGCAAAATTTTAAGCCCAACAGAAGGACGATACACTAACATAGAAAAAATCTTGTTTGCATTAGTGGTGGCGTCAAGAAAATTACGACCCTATTTTCAGTCACATCGGATCATTGTCAGGACCAATTGGCCGCTCAGGCAAATAGCGAATAATCCAAATGCTTCCGGCCGGACGGTGAGCTGGACAGTAGAGCTAACATAATATGAAATTCACTTCTTGCCTAGAATAGCAATTAAGGCCCAAGCCTTGGCAGATTTCATAACAAAAACAAACTTTGCAAGGGAAGAGAAACAACCCCAGAATCCATACATTATCTTGGTTGACGGAGCCAGATGCAAAAATGGGGCAGGAGCCGGAATAGTAGTACAAGCGCCAGATGGACAAAGCTTGAACTACGCCTTCCGGCTAGACTTTGACATTACCAACAACGAAGTTGAATACGAGGCCCTTATCCAGGGTTTGGAGGTGGCTACCGCCCTGGGGGCAACAGGTTCCATAGGAGGATACCCTCTCTATTCATTCCTTCCTATAAAATCCTGTTGAAAATAAAGCTTATAAAATTTTACTTTTCGCAGAATTAGAAGTATACTCAGATTCTATGTTGGTAGCAAGACAAAACGACAACATCTATGAAGTCAAGGAGGAAAAGCTATGGAGGTACTTGCTCAAAGTCCAGGAGCTAAAAGCAAATTTCCAAAGATGTGAGCTAAAACACCTTCCTCGCAAGAAGAACGTCGAGGCTGATGCCTTAGCAAAATTGGCAAGTATGGCCGAAAAAGTACCCAATGAAATATGGCTAGAAGTCAAAACTACGTCAAGCATAGATGAAGCTCAAGTACTTACGGTAGAATCAAGTGACGAGACAGAATCTTGGATGACTCCAATCATAGATTACATACGACAAAGAAAGTTGCCGGAAGAAGAAAAGGAAGCCAGAATAATAAAAAGGCGGGCTGCATCCTTCTTTATTGAGAATAACCAGCTATATAAGCGATCTTTCGCAAGGCCAGCACTGAAATGTGTTACCATGGCCGAAGGGGCAGAACTAATAAAAGAGGTACATGATGGATCCTGTGGAAACCATCAAGGAGAAAGAACCACAACGCACACAATCTTGAGGCTCGGATACTTTTGGCCAAAAATGATGGAACATTGCAAAAAAAATATACAAAAATGTCTCAAGTGCCAAGAGCACTGAAACAAAATACACAATCCTCCGGCAGAACGAAAATCTATCCTTTGCCCAATCCCCTTTGCTATGTGGGGATTAGATATTGTGGGACCATTCCCAGAAGCATCACCGGGGAGGTTCAAGTTCATGTACGTCGCCATCGGCTATTTCACAAAATGGGTTGAGGCAATGCCCACTGTCTTCATCACAGCTAAAAAATCACAAGAATTCATCTAGAAATATGTGATATGCAGGTTTGGAATACCAAAGGCGATAATAACTGATAACGGAGCACAATTCAATTGCAAAAGCTTCCGGGAATTCTGTGAAAAATGGAAGATCTACTTAAGGTTCGCATCGGTGGCTCACCCCCAGGCAAATGGGCAAGTTGAGAATGCGAATGGTCAGATAGTAAAGGCAATAAAGAAAAAACTCGATGAAAGAAAGGGAAAGTGGGCATAGTTATTACCCCAGGTCCTCTGGTCATATAGGACAACAGAAAGAGGGCCGACAGGAGAAACACCCTATAGACTAACATATGGTCTAGAGGCAGTCATTCCGGCGGAAATTGTGGTACCATCAGTAAGGTGGGAATCGTATGATGAAGAAGTCAACCATCAGGGAATACAGGACCATCTAGACCTCCTCGAGGAAACTAGGGTGGCCGCCGTAATATGGATGACGAAAGATAAATCCAAAGTGGAGTGATATTTCAACCAAAGGATAAAAGAGCGGAGTTTTACTCCAGGAGAGTTGGTTCTCCAAGAAGTTAAACAGCCTAAGAAACTAGAGCCCCAATGGGAAGGACCGTATATCATACACCAAAAGACGGGACGAGCTTCATATCGCCTAAAAAATGGTGAAGGGTACGAATTGCCGCATTCTTGGCATGGGGAATGTTTGAAAAAATTCTATGTGCAAAATTTATGATTCTTCAATAAAGAGGTATTATTTATTAAAGAAGAGCAAAAGTAAGCACCGGCCAACGAGCCGCAGGCTATCATGCCTTGAAAGTAAACACCGGCCAACGAGCCGCAGGCTATCATGCCTTGAAAGTAAGCACCGGCCAACGAGCCGCAGTGAAATACCCCAAACCTTAATGTGTTAATTAATTATGTAATTATAATTTTCTAAGGCTAATTAAGTCCTTAAGATTATTGGTGAAGAAATAAAAACCAAAAAGAAAAAGAAAATGCGTAAAAGTCACAAAACGTGAAAACAGTATTTAATTATTTTAGGAGGTACATAACCTTTGTTAGAGTTATAAATATATTTTTATACCTTAATTACACACTGAGAACGTGTGGGAGAAATTCCGGAAGAAAACGGATCCAAACAATGCGTTAAAACGCTAACGGAGTCTAAGGCGCGCTTTTCGAGGAAACCCGAAAACGTGACTTTAAACAGTTAAACGACCCCGTAAAAATAATAGTTGATTTTATAACAATAATTAAACATTAATGGGAGTTTAATAGCCATTAAAATTAAAGGAAGAGGAAATTCCGGTAAACAGTCCCGGTTAGTGAATAGTACTAAACCGGGCAATTAAACGAGCGTTTTCTGTCAAAAGACAAAAAACGCTCCAGCGTGTTTATATTGGTGGGCCGGTTTTATTTATGTAGACAGCCCACTCACATGTGACCAGTTAACTAATTAATTAAGTCAAGAGAGAGCCAAATAACAAAGGGCACAAATACCCCTCACTCTCTCTCTCTCTTATTTCCTTTTTCCCCTCTCTCTCTTCCTCTCTTTCCTCTCTCTCTTCTCTCCCAGCCGGTCTCCTCCTCTCTCTTTGCCGATGGAACTTCCCAACCAAGCCAACAATGGCTTCCTCCATTCTTCTTCATCCCCAAGCTCCATTTGAGCTCCAATCACAAAAATAACTACATATTCTTCTTCCTCTCATCCTCCTCTATCATCCTCTCTTTTCAAAAGTTCAAAAGGATGGGTTTCATCTCCATGGGTTTTCACCATTTGAGGAGAAAATGGCACCAATGAGAAGCTTGGAGTCTCCTCTTTCTTCTAAGGTAAAAATTTCCAAGAAAAAGTCATCCCCTCTTCATCTCTTGGTGTAATTGATTTTTCACCATTTTGATACCTTGTTTTCTCCTTGTTCTTGAGCTCCAAATTTATCCTTCAATGGTGGAGTAGTTTCCTTCTTGATTCAAGGGAGAAAATCCCTCTTAAAAGCTTCAAAAGGTAAACCCTAATTCTAGCCCTTTGATTAAATTGAGTTTCTAAGGGTTTAGATAATTAATTGTGTATGTTTTGTGTTCTTGGGTGTTGGGGTGGAGTTTGGAAACTCCATACCCTCTTAACCGATTTTCGGAGAAGGTTTGGAGCAAGAGGAGAATTTAAGAGACTTGTGAAATTTAAGGTAAGAAGAACTACCTTAAACTTTGTTATAAATTGTTTAAGTGTTTGGGATGGGTAAACAAATTAATGAACCCAAAATTATGGATTGGAATATGTTGGAATGTGTTTAGTTGGTTTTGGAGGAATTTGTGAATTGATGTTGAGTTGAGGGCCTTAAGAGCCAGATGTTTTGAGTTTGAGATTTACATTGTGGTTATGGAGGTTATGGTGATTATATTGTTGATGATGGAATTTGAGGAATTGTAATGTGCTGTTAGGACCCTTGAAAGGGTGTGGCTAGATTAGGAATGAAGAGGTTGTGTTTGATGATAATTGATGAGGATGAATATGTAAAGATTATGGGGAAGTTATGTCAAAATTTCATTGGGAAATGAGTGTTGATGATGATTTTATGGATGAGAGGACTAAGGTGTTTAATTGGGTTGTTTAGTGTTGAAATGAGTGAAGTTTTGGTTTTGTAATGGTGGATAAATAATGGAGTTAGGAGAGTGCAAGAATGATAGCAAAATGGTGCTAGATGACTTGGGATTTTAATGAGTGAGTATGGATTTTTGGAGTGTAAACATAGATAGAAATTGCCTCTGTTTACTGAAATCTGGGCACGTCCGAACTTCCGTCCGGACTTGGAAGTTCGGACATGCCCCGTCGCGTTAAAATTTTTTCGGAGTTGAGTGATGTCCGGACTTCTGTCCGACCTTAGAAGTTCGGACGCGTCTAAAAATTTTCCCAGAATTGAGTCTCGACTTGTGTCCGACCTTAGATGTCCGGACACAAGTTCGGACGCGTGTATAAATTTTTCCAGATTTTTGTTCGACTTGTGTCCGACCTTAGATGTCCGGACACAAGTTCGGACGCCTTGAAAATTTTTTCAGATTTCTGTTTCGACTTGTGTCCGACCTTAGATGTCCGGACACAAGTTCGGACGCCTTGAAAATTTTCCCAGAATTTGTTTCGACTTGTGTCCGACCTTGGATGTCCGGACACAAGTTCGGACACAGGGTAATGTTGACCAAAAATTTTGTTTAAGGGTAGGAAATGATATCAAATGATGGGGATTAATATGTGATGATGTTATAAGGTTGTTAAGGATAAATTAAGTGAGTTATAAAGGTAATTGAGTGGTGAAAAGTTGTAATAAAAATGTAAAGTTATAAACTACCGAACGGGGTTAATCATGGGCGCATTAGACGTTAAATAATTATATTATACCCCGATGTTGATAAAGATAGTAATAATGTTATCAGTTATTCAAAGAGATTCAAGGAACATGTGATGGCACACTAGAGTGCACCTTCGGTGACAGGTATGGTTTTCTTGCAACCTGTGTCCTACCGGATTACACCGGCTTGTATGCCAATGTGTTTTTCTGTGTGTTTGCCACCTTGCAAGATAAAGCATGAAATGAGTTTACAGTAATTCATTATTGTGGCGTAATTAATTCCGATACCGCTTAACCTTAGTTATGTGTTAAATAATAGTTAACCGACTTTAGGTTCACATAAGAGATCGGTATTCGGAATAAACGTCCCAACCCATGGGAACGTTCTAACTACGGCTATCCGTGCGTTAGTGTATGTTGTTATTATGAGTGATGTATGTGACTTGTTGGATATGTTGTTGTTGTTACTGGATACAGTTATCCATGTTTGTTAAAAAGGGGTATTACACCCCTTATGTGTCTAACCGAGTTAGTAACACTATGTGATGTATGTATGTGGTAAGTTCCATAAGGGAACCTCTAACTAATAAGTATATGTTATGTATGGAGAGGAATCCGGTTGTTCCGGTCGCGCGTATTGTTTGGGAGTTAATATATATATATGTAAATTAACTCCCATCCTGTTATGTTAGGGTTGTTTTCCTTCATTGGATTTCGACCTCCCACTAGCTTAGCCAAAGCTTACCTACCCGACCTCCACATCGGGCTAGGAGGGAAATTATGTATAATGTTGGTAGGGTGTCGATGCCTAAGTTCGCTTCGACTCCCTCTTTGTTATGTTACGGTTGTTTTTCATCCTTGAATCACAACCACCCACAAGCTTAACCAAGGCTTACCTAACTCATCATTATTGGAGTTAGGGGGAAATTATGTATGTTGTGATCGGTCCTATATGAGGCCGCCACTCAAGTAAGGAAAATGTATGTATGTTGTGCTCGGGCTTATATCACCCCGGCACTCCCTAAGTAAAGTTTATGAACTCTAATAAGAGAGAAATTAAGTTGTGTATGTTGTTAAATGAAGTGTGTGGTTATATTGTGTGTGTTAACCTTGTGTGGTGTACCTTAAATGAATGTGTACCTTTAAGCATGAAGTACGTGTGTGAGTTGCGCATGTTTGAAATAAATCAACCGCATGCTAAGATGACAAATAGTTGTGTGTGGCCCGGTAGCATGCGGGCTGCGGGATTACCATACCAGCAAAGGTGCTGACCCCCTCTGGGGGCCCCCATTACTCTACAGGTACGAAGGAGCTGCAAGCCGTTCGAGAGTAGGACGGGTAGTTGTTGCACCTGGGTGGTCATTCAAATTGAGAGTGTATTGTAGGTGTAAACCGAAATTGTTATCGGCATTAGTTTGTAAATACTCGGTACAGTTGTAATGTAAGTGTATATTAAATGTTGGACATGGAACGGGATTAATGTGTAGTTGCTCGGGAGTTTAGTCCATCAGACCGGTACGATGTATGT
Organism: Limonium bicolor; assembly: GCA_023374045.1. Classification (NCBI taxonomy): domain Eukaryota; kingdom Viridiplantae; phylum Streptophyta; class Magnoliopsida; order Caryophyllales; family Plumbaginaceae; genus Limonium; species Limonium bicolor. The sequence goes on from CM041778.1 coordinate 244,497,195, forward strand.
ATGTTAGCCTTGTTAGCCACGTGGGTGGCTAACGGCGTGTAACACCAAGGAGTTAAGTAATGTTGTGAGTTATGATTTCCGCTGCAAAGTATTGTTCAAGTACGTTGTTGTAGTTGGGGTGTTACAAAAAGTGGTATCAGAGCGAAGTATCGCTCTGATGACTGAGTTACCGAGCTTAGGAAGTACCGAGTTAGGATTTTAGTGCTTTGGGTTAAGGGTTGAGTGATAGCGTGAGAAGTACGCTTGTTAGGAAATGTCAGTGTGTACTGGATACCTACACTATCCATCCCGCCCTCCACAAACCCTATATTATAACTCGGGAAGAACGCTAGAGAGATGGAAGTCCTCTCTTACTCGGGAATACCCGATCTGGCTGTTATTAAATGTCCTAATAAGCACGGAGAACCTGTCACACGGTAGATCCCGAAAGGCGTGAAACCCGAAGACGATCTCCATTTTAACAATGTCTACTGCATGAGTTAGCGAAAAGTGAAGAATTTTATGCATAAGAGAATGGAATTTCCGGCACCTTGGGTCGACATGCGAAGCAGTCGAGGATAACCAGCGTGCAAGCACTAACCGTGCAACAGTGGAGAAGTGAAGTAGTAGAACCCGAGACGAGTGTCTACGGGACTACAATGTTGACTAACACACCAACGGTACACCAACCGAGCAAAGAACTACGACGTAGTACGAGGAGGATACGATACTAAGTAAAAAGGGGTCTCCCAGGATGGGAAACACCCTAGTTAATGGTTATCAGGTGAAGACAGAGAGAACTACCCAAGGAATTGTTGTTAAGACGGTAAGATCAAGCAAGGGCCAGCAAGGCCACGGATGTTAGAGCGGGTCAAAGCAGTACCGCAACCGATGTGTATTGAACCAGTAGCCAGTCAGCATGGCGCACTTGCCAAGGCAAGTGCTGCTACAACAAGGCTGGCGGCAAATTATTAGCAACTATAAAGTACTTAGTAAAGTACCATGAAGTAAAGTGAGATCATCATAACTGTGGAAAGGCTTAGCAGCCTGACCTCTGTAATTGGAAATACACCAGTCAGCAAGAAGCTAGACTTGGTTAAGGCGAGAAAATGTTGTGAAACCACGAGAATTTTCTTTCAAACTTAAATTCATTTTCAAAACCGAATTTTCTTTCAAACCCAATCTATTTTAAATTCTTTTTTTTAAACCAAACCAGAAGACCTACACGGGCCTCAGTGCCACGTGGAAGGTAAGTTTTACCCAGTTACTTTTAAATGACCGGATGGAAACCGGTAAACCCAAGGGTAACAACCCGAGGAAATGGAGTGAGTTCATAATAATACAACAGTGAATAACTTCCCTTGATTAAGTTCGGGAAGCAAGGAATGCATATTATCACAGGATAATATAAGAGGAGTTGACAACAGAATACTTCACCTAGGCGTGTGACGGACACTACGAGTGTACCAACAGTAAGGTGGGACGACCGCACTCCATTAGGAGCTTGTGGGCCTGACAACCTACTTATGGTTAGTCGGGTAAGTAGCAATGTATCAGCAGGATACCCCACGTATGTATACGAGTGGAGTCTGGAACACGGGAAGTAGTCGACTCCATACTACGGTCCGAAGTAAAAGTCAAGCAAGAGAATGAGTTACCAAGAATGGTGGAAGTAAAGGAATCCAGTAAAGTCAACAAGACTGAAGGAATCAGTAAGTTTATTTTAAGGAAATGTTTAAGGGTGAACAAGTGCGAAATGCACGGGTTAGTAAGTAAAGGCATATAATATGTCTTAAGAATCCTGAAGGATGAATATAATAACTGGAGTAAGTACCCAGCCTATATATGGCGAGGCAGATGCCTACTATGGACACGTTAATGTGCAATGATCGGGATGAGACTCCCGGAATGATCACTTAGACTATCCGGAGATATCAATCTCACTGGAGAGGATATTTAACCCAGCCAAGAACGCAAGGAGATGTAGTTAATTAAACATACCAATAAGTGCAAGCCAGATGTAATGGCATAACCTAGTAACACCCAGGAACTATGCTTAAAAGGGTGTTTGGGTCATCAGTGGTTGAACGGGATAACGTGACAGAAACGCAAGGGTTGAGACTAACACCCAGATTAAGCGTAAGTCATCAGGAGGAAGTCTGACATCCTTGAAGGGGCATCCCATGAAAGGAACCGTGATGCAACGGCCTAGTCATGGAGCCCAATACTACCTCTAGACCATGTAATGTTGTACGGAGAAGTAAATGTGTGTGAACAGCCTACAGTGAGTAGAGCCCGAAGCAATAGGGCTTATAAGCCATAAATGGCATGTGTTAAGTAAATGCTATTGATTACAAAGTTTATGTTATATAAGTAAATAAAGTGGATAACGAACCACTGCTTTAAGAGTGGGGATACCTCTCGATGTGTGAGACCGCAACAGCAGTAGTTATGTGAGCAGAGTTCAGGGAATATGTTAAGAATTGATCATGTTGTTATTACCCAAGAATGATGTGAGTAGGAATAAATCGAAAAGAAGTGTTTGTACCAGTTGTGGAGACTGGATGAGTAATAAGCCTAATAGCAACCACCAGAGGTGTGGGATACTAAATGTGAAGTGAACAACGCTCAAGGAGCATAAAGACTCGAAGAATAGAGTATTCAGAAATCAGCCAAACAAGTGGCAAGACAGAGTGTAAGGGCGGAAGCTAATGTAATAGCAGATGCAGTGCAAGTTAATGTTATACAATGAGTAAGAGCACGGTACGCAGTAAGCGACCGTTGCATAAGTGTTGTTAAATAATAATGTGGCAATGAGACCAGTTATGAGTGAAACTCAATGGACATACAAATAAGTGATGATACACAGACTGAGCAATACGCCAGTAGTTGATGCTACGTGATAAGGAACACAGTATGAATTCCTATTGCTACCTCATAAGAGACTTACTCTCAAGAGTTCACGCCTCTGCACTCTGTATGACTGAGTGTTTTGGTATTGCGCTTGCGTGGTAATGATCAAGTGAGATAGCTAGGAAGTCTGAAAATGTTAAATGTGATAGAAGAACAAGACTTATGATGTGATAAAACTGATGCATAAGATAAGCACGGTAGTTCCTATCAAAGGGTACTTGGTTGAAATAAGTGACTACAGTAGCACGATTGTTGAATATCGGTATGGAACATACCTCAAGTGTTGGAAATAACCGACAGAGTACTACACAAAAGGTAGTAGCTCAAACTTAACCGACAGTAAGTCAGAAGAAACCAAGTAAATCATTGTAGAATACAATAGATTATCGTGGAAACGAATAGAAAGTTTGTAACTCACCGAATTCGCTCACGGTAAGAAATACCACACGTCGGTTGAGAAACCGTTATTACCAAGATAAAGGTGATAATCGGGGATGTATAATACAGTAAGGATAATGTATGGAGCAAACTAAGCTCTAAATTATCAAGAGTTGCGCAGCTGAAACTATTGAACCAGTGAGTCAAACGATGAATGTGAATAGTGAACATGAGTGAATGGCAAACTAATGATGCCTAAAAGCCTCACAGGCCAGGATCGAAACCAGTTAAGAGTTAAAATAAACTCTAAGGAGAATTCTTGGTTAGGGACTAAACCGCCAATATGGTTAAGATCCTCTAATCAAAACACATTGTGTAATAAACCGCGTGGAGATAAAACACTTCACGACGGTAGAATGTTCTAAACCAGTGATTAACTGATTGATTACGTGGGCGTAATCCCTTTTAAGGGGGGTAGAGCGCAGAACCACTTAGTATGTTTTACCGTACAAGTGTACGTGAACTATGGTGTGCATAGCACAAAATGATTTGTTTTGATGATTGGTGGGTGTGTTACATAAACATACGCATTCATTCATGGTTTAATTATGGTAATTGCGCACAGAAGATGCGAATACCATTGTGATAAGTGTGTTTGTTGTGTTAACGGATGTGTGTGAAAGTATAAGTATAAGGGAGTAAGAAACTCCAGGGGAACTAAACCCCGACTATGTATGTTCATACAACACTAAATGTAAAACCGTGTGTTGTATTTTTATAAAAGCATATATAATATATATATATATATATATATATATATATATACAGTATTGTGATTTATGAAGAGGTGTGACACCAACATAGAACCTAGTGAGAATTAAATTCCCTAGGTAACTTGATTTAAAATAAATCTGGAAGATGATTGATAGACAGAGTTCTATCCCTTGGAGATGTAATGATTACGACTAGAAGGATTAAAGATAGAAAATGGTACATGTTTGAAATAGCTGTTGTTTGAAAATGAAGTGGGAGGTGAAACTTGATTATCATGAGATCAAGGGAAGCCGAACACAAATTGGGGTGGAGAGATAGTTCAACATTGATGCTGATCACATCAGGGTTGGATGATTCTTGAAACTCCCTATAAGTGGTCATAAATAATCACATCAGATAAGATGCAGTTAACAATAATTGGACTTGAGTTGTATGGATTTCAAAAGAATTTTAAATTGGGTTCATTTGCAATTGGTATTTTCAAGACTTCAATAAATATTTTAAGATTCTTAAGTGGTATTTTCAAAGGAAGGACTACCTTTATGTGACTCTAGAGGATTTCAACTTGTATCCTTCCATAAAGGATTTCATTATACTTAACCTCATAGAGGGTATTTCTACTACTTGCTCACGAGCTGAGGACGTACGAGCCTTTGTCTTGGACCGGTGAATGAGAAGTATATTTAAAGATGTATGCAATTGTTTTGATCTCCCAAAGGAACGGGGACCAGAGTGTCCATCGCGACCGGTTCTGCGGGATCACAGGTATATGTACTCAACATGGGTCTCGAACCCATGAAGAGATGGAAAAGGAATTTCTGGTTGATATACATGCTATGACAGTTGTGTGGTATGTGTAACAAATTATTTTGGACCTTGAGTCCTAACGTAATTAAATTCCAGAAGTGTTATGTTACCTGGACCTATGTGTCTAAAGGTTGATATGTTATCAAGACCTAAGTGTCTAAGGATGTTATGTTATCAGGACCACGAGTCCAAATGTTGTTATGTTACCCAGACCTAAGAGTCTAAGGGTTGTATATGTGAAATGTTGTTAAGGTAGTCGGATCATCAAGTCCGAGATTACTATGTAAGTATGTATAATATATGGATGTGATGTGTTACCCGGACCGTCAAAGTCCGAGGTTGTAATGTAAGGTATGTTGTTATGGAAGTTTATGTTGCAAGTAATCCCGGTGTTCTAATTCAAATGATGCTAGGGAAGTGTGAACTTCGAGGACGAAGTTCTTTTAAGGGGGGTAGATTGAAATACCCCAAACCTTAATGTGTTAATTAATTATGTAATTATAATTTTCTAAGGCTAATTAAGTCCTTAAGATTATTGGTGAAGAAGAAAAAAACCAAAAGAAAAAGAAAATGCGTAAAAGTCACAAAACGTGAAAACACGTATTTAATTATTTTAGGAGGTACATAACCTTCGTTAGAGTTATAAATATATTTTTATACCTTAATTACACACTGAGAACGTGTGGGAGAAATTGAAGAAAAACGGATCCAAACAATGCGTTAAAACGCTAACGGAGTCTAAGGCGCGTTTTCGAGGAAACCCGAAAACGTGACTTTAAACAGTTTTAAACGACCCCGTAAAAATAATAGTTGATTTTATAACAATAATTAAACATTAATGGGAGTTTAATAGCCATTAAAATTAAAGGAAGAGGAAATTCCGGTAAACAGTCCCGGTTAGTGAATAGTACTAAACCGGGCAATTAAACGAGCGTTTTCTGTCAAAAGACGAAAAACGCTCCAGCGTGTTTATATTGGTGGGCCGGTTTTATTTATGTAGACAGCCCACTCACATGTGACAGTTAACTAATTAATTAAGTCAAGAGAGAGCCAAATAACAAAGGGCACAAATACCCCTCACTCTCTCTCTCTCTTTCCTTATTTCCTTTTCCCCTCTCTCTTCCTCTCTTCCTCTCTTTCTCCCCAGCCGGTCTCCCTCCTCTCTCTCTGCCGATGGAACTTCCCAACCAAGCCAACAATGGCTTCTCCATTCTTCTTCATCCCCAAGCTCCATTTGAGCTCCAATCACAAAAATAATACATATTCTTCTTCCTCTCATCCTCTATCATCCTCTCTTTTCAAAATTCCAAAAGGATGAAGTTGACCTCCATGGGTTTTCACCATTTGAGGAGAAAATGGCACCAATGAGAAGCTTGGAGTCTCCTCTTTCTTCTAAGGTAAAAATTTCCAAGAACAAGTCATTCCCTCTTCATCTCTTGGTGTAATTGATTTTTCACCATTTTTGATACCTGTTTTCTCCTTGTTCTTGAGCTCCAAATTTATCCTTCAATGGTGGAGTAGTTTCCTTCTTGATTCAAGGGAGAGAAAATCCCTCTTAAAAGCTTCAAAAGGTAAACCCTAATTCTAGCCCTTTGATTAAATTGAGTTTCTAAGGGTTAGATAATTAATTGTGTATGTTTGTGTTCTTGGGTGTTGGGATGGAGTTTGGAAAACTCCATACCCTCTTAACCGATTTTTGGAGAAGGTTTGGAGCAAGAGGAGAATTTAAGAGACTTGTGAAATTAAGGTAAGAAGAACTACCTTAAACTTTGTTTATAAATTGTTTAAGTGTTTGGGATGGGTAAACAAATTAATGAACCCAAAATTATGGATTGGAATATATGTTGGATGTGTTTAGTTGGTTTTGGAGGAATTTGTGAATTGATGTTGAGTTGAGGGCCTTAAGAGCCAAGATGTTTTGAGTTTGAGATTTACATTGTGGTTTGGGAGAGTTATGGTGATTATATTGTTGATGATGGAATTTGAGGAATTGTAATGTGCTGTTAGGACCCTTGAAAGGGGTGTGGCTAGATTAGGAATGAAGAGGTTGTGTTTTGATGATATTGATTGATGAGGATGAATAGTAAAGATTATGGGGAAGTTATGTCAAAATTTCATTGGGAAATGGTGTTGATGATGATTTTATGGATGAGGAACTAAGGTGTTTAATTGGGTTGTTTAGTGTTGAAATGAGTGAAGTTTTGGTTTTGTAATGGTGGATAAATAATGGAGTTAGGAGAGTGCAAGAATGATAGCAAAATGGTGCTAGATGACTTGGGATTTTAATGAGTGAGTATGGATTTTTAGGAGTGTAAAACATAGATAGAAATTGCCTCTGTTTACTGAAATTCTGGGCACGTCCGAACTTCCGTCCGGACTTGGAAGTTCGGACATGCCCCGTCGCGTTAAAATTTTTTCGGAGTTGAGTGATGTCCGGACTTCTGTCCGACCTTAGAAGTTCGGACGCGTCTAAAAATTTTCCCAGAATTGAGTCTCGACTTGTGTCCGACCTTAGATGTCCGGACACAAGTTCGGACGCGTGTATAAATTTTTCCAGATTTTGTTCGACTTGTGTCCGACCTTAGATGTCCGGACACAAGTTCGGAGCCTTGAAAATTTTTTCAGATTTCTGTTTCGACTTGTGTCCGACCTTAGATGTCCGGACACAAGTTCGGACGCCTTGAAAATTTTCCCAGAATTTGTTTCGACTTGTGTCCGACCTTGGATGTCCGGACACAAGTTCGGACACAGGGTAATGTTGACCAAAAATTTTGTTTAAGGGTAGGAAATGATATCAAATGATGGGGATTAATATGTGATGATGTTATAAGGTTGTTAAGGATAAATTAAGTGAGTTATAAAGGTAATTGAGTGGTGAAAAGTTGTAATAAAAATGTAAAGTTATAAACTACCGAACGGGGTTAATCATGGGCGCATTAGACGTTAAATAATTATATTATACCCCGATGTTGATAAAGATAGTAATAATGTTATCAGTTATTCAAAGAGATTCAAGGAACATGTGATGGCACACTAGAGTGCACCTTCGGTGACAGGTATGGTTTTCTTGCAACCTGTGTCCTACCGGATTACACCGGCTTGTATGCCAATGTGTTTTTCTGTGTGTTTGCCACCTTGCAAGATAAAGCATGAAATGAGTTTACAGTAATTCATTATTGTGGCGCGTAATTAATTCCGATACCGCTTAACCTTAGTTATGTGTTAAATAATAGTTAACCGACCTTAGGTTCACATAAGAGATCGGTATTCGGAATAATAAACGTCCCAACCCATGGGAACGTTCTAACTACGGCTATCCGTGCGTTAGTGTATGTTGTGATTATGTGTGATGTATGTGACTTGTTGGATATGTTGTTGTTGTCTGGATACAGTTATCCATGTTGTTAAAAAGGGTATTACACCCCTTATGTGTCTAACCGAGTTAGTAACACTATGTGATGTATGTATGTGTAAGTTCCATAAGGGAACCTCTAACTAATAAGTATATGTTATGTATGGAGAGGAATCCGGTTGTTCCGGTCGCGCGTATTGTTGGGAGTTAATATATATATATGTAATTAACTCCCATCCTGTTATGTTAGGGTTGTTTTCCTTCATTGGATTTCGACCTCCCACTAGCTTAGCCAAAGCTTACCTACCCGACCTCCACATCGGGCTAGGAGGGGAATTATGTATAGGTAATGTTGGTAGGGTGTTGTCGTCTAAGCTGCTTCGACTCCCTCTTGTTTATGTTACGGTTGTTTTTCATCCTTGAATCACAACCACCCACAAGCTTAACCAAGGCTTACCTAACTCATCATTATTGGAGTTAGGGGGAAATTATGTATGTTGTGATCGGTCCTATATGAGGCCGCCACTCAAGTAAGGAAAATGTATGTATGTTGTGCTCGGGCTTATATCACCCCGGCACTCCCTAAGTAAAGTTATGAACTCTAATAAGAGAGAAATTAAGTTGTGTATGTTGTTAAATGAAGTGTGTGGTTATATGTGTGTGTTAACCTTGTGTGTTGTACCTTACAATGAATGTGTACCTTTAAGCATGAAGTACGTGTGTGAGTTGCGCATGTTTGAAATAAATCAACCGCAATGCAAGATGACAAATAGTTGTGTGGCCCGGTAGCATGCGGGCTGCGGGATTACCATACCAGCAAAGGTGTGACCCTGACCCCCTCTGGGGGCCCCCATTACTCTACAGGTACGAAGGAGCTGCAAGCCGTTCGAGAGAGTAGGACGGGTAGTTGTTGCACCTGGGTGGTCATTCAAATTGAGAGTGTATTGTAGTGTTAGTAAGACCGAAATTGTTATCGGCATTAGTTTGTAAATACTCGGTACAGTTGTAATGTAAGGTATATAAATGTTGGACATGGAACGGGATTAAGTGTAGTTGCTCGGGAGTTTAGTCCATCAGACCGGTACGATGTATGTATGTTAGCCTTGTTAGCCACGGGGTGGCTAACGGCGTGTAACCCAAGGAGTTAAGTAATGTTGTGAGTTATGATTTCCGCGCAAAGTATGTTCAAGTACGTTGTTGTAGTTGGGGTGTTACACGCAGGCTATCATGCCTTGAAAGTAAGCACCGGCCAATGAGCCGCAGGCTATCATGCCTTGAAAGTAAGCACCGGCCAACGAGCCGCAGGCTATCATGCCTTGAAAGTAAGCACCGGCCAACGAGCCGCAGGCTATCATGCCTTGAAAGTAAGCACCAGCCAACAAGCCGCAGGCTATCATGCCTTGAAAGTAAGCACCGGGCAACGAGCTGTAGACTATCATGCCTTGAAAGTAAGCACCGGCCAGCGAGCCGCAGGCTATCATGCCTTGAAAGTAAGCACCGGCCAACGAGCCGCAGGCTATCATGCCTTGAAAGAGAAATCCGGCTAAAAAAACCGCAGACTGTCATACTTCGAAAAGAAAAGATTCGGCTAAAAGGAAGATTCGGTCAATAAGATGCAAGCTTCTTGTGTTGTAAGGATAAACACTTAACTAACAAAACTTGCATAAGATACCATATATGTGCCATTCAAAAAAAGAGGGAGGAATACCTCAGTAATAGACAAATTGGCTAAAAGAAAATGGAGACAGAAGCACAATAAGAGATCGGCAGCTCCAGCGAAACAAGATTAACAAAGACTGTAAAAAGAATAACTTATATTCCTCCCAATAGTGGGGTAAAAACGATTGCAAGAGTGTAATCATTACAAAAATCGACAAGCACAAAAGATACATGTAAAAAAAAGCCTCTAAAATAAAAAACCCCCTATTCTATTTTTCTGCAGCTAACTTATCGCCACTGCCAGCCACACTTTCAGAAGATTTAGATCTCCTTGAAATACGCTGCACCCCATCGGCGGACGGCTGGATATTGCTTCCGGCCGGAAGAAGAGGATTGGCCAGGGCCAAAGCATGTCTCTCTAGGACTGCGGCAAAATCTCTCGAGCTCCTCGAAGAAATGGGACTTCAGGGCAACAACTTTGAACTCCAACCTGTTGTACAAATCATCGTCTAGTACCTCCTCTTTCTAAAGAAAGTGCTCCGAGATAATCTGTTGGTAGATATCGACTATCCTGCGGCACCGAGAAGCGAAGGATTCCTTAAGATGAGCATTAATGGTGCCTTTCTTTTGTATCTCCTCTTGAGATTGCCGTGAAAACGACATAAGCTTAGCCACTTGGGACTCAAGGGTCAGGACCTGGGCTCAATATTTGTCACATTGAGCATTGGCTAGAGACAGCTCCTCTTTAGCACTGTTTACCCGATCATTCAGCTTCCGGACATGCTTCAGGAGATTGGCAGAGCTCAAACCTGACCGGAACATAACAAAGGTAAGAAATAAAGGGAGGAAAAGGAAGTAACGAAAAAGTCGAAATCTGAAGGTTTACCTTGGTTCGACGACTCAGTATTCTCAACTTGGAGGCGAGACATGGCTGTCTCCAAGTCTTTCACCCTCTCTTCCAGCCTGGTTTTCTCACTTTTCAAGACAGTTTTTTCTGTAACAAGGGCCTTCTTCTCCTCTTCCTAGGTAGAGCAATCCCGAAGCAGAGACTGCTTCTCTTGTTCGAAAGAAGCCCTTGACTGCTCTTCCAGTGCGACCTTCTCCTCCGACGAGCAGTTAAGCTCCTGAATAAGCTTTCCCTTTTCCTCTACAAGGGCCTCATTTTCTCGTTTAAGAGCCTCCTTCTCCAGCTCGAGCGCCTCGACCTCCTGCTTAAAAGAGTTCCTCTCCTCATAGAAAAAAGCCTTGTCGGCCTAGAGGGAAGCCACCTCATCCCGGTGAGCAGAACGCACCTGATTCAGCAAAATGTCGAGGTTAGAGAAGACCCGGACCAGCTTGTCTTTTCCAAAAGCAAGACAGTTTCGTACCTCTATCAAAGTTTCGTCGGCTTGAAGGATCCGGCCTTTTAAGGAAAAGTTTTCTTCTCGAAGTTTCTTCAGTTGCATCTCATATTCGTCACGCTGACGGACGCATTCCTGCCGAGACAGCCACAGCTCCTTGTTTATTGCCTCAGTCCTCTCCTTCACCTTGAGATCAATCTCGTAGTGAATTTGGTCGATATAAGGATCATGAGAGGAACGGGTCCGCTTCAGTTCCTCTTGAGCATTATCGGATCGACTCTACTCATAGTGGAGCCTGGACTGAAGGTTGCCGGAGTGAACCTCAGCACTTTGGGCCATGGACATCACCTAAAACAAGTAGAACAACTCACAAAATTAAGAAGAAAGCAAAACAAATCAAGAAAGGAACACAAAGAAAGATACTTAAAAGGAGTGTACGCCAACCCGAAAGATGCCCTCCCACATAAAGTCAAACACATCTTTTATTGGGAGGGAGTGCCGCATAATGACATCTGCTCCCCCATCTCCCATCCGTAACTTTTCCTTAGTGGCAGTGACGGTTGCCGGAGGAGCAAAGATCCCGTCTGGATGACCGAATCTCTTTATTGTCTCCTTTCAGACAGCAGAATACTTAGCGGATTCGCAGGAGATCAGAGGAAGAGGGTGCCCGCGATGGTAAAACCATCCTTCCTTCTGGGAGGGACCGGTAAAAGACTCCTGAGCAGGAGAAGGGGGAGAGGAAGAGGAAGCTATAATGTCCTCCCTTTGCTTGCTCCGAAGTTCGGGATCTTCAGGCACCGGGCGGTACTCCATTGACTTTTCCCGCGCCACATCCTTTGCCGCAACAACGTCAATAAAGAATGAAGCCGAAGCCTCAGGGTTGCTGGAGGTTTGTTTCTCTCTTGATACCTTTGGCAGCGTAACCTTTGGTTTTGATGCAGTCGTCTTCTTGAGTCTATGTTTAACAGGAACAGAGACTACCGCAGTAATAAAAAACCAGGCGTAATTACATTATCAGAAAGTTCAAGTGCATACAAAGCCAGGGACAGAAGGGCACTGTAAAAAAGCAAAGGAACGCGAAAGAAGGAGGGATCGATCAAAACCTTGTTCGGCCGGAAGGTCAGTGCAGAGTCCTGTGGCCTCTAGAGTATTTTCTTGAGCAGGATCTGAAGAAAAGTAACCCGACAAGTCAGGAAACTGTTCGCAAATCGGGGTCGGATGACCAGACTCCCACCTCGGGCGAGAACCAAGGTCTAGACCCGAACCAGGGGTGAGACGAAGAAAGACACGACGCCCAGACTCTGGACTCACGTGCCATGTACTTGGCAATCCAACATCAGCACGTTCGGGGGATTCCAACCTTTTCTTTTTCTTCAACTGACCAGCTTGGTCATCTCCGACTTCTTGCCTGGAGCGCTTCGTAGAAGGGGCAACATCTCCTAAGAGCTGCTCAGCCGCATCAACAGCCGCATCCAGTGTATCATAGTAATTGATCTTTTCGTCCCCACTCTTGAAGGTGACGAAGTTCAAGCTATAGAAGGGACCGATCTTGTCTCCCTTATAGAAGAAATCTACGTACAATACACCAAAGCAATAAGAGAACCAACGGAGACAGCAAAATTTGTGCTAATAATCAAACACTTACTGTGATAGGTCTTCAGTGAAGATAAACGTGCATTTGTAAAAAATTCTTCAACAGTCGGCGGTTTGCGATTTTGTGCCCTTAGAATCTTCGAAATAGGTAGCTCGGCCGGAGGAGTAGGAGGACAGATCAACTGACCTTTGGAGACCTCAGCACAATATGGGACACCCAGGCAGCGGCCGGGTGGAGGAACGATGACGAACCATCGTGAGCTCCATTCATGAGCCTTCTTGTAATTAAAAAGGGAGTATCCGGCCTTCGCAATTAGGGTTAGGCTATCAGGGTCAATCCTAACCTTGAAAAATCGGGCAAAATCGGTACCCTCTGGCCGAATCTTGTTTTCTTCGCAAAGAGAGACAAAGACGTGGAGATGCGAAATAGCCTTCGGATGTAGATGAGCAAGAGAGCAACAGCGACGAAGCAAAAAGCCCAAGACAAAGGGGTGTGGGGATATGGTCAGGCCAGAGCGGAAAAAATCGGCGTAAACCACATACCCAAGGCCGAAGTTGTCATTAGGGTGAGAATCGAGAGATGGTAGGTAAATCTGGGTGCCAAGTGGAACTTCGACACCCCTAAGACAATTACAGAGGGAGGAAAAATCGAGAGAAGAAGGAGAGGGCTCGCGCCCAGACAAAAAGGGCTTCGAGGATTTCAAGAGGGAGGGACGAAAGCCATTAGAGGAGCGAGAGCCCTGAATCGCCTCGATGGCAGGTGAAAAATTCGCCGCAACCTTACTTTCTTTTGTGGCGGAGGTAGACATTGACGAATTTAGCACGGAACCGAAAAGCAACGACAACGAAAGGAAAGACAGAGCACGATAGCAGAGTGGCGAGAGAAGAAGACAGTGAAAGCAAGAGGGCGGAGGAGGAAAGAGAAGGAAGCTTAAAAACTCAGACTTTAAAGAAGAATTTTCTCCCGCTCAAATGAATAATATATATACATGCACAAACAAAAACACATTCTTTACAGGAAAAAGAGAGGGTCACACGCGTCCTAAAAGACGATTCCGGCGATTAGTCAGAAGAGGGATCCTACGTATTCCACATTGAAAATGGGTGAGGAAATTCGAAAAGAATGGTACAGAACAGGTTCGAGTCACGAGATTCACACATGACCTATAAGAAGTTCTTTCTCTCCAAATATGAAGAAAAAGAACTTGTGGGACTGGGATGAGGAAAAGACGAGGCACAGACAGGCCAAAGAACCTCAGAGTTGGTCGGAGGTGGCCGAAGCCGCAAAATTTTTCGCCGAAACACAAGACACAGAAGTTCTATTTTTTTCACCAAAAATTCAGAAAGATAGAACTTGTGGGACTGATGAGAAGGGAAGAAATGGTACCAAGCCAAATAAGACTCGTGGAGCATCCGGCCGCTTCTAAGCCGGATTGAAATAGAAACACATAAGGCATCCGGCCGTCTCCAGCCGGATGAAAGTAGGACTAGGCAAAGCAAAGTGTAGTATGGCCGGTCGTCTATGGTCGGCCAAAGATGCTAGCGGAGGGCAAAACTGTACTTATACATGTAAAATACAGGCTGACAGCATGAGACCAGGCCTAAAAATACTATAAATAGGGATGCACCCCCATGAAATAAGACACGCTACATTTGGCAATCAAACTTAAGCTTGATTTTAACAAAAGGCTCTCCCTCTCTCTTTCTCCTTTACGAAACTTGCAACCGAAACCAGGTAATGTAGGATAGTAAGACAGGTCGATTTGGATTAGGATGAAGTACTCTGTTTCAACAGGTACTATACTTGTCTTTGGCAAATAGGATGTTATTGAAGTCGCCGGTAAGTAACCAAGGGCCAAGAGTATTGCCACTAAGGCTATTGATCTCTTCCCAAAGGTGGGATCTTAGGACCGGATTGTTACTCCCATACACAATAGAGACAATGATGATGGAGGCCCCTGACAGGGTAGCTTGGTAGTTTAGCATTTGAGCCGATTGATGGAGGAGAAAGGGGGTTCAAAGAGAATCCAGATACACCCGTTGGGGTGCGCATCATAGTTATGGATGAGGCTCCAAGAAGGGAAGAAACAACTCAAGATAGAGAGGTGGTTAGAGAGGTAAGCTCATTATTTAGAACAAATTTTTGGATTTCTCGGATTTTAGGGTGGTCATTACACCCCCTGATATTCCAAACTGCAATATTCATGAGGGGGAGGGGTAGAGAAAGGGGGGCTGTTAGAGCTGGGCCCTGGGTAAATGCAGAGTATGAGTTTACGAGTTGAAGGGAGAGGTCTTTAGATTGGGGGCATTTAAATTTTACATTGGGAGATTTCCTTTTGAGAGGGACAAGGTTCTAGGAGTACGATGGAGCAGCAACCAACAATTGGAGAGAGAATGACATAATCAAGGGGGGAAAATCTGGGAGTGAGCCTGATCTAGAGATAGTAAGCTTGAGGTGGGTTGGGAAGACAGGAGATGACTCAGGAGGTAGGACCGAAGAGGAAGGATAAACCTTACTCAGAGAGCACTTGGATGGGGGAATAGATAAAGGGTTGAGGGCCTTGCAGAAGGGGGGGGGGGGGGGGCTTCAATCAGAGAGTGGGATTTAAGGCATGGAAGGATGGAAGGGGAGGGGTGGGGAGGATAGGTAGGGAAGATGAACTGATACATTAAGGGGGGTTTAGGTTTGGGCCCGGAAGGGGCGAAACCCAGGCAGCGCATGGAGGAGTGCCCAAGCTTCTTACAAGAGGAGCAAAAGGACTAGTTCCCATTCATAGATGACCTGCTGGAAGAGAATGCCCTTTGGGGAGAACATTTCAATTTCCCTAATGATATCCTGGTTGAAATCAACTTCAACTAAATCTCTAGCAAAGGAGATTCTTGATTTGGTAGCAGTAGATAGGTCAGTATGCAGTGGGAAGCCAATTTTAGAGCAAATATTCCTTAGACTAGATTGAGACCAGTGGCTAATGGGGAGCCTTGGGAGCTGGATCCACACTGGGACACGGTTGAGATCTTTAGGGTTAAAGGAGAAACATGGGGACCATTTCTTGAGGACCAAAGGGGAGGAGTTTTGGAGCCACGAACCCTTGTTCAGAACAAGCTGAAGGTCCTCCTCTTTATCAAAACAGGATAAGAACCAACCTTTCTCATACAGAAGGATTTGGGGGGTGGCAACAAAGTTCCAAACTTTTTTAATGAATTGCTTGACAATATTGAAACCGAATTTCTTCCCTCAAATGTGCCCCCACTAAGGAGTTCCTCAAATATTCTATTTCAGTAGTTAAGTCATCATCCTCTATTGAACCATTGGGGCAATCAGGGTTGAGTTCATCATTTTGGTCCATCTGAAGAGACATACCAGAACTAGTTCTTTATTTCGCAAGCAGCATATCTAAAAAGGAGGGGTTAGACTTCTTACCAGGAGGGTTCACTACTAGAAAATTGCTAATTAGAGACGGATTTAGCGATGAAATAGCGACGACTATAATTGCGACGGAATGGCGACAGAATTTCGGCGGGTCAGGTGGCACCAAATCTCCGGGTCTGGGCGCCTCTTTTAGCGACGGCTTCACGACGGGTATTCCGTCGCTAATTAGAGACGGATAAATATTCCGTCGCTATACTTATAAAAATAAAAAAATAAAAAAGAATAACTTAGCGACGGAAGGAGTCCGTCGCTAATGAAACGACGTCGTTTTGATTGATTCTGTTACCGCCCGCAGTTATTTTTACTTAGCAAAACGACGTCGTTTGTTTTAAATGTAGCGACGGATTAGCGACGGCCATGTCCGTCGCTAAAATAATAAGAAAATTCGGTCACACCGCGCGACCTTCTTCTTCCTCTGCTCACTTTCACATTCTTTCCCTAACTTAACTCGACAGAGACGATTTGAGGCGACACCACCGGCGACCACCAGCTATTTCCAACACCACCGGCGACCATGACGACCATCGGCGACCACCTACGACAGCCCTACACCACCGGCGACAAAAGAACCCGCAGGTATATCTCTGAAACCCTAAATTTCTGAGAGTTAAAATTGCTAGTTAGGATTGGAAGATTTTACTTGCGTTGAATGGTTGCTTTCAAGGATTTAGCTGAGTCTGTTTAGCTCCTTTGAGTCTCAATTAGTGGCAACATTTCATCTCTAATTGTGGCTACTAGAAGATTAAAATGCTAGTTAGAGCAAGGAAAAATTAGCTTATCATCTTCCTTATGTTATTTACATGATTAGATAGCTATAAGAATTAGCTTATCAATCTGCATACTTCCTCACCATGGTCTGTTTCATTAAATCACTTCCTTGATTATTTTTGTTCACAAAGGGCAGTCTGATCTCAACTTCTCTAAACATAATATTTATGAAAAAGTTTTAAGCCATTTCCTTGACTATTTTGCTGTTGTTTTTTAAGTTTATAGTCCCGTTTTGCTGCTGCTTATGCCTACTTTGGACTTTGCTGATGTCTGTTATGAAATGAAGAATATAATGGAAAAACTAGCTTTTAATCACTTCTGGTATAACGTAATAGCTACCAGCTATCATTATTTTCAAAAAAGAAAAAAAATAGCTACCAGCTATCACAAACAATGGACAAACCAATAATATTTCTTGAATGACACCACACTCCAAAAGTTGTTGATTATATATAACTATAATATTTCTGTATTGAAAAAAAACATTAATATTTCTTGTATGACACCACCACCACCCACTACTACTACTACCACTCAATTGTAACCTTATGAAATATACAGGAATGAAAGTATAAAACTCCAATATAAAAGGAAAATATAAAACTAAAATAGCTGCTTCCTTTTCTTATACTGGTGGACTATGATAGTATTATTTTTTTTAAAGAAAAGATATATAGTAGTAGAAAGCAATGAATTTGGTTCACCTTTTTGTGCGTGTTATTAACATTTTCCTTTTAACGGTGAGTGTGACTTGAATCACCTTTCTCGAGTACTATTACTACTATTAATTAGCTAGCTATCTTTTTTTTCTATGCATGTGACTTTTGTTATTACACAAACCAATGGTAACTATTTATATACGTTCCTAATAAAGTTTACCAGTTTATTCGCTCATGATTCAAAGGACCGAAGCTTTGTTTTTTTTACTACACTTTTTGTCCATATAAATATTAGGATGAACGTCAAGTCTCACTTTTTTTTGTTAAAAAAAACATGGATACAATACTGTGAGTAAAAGCTAGGCAGAAAATCAATCAGCCTTTCGGATCTTGTGTAGAATGGTAGTTGAAGAAGATTAGAATTTGAGACCCAACAAGAGATGACTGATGAAACGACTGAACTATCTCGTCACTGTCTCCATATTATTCTCTTTTTAAGTGTATGTGTGTGTGTTCATGGATTCTTCAAATATGCTAATAATGAATGTCTATATGTATGTTTGTCTTCTGTCGTTTATTAACAAACCAATCAATAAATCTCTTCACTTCAGCTTTCAGCTTAGATTACGCAAACCAAACAGGGCCCTCTGTTTTGTTCTCTCATACATCACTTTCAGTTATCCTCTCCAGTACGTACATAGAGTTAGCTAGATATTCCCCCTGTTGGTCACATGGTTTCTTAGCAGCAAGATATATCTTATCGTGTTTCTAAACTTTTGGTCTTGAATTCAGGAAGCATAGAACCCAACATCAACTGTTGCAACCTGCTAGCTAGAGGAGTAAATAGCTAGCTAGAAAAGCACTATTGCTTCAAAACAAAACAGCCATGAGACTTAGCAATAGATGTTTAGCACTCTTTTTATGTACATTATTTAATCTGTATTTGAACCAACTTGCTGATTAACAAGTATGATATCTTTGAATGTTTCTCCCGTTGTTGAGTTCTGTTGATAACTGTTGTAGGTATTTGTGAATTGTCCTTGTGGGATGCTTAGAAATAAGCGGAAAAGTAAAAAAATAGGGGAGACTATACCGAATTTTTTTTAAAATTTATTAGTTTTAACTAAAGTATTGTTTGATTAGTATAGGTATGAGACCCGATAGATTGTGGATGTAAGATGAGAGAACCTTTGAGAGAGGTAGAATCTCTGTCGAATGGTTGAGGAAGATGGAAGAGTTTGTCGCTTTTGCACTACAACACCCTGAATGTATGGAAAATGGTAAAATTAAGTGCCCTTGCGACATGACAAGGTGTAGAAACAAACAATATCTTAAGCCTGATGTCGTTAAGGTTCATTTAGCACAGAAAGGTTTTATGTACGGTTACTTTGATTGGATATTCCATGGACAAGATAACACACCCGTACAAGCTACCTTGAGCAGCACTACGCCTAATGAGGTTCCACATGTTGAAATGTTAGAGCAAATGATTGCACATGCTGTTGGTGAGGTTCCAGAAGAATTCGGGGATACATTTAATTTTATGGAGGAGGTTGAAGAGGATCAAGAGGATACTCCAAATCCTGAGGCTAAATTTTTTTTTGAGTTGATGGAACATGCTAAAAGAAAGTTATTCAGTGGCACGCATCATAGTGTACTATCTATCGCCACTGAATTAATGTCCATTAAGAATGACTACCAAGCACCTTAGGCATTGATGGATTGAGTTTGCAAAACCTACTGCGAGCTCCGTCCAGAAAACACTGACATTCCAAAAAACTTCTACAAAGCAAAGAAAATCATACGTGGTCTTGGGTTACCTTATGAAGAAATCGATTGTTGTTCTGAACTATGTATGATTTTCTGGGGAGAAGATAAAGATCTGGATGTATACAAGTTTTGCACCCGTCCCAGATACAAGCTTGTCAAAGAGGGGACGAAAAGGAGAAAAAGTAAGGTACCTTTCAAGAAGATGCACTACTTCCCTCTCATTCCAAGGCTGAAAAGGCTTTACGCTTATCCTACAATGGCTACCGATATGAGATGGCACGCAGAACACAAAATGGAAGATGACAACATGTGTCACCCCTCTGACTCAAAAGTGTGGAAACACTTTGACCAGAATCATGCTACTTTTGCTTCGGAGTCTAGGAATGTCAGACTTGGGTTATGTACTGATGGTTTCTAACCATTTACGGCTTCTGGAAGACAATACTCTTGCTGGCCAGTTGTAATTACACCATATAATTTACCTCCTGGGATGTGTATGAAAGATGAGTTCTTCTTTCTTACAGTACTTGTTCCTGACCCTAAAAATCCTAATGGAAAGATTGATGTGTTTTTATAACCTCTTATAGCTGAGTTGCAAGAGTTGTCGGCTGAAGTAAATGTTCAAATTGCTAAAACTTGTGGATGGAGTAAAAGAAGTATCTTCTAGGATCTACAGTATTGGAAAGATTTATTG
The DNA here is from genome assembly GCA_023374045.1 of Limonium bicolor. Classification (NCBI taxonomy): domain Eukaryota; kingdom Viridiplantae; phylum Streptophyta; class Magnoliopsida; order Caryophyllales; family Plumbaginaceae; genus Limonium; species Limonium bicolor. The sequence continues at coordinate 244,517,311 of CM041778.1, forward strand.
ATCAGACATATTATATGAAATACCCCAAACCTTAGAATGTTGTTTAAACATTAAACCATGGTATAATAAGGCTAAAAAGTGCCTTATAAACATTAATGAACAATTTAAACCATAGTAAACACAATTAAATACCTTAAAGTTAATATGGGCGAAAATGTGCTCTAAGCTTGGGATAAGTTTGGTTAAGACCTAATAAGCTTACCAAGACCTTATTTATATGTTAATGAACATATTAAACCAATTACTAACGAAAACAAAGCTTGAAAACAAGTTAAAACGCAAAATGTGCTTTAAGGAGTCTTAAAGCACATTTTTGAAAAATTGTCTTGTAAATGGGTTTTGAATGGCTAAATGACCATCATTACTCTTTAATTAACATGTGTAGTACTTAGTATCACATTAGGAAGTCTAAATCAATGGGAAATCAAAAATTTCACAATTATGTGCCTTGGTGAGTGAATAGTAACCAAATTATGCTAGTTTATAACATAAGTCAATATAAGTGATTTAATTGGTCAACAAAGACCAAAACACCCCTAAGTACTAAAAGGGGGCCGGTTTTTATAAGGTGAGTCACCACCTTTGTTAGTTAACAAGTAAATAAAGAATGATAAAGCAAAGTTACTATTTACTTTTTTCTTAAATATCTAAACTAGCTACTTATCTTCATTCTCTTCCTTCCTTCTTCATTTCCCACCGTCTCCAACCTCTCTTCTTCTTCTCCATTCATGGTTTTGCTACAGCAACAACACCAAATCCATTTTCCATTGCCATTTTCTCTTAGCTCCATATACCAACTCAAATTCTAAGACCACCATTCTTCTAGTCTCATCAAGCTCTTCAACCTTGTCTTCTCAAATCTTCAAGACTACCATTTCGGTGCCATGTAGATAAACCATTGAAGGAGCTTGAGCTTATATTTTCATGCTTTGTTGATCATCTTTGCTTCAAGGTAAGGAAAAACCAAGAAACACAACATTTCTTCCATGTTTTAGTGTTGGCCGAAAATCACCTCTTCATGGTGTTTTCTCTTGCTTTGTTTTAGCTCCATTTCAATCTTTCAAGGACTTGGTGGAGTCCTCTCTTGCTACTTATTCAAACTCTCTCCCATTTCCAAGGTAAACACAACTATCTTAATGTTTTAAGATATTATATAACCTAGGGTTTAATAATGAGTTAAGCTTGGAGCTGGAATGCTCATTACCTTACTTGTGTATTGATTAGAAGTTGACAAGCAATCAAAGGTCCTTGCCGATTCTATTCAAGGAAACAAGAAAGAAGTTGTGAGGAAAAAAAGGTAAATAAACTATCTCAATGTGGTTTAAATGCCTTAGGAAAAATGAGCTTGACTTGCTTAATAAAATACCTAAGGAGCCAATGACAAATGAGCTAGTGAATTATTCTTAAGGAGATTATTAAAGGACATATGTGATGTTGAGTGTATTTGCAGGTCAAAGGCAATATATACATGTGGAAATTCAGTGTTTAAGGTTTATGCAATTTAAGGGCCTAAGAGCCATGTTATTTAAGGGCCTAAGTGCCAAGCAATTTAAATTATGCACTATATGGTGATGTAGTGTTATATGGGTGACGTTTTGTGTGTAAGAATGTTCTTGATGGATTTAAGTGTTCTCGGATGTTTAATGATGAAAATAATGTGTTTTGGTGTAACAATGTACTAGTAGAATCCATGTCAAAATTTGGATAATGTACAAGAGGTTCTAAGTGTTTAAAATGAGCTTTGGTGAACTAGGAATTGTTAAGAATGACTAAGTGTTCTATTAGAGAAAGAAACATGTATTAAGGTGCTTTAGAATGTAAAAAGGACTTAGACATTATCTTGGAGGATTTAGAATTCAAATGAGTATTTGGGATACATCAAGGTCATGGTGAGATTGTGTTTGGGATTTATACAAGTTTTGGTAAACAATGAGGAAATAAGGTGTTGTAAGGAGGATGTGTAAACTTGTGGAGAAAATTCTAGAGGTAGCATAAAGGAGTTTTGGTTAGTGAGAAAAGATGCTTGGGAGATGATGTTGTTGGTGATGGGGAAACATTTTGGGATAATTGCTATCATAGGTAAGAAACACCACTTAGAAGTCTAAGGAAAAACATTATAGTATAAGAGATTTTGTAAGAAAAAGAGTAAGTGTTTAAGGGGTTAGAAAATGTGTTTGGTGGTTGTTGTATAAAGGTTTAAGTGTGCCAAATGGTGTTGAAACATGTTAGTAGGGTTGAGGAAAATTTTGGAGAAGATTTGACAAGTTTTGGACATGTTCTGGTGTCGACCGACCCAGGGGACCGACCCCTGGCTGGGTCGGTCGGTCTCTGTTAAACCAGCTGGATGAGTTTCTGGAATCGACCGACCCAAGGGGTTGGATCGGTCGGTGGGTCGGTCGGGCTAAAAACGAAGAACAAAATAATCTCTGGAATGGACCAACCCAGATGGCTATGGGTCGGTCGGAATGGTGTTGGGTCGGTCGGGTAAGTTTAAAAGACGGAAAAATTTCTGGAAGGGACCGACCCAGAGGACTTGGGTCGGACGTGGGTCGGTCGAAGTGGAATTTTTGGAACCCGAGAATTACTAGAGTGGACCGACCCAATGGGTTGGGTCGGTCGGTGGGTCGGTCTGACCAAAACTTAAAAAAAAACAAACTAAATGTGGTTTTAGTAGTTAACCCTAGGGGGTATAATGAAGGTAATCAAGGGTAAGTTTAAGCATTAAAACATGTCATATAATCATGTAAAATACTTAGTAGTTCGGGAGTTAAATAAGTTAATTAACCGACATTATTAATTATGTATGGGAGTTGCCTACGGTGGAAACCAATCGAAGCAGGGACCAATGTATGATTTTCTTGTAGTCTGTTGCCTACCGGTTTACACCGGCTTATGTGCTGTTTGTTTTCTGTGTGTTTACGACCTTGTAAGATTAAGTCATGTAATGAGTTTACAGTTGTTAAAATTATTGTATTGGTAAGATGTATCTCATTTCCCTTGTGTGTGTGTGTCTAACTTGACCTAAACACTTACTTGTGATTTCATTGTCTAAGTTTCAATAATGGGACTTCTAACAAGTGCTAACGGGGGAAGTGAGGAGTCCGGTAGTTCCGGCCACACGTGTGAGTATGGGAGTCGATGTCATAACCGGTTCGATTCTCTGTGTATGTTAAGGTTGTCTCCTCTTTTGGTTTTCAACCTTCCCTTTAGCTTAACCAAGGCTATTTTACCGACTCACGTCGGGCCACGGGGGCATACTATGGTTGTTCGGTGTGCTTGGATTACTATATCCGACGCACCTTGGGGTTAAGTTACCCGTTCAATCTAACAGGACGGTAACGAGTTATGTAACGAGCTTAGCATGAGAATGACGACATTCTCTAGGCTCTCCATGTGACCTAACTATGTTGGTTCGGTTCCTGAGGGAATCATTTGTTATGTTATGTGTTGTTGTGCTATGAAAAAATCTCTTGTTATGCTATGTATATATATGTTGTGTGTTAAGAATCAATGCCATGTCATCATGACAAGTAGTTGCGCGTATCCCGGTAGCCGATGGGCTGCGCGTTAACCATACCAGCCAAGGGTTGCTGACCCCCTCAGGGGGTCCATATTTACTTGCAGGATGTTGATCGAAGAAGCGGAGTGGCTATAGATCTTAGGTCATGAAATACTTTTGATTATTTTGGATGTTGGCCCGGGAAGCGCATGTGCTCCCTTGGCGATATAATTTTTGGATAATGTTGGCTTACAGTGATAGTTACAGTGGCAGGTATATTGGCGGTTTACAGTGATGGGTTGTAATTAAATACTCGGTATTGTATATTATGTATTTATGGTTTTAGTTCTAGGCTCGGGAGTCTGATCATCTGACCGGTACAAATTGTATGTATTCTGCCTTGTTAGCCACGTGGGTGGTTAACGGCGTGTAACACCAACTCGTTTAGTTATTGTTTAGTTGTTTATTTCCGCTGCGATTTTCGGTTAATTGTTAAGTACGTAGTGGGGGTGTTACAAAAAGTGGTATCAGAGCTAAGTATCGCTCGGATGACTAGAATACCGAGCTTAGGAATATACCGAGTTAGGAATTCTAGCTATAGTTATTCAAGTGAGCAGTTATGGGAAGGTTGACCACTAACTAAGTGTGGAAATACCTTATGGTCGGGAAGACGTTACAACTGTTGGAACCGATAGGTGTGCAAGCAATGTACTAATGAATGTCCATGTGAATACAGAGGTCAGGTCGACCTAGAGGAGGAGGCCGCGGGCGCGGCACTGGTGATACCGGAAACCAGGGCGAGAACACTACGGCACAGGTTATGGCTGAGGCAGTAGCGGCCGCCGTAGCCCAGATGGTCCCGCAGTTAGTAGTTGTAATACAGCAAGGGCAACAGCCCGAAGTTCAGCCACCACCGTCACCGCCACGAGAGATCAACTGGGTCAAGGCGTTGGCTGATTTGAGACCACCGTCGTTTAGTGGGGAGACCGACCCTCGTAAGTTGGAGGCGTACATCTCTGAGATGGAGACCGTTTTCGAGACCTTGGATGTGCCAGCTGGTGCCAAGGTTCGACTTGCCGCTTATTATTTAAAGGGTTCGGCACAGAGTTGGTGGAAGCTAGTACGGGAGGGCAGAGTTGCTGACCCTACCTTTCAGTGGAGGGAGTACACGGCTCTGCTGCGAGCCAAGTACTACCCGATACACGTGCAAGAGGCCAAGCGCCTAGAGTTGGACAATCTGAGACAAGGGGATAAGATGACGGTAGATGAGTACTACTCCGCCTTCATCGGACTTATCCACCTGCTACCAGACCTGGGTTACTCAGACCGGATACTGGTGAACCATTTCTACAACGGACTTAGCTACCGCCTACGCTATTGAAACAGTGCATTTATCCTAACAGGATCCGACCTTGATCCCAATGTAACAGTGTATCTATCCTAAAATGGCCTGATCTGACATTCGGTCCTACATTACCTGATCTCGAACCCAGAATCTTTGTGAGAGTAGAGAGAGAAAGAGAGCCTCTATTAGAATCGGATGTGTGTTTGATTGCCCAAAAACCGGTCTTATTTCATGGGGGTACACCCTTATTTATAGTTTTTTTGGGCTGGTCCCTTTGGTGCCAGCCTGTATTTTACATGCTTAAGTACAGTTCTACTACCCCCTCTTTAGTATCTTTGACCCGACCACAAGCGCCGGTCGAGTGACGTTTTGCTTTGCTTAAGTCCCATTTTCATCCGGCTAAGGCGGTCGATGCTCTACATCCTCTAATCTCATCCGGCCAGAGCGGCCGGATGCTCTACGTGCCTTTAATCTCATCCGGCCAGAGCGGCCGGATGCTCTACGTTGCCTGCTTTGGTCCGGCGCCATTTCTCCCTTCTCATCAGTCCCACAGTTCTATCTTTCTGAATTTCGGTGAAGAAAATAGAACTTCTGTGTCTTGTGTTTTGGTGAAAAAATTTCGCGACTGCCTGCGCCAGCTCTGGGGCCCTCTCTTTGGCTGCGGCCAGCTCTGGGGCCCTCTCTTTGGTTTACTCAAGCCTTGTTGTCTCCTTATCTCAGTCCCACAAGTTCTTTTTCTTCCTATGCGGAGAAAAGGAACTTCTTATTGACCACGTGCGTAGCTCGTGTCTTGGTGTATTCCTCTTTTCGAATTTTCCGCCCGTTACCGATGTAGAATATGCAGGGCCTTCCTTTCGACTAGACGTCGGTAGCGCCTTTAGGAAGCGTGCGGCCCTTTCTCTTCCCTGTAAAAAAAAGACACTTTTGTTCGCACATATATATATATTTTTATTTGAGCGGGAAAAAACTTCTCTTAAAGCCCAACTCTTCGAGTTCTTTCCTCTTTCCTCTACTGGCCCGTTTCTTCGACCTCTCTTCTTCCATTGCCTTCCTACCGTGTGTGCTTGCCCGTCTTTCTTTGCCGTCACTCTTCAATTTTCGCCAAGCTTTGACGATGTCTTCCTCTTCCGCCAAACAGAGCAAACTTGCTGCCAAATTTCCGCCCGCCATCGGAGCGATACAAGGCTCTCAGTCTCCTAACGGCTTTCGCCCTTCGCTCCTGAAGCCAGTAAGACCCTTCCGTTCTGGGCGTCAACCCTCTCCTTCTTCTCTCAATTATTCTTCCCTCTGTGATTGTCTCGGGGGTGCCGAAGCCCCACTTGGGACACAAATTTTTTTGCCATCCTCTGATTCTCACCCTAGCGATGATTTCGGTCACGGGTACGTTGTCTACGCCATTTCTTCCGATCCGGCTTGACTATTCCCCCACACCCTTCGTGCTAGGGTTCCTTCTCCGTCGCTGCTGCACCCTCGCTCATCTTCACCCGAAAGCCATCTCACACCTTCAGGCTTTTGTTTCCCTTTGTGACGATATCAAAATTCGGCCGGAGGGTACCGACTTCGTCCGATTCTTCACGGTTAGGAAGGATCCTGACAGCCTAACCCTCATTGCGAAGAGTGGGTACTCCCTTTTCGACTATAAAAAGGCTCACGAGTGGGGGTCGCGGTGGTTCGTCATCGTTCCTCGTCCGGCCGAGTGTTGGGCATCCCATACGCTGCTGAGGCCGGAAAAGGTCAGTTGATCAGCCCCGAAACTCCTCCGGCTGAAATGCCTATTTCGAAGGTTCTGAGGGCAGTAAACAAGAAACTGCCGACCGTCGAGGCGTTTTTTACAAAAGAACGCTTGTCTTCTCTGAAGACATACCACAGTAAGTGTTTTTTTTGTTTAGTATGAATTCTGTCGTTTCTTTCGGTCTCCTTATTGTTTGGATGTATTGTCGCAGACTTTTTCCAGAAGGGGGACAAAATCGGTCCCTTCCATAACTGGAACTTCGTCACCTTTAAGAATGGGGGCGAAAAAATTAACTACTATGACACGCTGGATGCGGCCACCGATGCGGCCGAGCAGCTTTTGGAGAACGCTGCTCCGGCAAAGCGTTCCAGACGAGAAGTTGGAGATGACCAAGCCGGTAACTTGAAGAAAAAGAAGCGGCTTGAATCTCCTGTACATGCTGACGCCGGATTGTCAGGTACATGGCACGTGAGCCCCAAGTCTGGGCGCCGTGTCTTCTTCCACTCACCCCTGGTTCGGGTTTAGACTTTGGTTCTCGCCCGGGGCGGGAGTCCGGTCATCCGACTCCTATTTGCGAGCAATTTCCTGACTTGACGAGTTACTTTTCCTCAGATCCTGCTCAGGAAAATACCTTGGGGGCCACAGACCTTCACGTCAGTCCTCCGGCTAAAGAAGGTTTCGGCTGCCTCGCCGCTTTCCCCCATTCTTTTATTTTCTTAGTTTTTAGTACTTTTCTATTTCCAGCTTCACCCTTTGGTCCTAACTGCTTTTTATTATTGCGGCAGCTCCTGCTGCTCCTGCCAAGAAAAGACTGAAAAAGAAAACCACGTCAAAGCCAAAGGCCGCAGAGCCAGGGGGTTTAGAAGAAGGACAAACCTCCGGCGACCGTGAAGCTTCAGGATCATTCTCTATTGACGTTGCTGCGGCTGTGGATGCGGCAAGGGAAAGCAATGGAGTATCGGCAAGTGCCGGAGAACCCTGAGCTTCGAAGTAAGCAAAGGGAGGATTACATGGCCTCCTCTACGCCGGAGGGCCCTATGCCGGAGGGTCCTGAGCCCCAGGGTGAGCAGGGAGAAGGCCACATAGCTTCTTCCTCTTCTTCCCCTCCCCCTCCTGCTCAGGAGTCTTACACTGGTCCCTCCCAAAAGGAAGGGTGGTTTTACCATCGCGGGCACCCTCTTCCTTTGATAACCTGCGATGCCGCTAAGTATTCCTCTATTTGGAAGGAGGCAATTAAGAGATCCGGTCATCCAGACGGGATCTTTGCTCCTCCGGCGACCTTCACTGCCACCAAGAAGAGGCTGCGGATCGGGGATGGGGGGGCGGATGCCATCATGCGGCATTCTATCCCAGCAAAAGAGGCGTTCGACATGATGTGGGGAGGAATCTTTCAGGTTGACATTCTCGTCACTTGTATTCTTCTTCTTTCGTTTCATTTTTGGGTTTCCTGAACTTATGTATTGTATTGTTTTTTTTTGGTGATGTCCATGGCCCAAAGTGCTGAGGTTCACTTTGGCAGCCTCCAATCCAGGCTTCGCTATGAGGAAAGCCGAGCCAATAGAGTTGAAGAGGAGCTGAAGCTGTCCCGCTCTTCTCATGACGCTTATATTGACCAGGTCGAATATGAGATCGACCGCAAGGCAAAGGAGAGGACTGAGGCGATTAACAAAGACCTGCAGTTGTCCCGGCGTGAGTGCGAGCGTCAGCGCGATGAGTATGAGGCGCAGCTGAAAAAACTCCGGGAAGAGAACTTCTCTCTGAGAGGCCGGATCAAGGAGGCTGATAATACATTGATAGAGGTATGAAATCGCCTCTCGTTTTTCCTTGAATAAGGGCCAGCTAATTTGATCTTTGTTTGACCTGGACATTATGTTGGATCAGGTTCGCTCCATGCACCGGAACGAAGTAAACAATCTTCGGAGTGAAGTAAACAACCTTCAGGCAGAGAAAGTCTTTTTCCACCAGGAGGGGAAATCTTTCAAGCAGGAGGCTGAAGAGCTTGTGCTGGAGAAGCAGACTCTTCAACGGGAGAATGAAGCTCTTGTTAAGGAAAAAGAAAAGCTTATGCAAGAGCACGACCGCCTGCTGGAAGAAAAGGCGCGCTGGAAGAGCAGTCAAGGTCTTCCTTTGATCAAGAGAAGCAGTCTCTGCTCCGGGATTGTTCTCTTTTGGAAGAAGAGAAGAAAGCTCTCGTTGCGGATAAAACCGCCCTTATGGAAGAGAAAGCGAGGCTGGAGGAGAAAGTGAGAGAGCTGGAGGAAGCCAAGTCCCGGTCTCAAGCGGAGAATACCGAGCCATTAGGTCATGGTAAGCTTTCAGGCCTTCAACTTTTTTCCTCTCTTTTTGGCCCTTTCTTCTTCTTATTCTTTTTGTTCCGGCTAGGCATGAGTGCTGCCAATTTATTGAAGCACGTCACCCAGTTGAGTGGACGGATAGCCCGTGCTAAGGAGGAGCTGTCATCCGCCAATTCTGAACGTGACAAGTACCGTGCCCAAGTCCTGACTCTTGAATCTCAAGTGACCAGGCTCAAGTCATTCTCTCTCGGCAATCTCAGGAGGAGATACAGAAGCAAGGCACCATCAACGCTCATTTAAAGGAGTCCTTTGCTTCTCAATGCCGCCGGTTAGTTGACATCTGCCAGCAGATCGTCTCGGATCACTCTCTCGAGAAAGGAGAGTTGCTGGATGATGACCTGTATAATAAGTTGGAATTCAAGGCTGTCGCCCAGAAATCCAACTTCTTCTTGGAACTTGAGAGATTCTGCCGCAGTCCCGGAGAGACATGCTTTGGTGCTGGTGAAGCCTCATTCCTTCCAGCCGGAAGCAACATCCTGCCGTCCGCCGGAGGGATGCAGCATCTTGCCAGGAGGTCTAAGTCTTCCGGGAGTGTAGTAGGTAGCGGCGATAGATTATTAACCGCCGGAGAAGAAGCTGTGACAAAGAAACTGCAAAGGCATAGAATAGAGTAGAATAGAGGTTTTTATTTCTAGAGAAGTTCTTGTTACAACATGTATTTTTTGTTTCTGCCGAATGATCATATGTTGTAATTGTCTCTACCCCATAATTTTGGGAGAAATATAAGCTATATTTTATCATCTCTTGTTATTTGTCTGCCGGAGCAACTCTTTTTGAGCCGAGTTTTCTATTGTCGCGATATTTCTTTCTCCTGTCTTCTACCTCTCTTTTAAATGATGCATGTGTAGTTATCTTATGCAAGTTATGCCGGCGCGGTTTGCAGCTTTGGATTTTTGTTCCGGCGATCCCCCTTTTTTCCTTTTGGAGCATGGTTATCTATGGTTTTAAGCTGGATCTTCCTGCAGCTTGTTGGTCAGTTTTGTTTTGATAATAAAAAAAAGTCATGTCAGCTTGCGGCACGTTGGCCGGATGCTTTTTTTCAAGGCATAGCCTGCGGCTCGTTGGCCGCTTTCTTTTCTTTCAAGGCATGATAGCCTGCGGCTCGTTGGCCGGTGCTTTCTTTTTCTTTCAAGGCATGATAGCCTGCGGCTCGTTGGCCGGTGCTTTCTTTTTCTTTCAAGGCATGATAGCCTGCGGCTCGTTGGCCGGTGCTTTCTTTTTCTTTCAAGGCATGATAGCCTGCGGCTCGTTGGCCGGTGCTTACTTTCAAGGCATGATAGCCTGCGGCTCGTTGGCCGGTGCTTACTTTCAAGGCATGATAGCCTGCGGCTCGTTGGCCGGTGCTTTCTTTTTCTTTCAAGGCATGATAGCCTGCGGCTCGTTGGCCGGTGCTTACTTTCTTTCAAGGCATGATAGCCTGCGGCTCGTTGGCCGGTGCTTTCTTTTCTTTCAAGGCATGATAGCCTGCGGCTCGTTGGCCGGTGCTTTTTTTCTTTCACATTCCAAAAAATAATACTTTTTATTGATGAGTTATAAATTTTACACATAGAATTTTTTCAAACATTCTCCATGCCAAGAATGCGGCAACTCATATCCCTCAGCATTTTTTAAGCGGTATGAAGCCCGTCCTGTCTTCTGGTGTATGATGTATGGTCCTTCCCATTGGGGCTCCAGCTTCTTGGGTTGCTTAACTTCTCGGAGGACTAATTCCCCTGGGGCAAAACTTCGTTCTTTCACCCTCCTGTTGAAATACCTTTCTACCTTAGATTTATCTTTTGCCATCCTTACTGCGGCGGCTGTCCTGGTTTCTTCAAGGAGATCAAGGTGATCCTGTACCCCCTGATTGTTGGTCTCTTCGTCATATGATTCCCATCTTATGGACGGCACCACAATCTCTGCCGGAATGACGGCTTCTAAACCATACGTCAATCTGTAAGGCGTCTCTCCTGTCGGTCCTCTTTCTGTTGTTCGGTACGACCATAGGACCTGGGGTAGCAATTCTGCCCACTTTCCTTTTTTCTCATCGAGTTTCCTTTTTATCGCCTTTACTATTTGGCCATTTGCATTCTCAACCTGCCCATTCGCCTGAGGATGGGCTACTGATGCAAATCTCAAGTCGATCTTCCATTCTTCACAAAATTCTCGGAAGCCTTCGCAATTGAACTGTGTTCCATTATCAGTTACTATGGCTTTTGGTATGCCAAACCTGCATACCACATATTTCCAAATGAATTCTTGTGACTTCCTAGCTGTGATGGAGATAGTAGGCATTGCTTCAATCCACTTTGTGAAGTAGTCGATAGCAACGTACATGAATTTGAACCTTCCTGGTGAAGCCTCCGGGAATGGGCCCACGATGTCCAATCCCCACATAGCGAAGGGAATTGGGCATAGAACAGATTTTTGCTCAGCCGGAGGAGTGTGTATCTTATTTCCATGTTCTTGACACTTGCGACATCTTCGTATATATTCTTTGCAGTGCTCCATCATTTTCGGCCAGAAATATCCGAGTCTTAAGATTTTGTGAGTTGTGGTCCTTTCCCCCTGGTGATTTCCGCAGAGCCCATCATGTATCTCTCTTACTAACTCTGCTCCTTCAGCTATGGTGACACACTTCAGAGCAGGTCTTGCAAAAGATCGTCTATACAGCTGGTTATCCTCAATAAAGAATGATGCGGCCCGCCTCTTTACTATCCTGGCCTCTTTTTCTTCCCTCCGGCAGTTTTCCATGCCGTATGTAATCTATAATCGGGGTCATCCAAGATTCTTCTTGATCATTTGCCCCTACCGCCAATACCTGAGCTCCTTCTATACTTGGGGTGGTTTTGACTTCCAGCCATATCTCATTGGGTACTCTTTCGGCCATACTTGCCAATTTGGCCAAGGCATCAGCTTCGACATTCTCTTCACGTGGAAGATGTTTTAGCTCGCATTTTTGGAAATTTGCCTTTAGTTCCTGGACCTTGAGCAAGTACCTCCATAGTTTTTCTTCTTTAACCTCGTAGATGTTGTCACTTTGTCTCGTCACTAACATAGAGTCTGAATACACCTCTAACTCTGTTAAAAATAGGTTATACTTTCATAAGTGTTATCCCAGACAGATTTTTATAAATATGAAAATAAACAGAGAAGATATCTATTCTATGAAACCTGTCGCCCCGAGGGCTGTGGCTACTTCCAAACCCTGGATAAGAGCTTCGTACTCGGCTTCATTATTAGTGACGTCAAAGTCCAGCCGGAAGGCATAATTCAAGCTTTGCCCATCCGGCGCCTGCACCACTATTCCAGCTCCTGCCCCACTTTTACATCGAGCCCCATCAACCAAGATGACATATGGACTCTGAGTTTGTTTCCTTTCTTTTGCGAAGCTTGTTTCTGTTATGAAGTCTGCTAAGGCCTGAGCTTTAATCGCCGTTCTGGGCATGAAGTGAATTTCATATTGTGTCAGCTCTACTGTCCAGCTTACCATCCGGCCGGAGGCATTCGGGTTGTTCGCAATTTGCTTAAGCGGCCAATTGGTCCTGACAAAGATTCGGTGCGACTGGAAGTAGGGTCGTAGTTTTCTTGATGCCACTACTAGTGCGAACAAGACTTTCTCTATATTAGTGTACCGTCCTTCTGTCGGGCTCAAGATTTTGCCTGTATAGTAAACTGGTATCTCCCTTTTCTCTTCCATGATTAAGACAGCTGCAACCGCCCAATCTGTTGCGGACAAGTAAAGGTATAGATCCTGTCCCGGAGCAGGTACACCCAATTTAGGTAAATCCCGGAGCATCTCCTTAATCTTCTCAAATGCTTCTATACACTCTTGTCCCCACTGGAATTTACTGTTCTTCCTTAGAATATTGAAGAACGGGATTGATTTTTCCTGAAGCTTAGAACAGAACCTACTTAACGCTGTGAGTCTTCCGTTCAAAGCTTGGACATCTTTGATATTTCTTGGTGGGGAAAGGTCGAGGATTGCCTGACTTTTTTCCGGATCAACTTCAATACCTCGCTGCCCAACAATGAAGCCAAGAAACTTCCCTTTGGTTACTCCAAACACACACTTCTCTGGATTTAGCTTGATTTGGTATTTATCCAGAGTGTCAAATGTTTCTTCCAAATCCTTCATGTGTTGTTCCTTTGACGGGCTTTTCACAACTATGTCATCAACATAAGCTTCCACATTCCGGGCAATTTGTTGACAAAACACTTTGTCAATCATTCGCTGAAAAGTGGCCCCTGCATTCTTTAGGCCGAAAGGCATTACTTTGTAACAGAATGTTCCGGCTGAAGTAATGAAGGAAGTTTTTTCCGAATCATCCTCTTTCATTTTTATTTGATTATAGCCGGAGAAAGCATCCAAAAAACTTAACACAGAACTCTGGGCAGTTGAGACCACCAATCTATCTATTGATGGTAGGGGATAAAAATCCTTAGGACATGCCTTATTTAAATCTGTGAAATCCACGCACATTCTCCATTTTCCATTTGCTTTTTTCACCATGACAACATTAGCCAACCACCGTGGATAAGCAACCTCCCTGATGAATCCGGCTTTAAGGAGTTTTTGGACCTCGGTTCGTGCGGCTAAATCTCTTTCTTCCCCTATTACCCTCTTCCTTTGCCGGACTGCCGGATGCTTAGGGTCTACCCTGAGCTCATGCCGGATAACGCTTGGGTCTATACCAGGCATCTCGTCCGTGCTCCAAGCGAATGTTGTCCTTCTTTTTTCCAGGAACCTCATTAAGTGAGTTTGCTCTCCACTGTTAAACGCAGTTCCTATTTTAAAAAATTTAGAAGGGTCAGATTTTAAATGTACCTCTCTGGGGGAGTCTTGGATTGTTCGACATTCCTCCTTCTCTTGATCCGGCCCTGGGGAAGAAGGTAACTTTCCCTTAAACTCCTTGTCCGATCCCACAGTTTTGATCACTTCCTCACTAGGAAGGCTGTCCATGATGCGGACTTCACACATTCGTGCCATTTTTTGGCTTCCTCTTATCGTAACCACCTTTCCACTTGAGGTTAAGTACTTCATTTTTAAGTGATGGGTGCTGTGAATGGCTTTGAAAGCATTGATCCCTGGCCTTCCAAGGTACATGTTATACCCGGAAAGACCTGGTACAATAAAAGCTGTGAGCTTTTCTGTCCTTCTTTCGTCTCCTTGCCCCAAGGTCATTGTGAAATCTATACTGCCGGAAGACGTGGTAGAGACGCCTCCCACAAATCCCCCTAGAACCGCCGAATAGGGTTTGATCCGTTCTTCCGGCACTTCTAACCCAACCGCTTCAGCTGATATGACATTCGCTCCGGCCCCACTATCGATTAAAATTCCCTCCATCATTCGATCATTTACCTGCGCACGAATGACGAGTGGGTCGTTGTGGGGGTATAGTACTCCTTCTTCATCCTCGTCGGAGAAGAAAATTGGAGGAAAACTTTCCTTTTTGGCGATTTTCCTCTCCGGGAGCTCTTGATGCACTTGATGAATGTGTCTTTTCCTTTCATTAGGGGTTAGTGGTCCTACTTCTGAAAAAAGTCCTGTGAGTTTTCTTAGAGGAAGTTTTGTTAGCTTTCCTTTTGGAAAAGAAAGGAGGTTTGTTAATAGTAAAGAATGCGAAAAGAATGGAAATTTTATTTCTCCTTTTGGCAATATGATTTTTGACAACCTATGCGATACAAAATTTCATCCTAAAACAGATTGCAAATTGTACTCCAAATGTTTATCCGGAATAAAGGGAAAAGAAACTTTTACTCTCCTTTTTTACAAACCTGTTATCATCCCCACTGATTTGCCGGGATCAAGCCTGGGGTGGATCTCTTCCTCCTGTCGCCCTCGGGGTGTATTCTGGGTACCACCTTGCTGGCCGCCGTATTGCCTTTGTGCTCCGGCCGCCTGCTTTCCTTTCCTCTTATTTTCTTCAATGACTCGGAGCTCTTTGGCCAAGGTAGCACAGTTTACGGTCCGATGGCTGCGGTTCCCGTGATATTCACAGAATGCAACCGGAATTTCTCCCTGCGGCGGCCTCCTAGGCTGAGGAAGGTACCCCTCCCTTACTGCAGCAGCATACTTCCCCGGATCTATGTAGACAATGGCTCTTGCCCCCTGGTGCTGTGCCCCTTGAGAGGAAGACCCGGCGGTAGATTTGCCATAGTATGGCTTGTACCTGGATCCTCCCCTTCCGGCGTTCCCTCCATGCCCCTCTTTCTTTTCCGGCACCCCTGCGGCTTTGAAGCTGTCCGCTAGGCTCTTGGCCTTGTTTTCCGCTATCTCGGATTTCAAAAAATCATGGATCATTTCAGCTAACTCTCCATGAGTTTTCGGCGCCTTCGTTGCGATTTTTCCAGCCAGTCGGGGCTGAGCTAGGCCGTTTCCAAAGGCCTTAATCAAGATTTTTTCATCAACATCATCGATCTCCGCGACTTTCTTATGGAAGCGCTCGCTGTACTCCTTCACAGTCTCCCCTTTTCGCTGCTTGATGTCCATCAACTCTATTGTTTCTTTTTTAACCCTCTTACTCGCAGCAAAGTATTGCTGGAAATCCTCGGTCAATTGCTTGAAGCTCGTGATGGACTGTGGCGGTCTCGTGGAGATCCATCCCAATGCCCTCTTTGAAAGCGTTCCGGGGAACAGATTGCAGAGGGCGAGGGAGCTAATCCCCTGAGTGTTCATGGCGAACATGAACTTTTTGATATGTTGAGCAGGATCTCCAGTCCCGTCATATTTCTCAATTGTCGGAGCGACAAAATGCGGCGGGAGTTTTGCCTTCCTTATCCGCTCTGAGAAGGGGTACAAGCTCATATCTATCTGATCATCTTCTTCCATCTCTTCTTCATCCGCAATTGAATTGCGCTTTCTATCCTTGCTTTCTTCCCCATTGCTGCCTCTGGAATCTCTGTTTTTCAATTGTTCAATTGCCTCCGTCATTTCGTCCCATTTTCTTTGATATTCTTCATCCCTTTGCATCAACTCCTGCTGCAAAGTCTCATTTCCCTCTACGATTTTTTCGTCAATGGATCTGACCAACCCTTTCAGCATGTCTTCAAGATCTTTTTTGGAGATGGCCTCTGGCATTTCCGAACTCATTCCTTCCTCGGAGCGGTTGTTATCTTCAGTAGCGTTCCTCAATGCTTTCCTTGATCTCGGAGCCATCTTTCGTGTTCCAATCCTGCAAAAAACGTCATTAATTCAGATCTTCGTTATAAATCATCGCAGATTACTTCTCTGTTTCCAGGTGGTCTCGTGGTTGCTTCTTGCTGTTCGTTTCCCACAGACGGCGCCAAATGAAACAGTGCATTTATCCTAACAGGATCCGACCTTGATCCCAATGTAACAGTGTATCTATCCTAAAATGGCCTGATCTGACATTCGGTCCTACATTACCTGATCTCGAACCCAGAATCTTTGTGAGAGTAGAGAGAGAAAGAGAGCCTCTATTAGAATCGGATGTGTGTTTGATTGCCCAAAAACCGTGTCTTATTTCATGGGGGTACACCCTTATTTATAGTTTTTTGGGCCTGGTCCCTTTGGTGCCAGCCTGTATTTTACATGCTTAAGTACAGTTCTACCCCCTCTTTAGTATCTTTGACCGACCACAAGCGGCCGGTCGAGTGACGTTTTGCTTTGCTTAAGTCCCATTTTCATCCGGCTAAGGCGGCCGGATGCTCTACAAGCCTCTAATCTCATCCGGCCAGAGCGCCGGATGCTCTACGTGCCTTTAATCTCATCCGGCCAGAGCGGCCGGATGCTCTACGTTGCCTGCTTTGGTCCGGCGCCATTTCTTCCCTTCTCAGTTATGGTAGGGGGCCAACCGGATATACTACTTTGCAAGTAATGGGACTACAGTGTGATGTGAATAAGTATGTACAATCTGTGAATGTAATTGTGAGTATGTTTTACGGGGCATAACTAACACCCTAAATATAGGAGTGCTATCATGCCGCTGCTATAGTAGAGATCACAGTCCGTCTGAGGGACGAGGAGAATGCGCTCAAGCGCAAGGCCACGAGCGAGGGTCAAAGCACACAAGGGTACGGGGGAGGGAAAAAGAAGAAGCATTACCCCCAGTCCCAGAAAGGTCAGCAACAAAGGTGGCAAGGGCCAAGCCCCGACCACCACTGCTGAGGAGCCATTGCAGCTCACTTATGCATATGCGGCTAAACCCCTACGCTCTCAACCATTCAGGGGTAACTAGTTAATTCTGATTACCGAGTTTAAGTGTGTGATGTTATAATGTGAAGTGTGAACTGAATGTGTGATGTGTTAGCAGCTAGCGCGGGTTCTGGATCCGATCGCCACTACTACTGCAAGTGGTGCAACGGAGACCACCCCGGCAAGGACTGCAAGGGCAACGATGTGCAGTGCCGGTTCTGCAAGAAGATGGGGCATCGTGACTACGAGTGCTTCCAGAACCCGAATGGTAGGAACTACAGGCCCAAGGGGCAGTGGAAGGGTAAGACCACCACGATCACCGATGGCCCGAAGACGGCTAACCAGCCACCCACAGATCAGAAGTACACTGATTCCCAGAAGGGGAAAGGGTCGGGATCCGGCAAGGCCGCCCTGCATGTGGTGGACCGGTCTGAGGCACCAGGACCCTCTTCTAGACCAGGTACCGCCTAAACTGTTGAGTGGAATAAGTGATTGCATACCGCATTTCATGCATGTGTGTTAGTGAGTCTAAATGTACAACCACATAAGTAATGAGTTAAAGTATAATGTGAAAGTCACTTAAATTAGGTAATTCTAAACCTTAGGAACCTTCAATATTTGCTATCAAATCCCGCCCACACCAAACCCTGAAGAAAACGCCATCAGCATCACCGAATTTCCAATGGAGCAATGGCAGGTCATCCAACCAGGTATGATATTATTAAATGGATACCTGACACCTGAAGCACAAATCCACATCATCCGACGGTGCGACGAACTAGGAGCAACACCTAGAGGTTTCTATACACCTGAATATCCGAGCGGATCAAAGATGAAATTGAAGATGATGTGCATGGGTAAGGACTAGAACCCTTACACCAAGACATATCAGGATGTGCGAGCTGAAGACGGAGCAACTGTACCAAATATACCTGAGGAGTTCCTTGCGGTCGTTAACCACGCCGTGGGAATTGCTCAGCAAGTTGAATCGGATCCAATTCTGAGTGTTAAAGAAGATTTGTGTATAGTGAATTTTTATCAGAAAGGTGGAGGTTAGGTTTACACCAAGATAAGGACAAAACACCCGAGTATCTGAGTAAGGGAGTACCCGTGGTGTCTTGGTCCATTGGTGATACCGCAGTGTTTGTATACGGCGAGCAGAAGCGTGGTGATCTCGCAAAGAAGTTAGTGTTAAAGTCAGGGGATGTGTTAATCTTGGGTGGAAAGTCAAGGATGCTATATCATGGTATCAAGAAGATCAAACTGAATACCCCACCTTCGACAGTGATCAATGCCACACATATGAAACCAGGATGTTTGAATTTGACCTTCAGACAGTTTTAAGCCTTGTCCAATTATGTAACGTGTTAAGCCAATGTATGCTAGGGATGTTGTATGTGCTAGTTATATCAGCAATGTAAACCAACTTATGGTGTAAAGCGTATGTAATGAATAAAGAGAAGTTGTTTTGGAGTATATCAACCGTGTTATTACCAATACTTATAAGTTTGCCAATGAATTAGGCTGTGCACTCGGAACGGGAGGTATACTGGGTGTTTAATGAGGCAGAAGTCGGCAGAAGAAGCGGCACTATCCTCACCGGTACCTTTCCAGTAAATGGAGTGGACGCATCGATCTTGTTCGACTCTGGAGCCTCACATACTTTTGTCTCGCTATCTTTTGCGAAGAGGCTGGGGTTAGACGGTGATGAGATGCCTGACTTCCTAGTCACTCTCCCGTCGAAAGAGAGGATCAGGGTACCCGCTACCACCGAGATGCTGTTGTGCGAATTAAAGATGAGGAGTTTCAGATCGACATGATAGAGTTCGACAGACTTGGGTTTGATGTTATTGTCGGTATGAACTGGTTGGAGCGGTACAAGGGCAGAATCCTATGTGTCGAGCATCGTCTGCTTCTACGGAGTCCATTTGGGGTTACCATATCATACCGCCAGAGGCCCAGGGAGCCTTCAACGCAGATCATCACCACCATGGCCATGTACTGTGAGCTACGACGAGGGAATGATTTTTACCTCTGCTATGTTTAGGACATAGAGAGAGATCCAGAGTTTAACCCAGATGTGCCGGTAGTGTCGGAGTTTCCTGATGTTTTTCCTAAGGAACTGCCGGGCATGCCGCCACCACGGGAAGTAGAGTTTGAGATTGATTTGGTTCTGGGAACAGGGACCAATACAAAGGCGCCCTATCGTATGGCTCTAGCCGAGATGACAGAGCTCAAGGAGCAGCTGAGATACCTACTCGACAAGGGATTTATACGCCCGAGCATTTCACCATGGGGAGCGCCGGTCCTCTTCGTGAAGAAGAAGGACGGTAGTCTCCGCCTCTGCATCAACTACAGAGAGCTGAATGCAGTTACGGTGAAGAACCGTTATCCTTTACCACACATCGACGACTTATTTGATCAGTTGAAAGGAGCATCAGTATTCTCCAAGATAGACTTACGATCCGGTTACCATCAGATTGCTATTCGGGAAAGTGACATTGAGAAGACCGCATTCAGAACCAGATACGGTCATTATGAGTTTACGGTTATGCCATTTGGTTTATCCAATGCACCAGCCAAGTTCATGGACTTAATGAACCGCTTGTTCCAAGACCAGTTGGACAAGTTAGTGGTAGTCTTCATTGACGATATCTTGTGTACTCGAAGTCGAAGGGTGAGCATGAAAGCCACCTGAGAAGTGTGTTGCAAACGTTGAGAAAGAATCAGTTGTATGCTAAATTTTCAAAGTGTGAGTTTTGGTTGTACCAAGTTTCATTCCTTGGTCATGTGATTTCTGAGGCCGGGATCGCTGTCGATCTGGCAAAGATAGATGCGGTACGCACCTGGCCTAGGCCGAAGACAGTTACCGACATCCGGAGCTTCCTCGGTCTGGCAGGATATTATAGGAGATTTGTGAAGGACTTCTCCAGTGCTCGAAGCCGATGACTTCCTTAATGAAGAAGGATGCACCATTTGAGTGGGCAGACGACTGCGAGAGAGTTCTTTCAGAGTCTTAATGACGCTCTTACCTCTGCACCGGTCTTGACTATACCAGACGGTTCAGATGGTTTCGAGGTCTATTGCGACGCTTCAGGAAGAGGTATGGGGTGTGTGTTGATGCAACACGGGATGGTCGTAGCATACGACTCCCGACAGCTAAAGAAGCACGAGGAGAAACTACCCTACCCATGATTTAGAACTGGGTGCCATTGTCTTTGCATTGAAGATATGGTGACATTATTTGTATAGGGTAAGCGTGACAATATATTCAGATCATAAAAGTTTGAAGTACTTGTTCACTCAGAAAGAGTTCGAACATGAGACAAAGAAGGTGGGTCGAATTTCTGAATGACTATGACATCAACCTGCATTACAAAGAGGGTAAGGCAAATGTGGTAGCTGACGCACTGAGTCGCCGAGCACACTCTCTCCATTCACTAGTCGCTCATTCTAGCTTGGTTGAAGAGGTGCAGAGTGCTCAGATGTCGAATCAGTATATGTTGGAGATCAGGCAGAAGCTTATTGATGGCACATTCGAGGGTCAGAAGTATGACTTCCGACTCCACGATGATGACCTGATTAGGCTTAATGGCCGACTATGTATTCCGAGAAGTAGCGCTGAGCTGAAGGAGCTCATACTGAGTGAATCCCATTGTTCTACTACTTCGATTCACCCCGGAGCTTCAAGATGTATAAAGGTATGAAAAGATATTTTGGTGGACTGGAATGAACAAAGATGTGAATGATTGTGTGTTGAGGTGTCTCACTTGCCAGAAGGTCAAGTTTGAGCACCGACGGCCTAGTGGTATGGTACAGCCAATGCCAGTGCCTGAGTGGAAGTTCCATGACATTTCCATGGACTTCGTAGTAGGGCTTCCGCCTACAAGGGGAGGTCTGAATATGATTGGGTTGTTGTTGACCGACTGACCAAGGTGGCCCGATTCATTCCGATGAAGGACACTTGAAAAGTGGCGAAGTTAGCAGAGCTCTTCGACCGAGAGATTGTAAGACATCATGGGGTACCAAAAACAATTGTGTCTGACAGGGATACCAGGTTCCTCTCGAGGTACTGGAAATCCACACGGGAAGCGCTGGGTACCGAGCTGAAGCTAAGTACAGTGTTCGACCCGCAGACTGATGGTCAGAGTGAGCGCACCATCCAGACGCTAGGGGATATGTTACGTGCATGTGCACTTGACTTTCAGACCAGCTGGATTGATAAGTTGCATCTGATCGAGTTTAGCTACAACAACAGTTACCATGCTTCGATCAAGATGTCTCCCTTCCAGGCTTTGTACGGTAGACCATGCCGTACGCTATTATGCTGGGATGAGTCGAGTGAGACGGTCATTATAGGACCAAAGTATCTGGAGCAAGTACAGTCAGAAGTACGCCAGATCCGGGCTAACATGGAAGCAGCTCAGGATAGGCAGAAAGCATACGCCGATGTGCGCAGACGTGACCTGGAGTTCGCCATGGGCGATCAGGTATTTCTTAGAGTATCCCCCATGAAGGGAGTGTTTCATTTTGGCCAGAAAGGCAAGTTGAGCCTAAATATGTGGGACCTTATGTTGTGACGGAGCGGATAGGCCCGGTGGCTTACAGGCTTGATTTACCTGCTGAGCTGGGCAAGGTACATGATGTATTTCATGTGTCCCAGTTGAAGAAATATATGCCTCATCCGTCTCATGTACTTCAGCCCGAAAGGCTAACCTTAGAGCCGACCATGCGATCAGTGGAGACTCCCGTACGGATTCTGGACACTAAGACTCGAGACACTCGCCATAAGTCTGTAAGACTGGTGAAGGTCCTCTGGTCTAACCAGGACGTTGAGGAGGCCACTTGGGAGCTGGAAGATAAGATGAAGGCGAAGTACCCGTCATTGTTTACTTCTTAGAGTTTGTATGTATAGGGTACGGGGCGTATCCCTATTTTAAGGGGGTAGAGCCGTTTCGGTTATGTGTGTACGACATGTATTTAAATACATTGTCTAGGTTATGTTGTTATGTGGTTATGTTGCAGACTGTAGTGTCTGAATGATGTTATGTTGTTTGGACCTTGTGTCTGATGTTATGTAAGTATGTTGTTAATGTTGTTATGGAGGTATTGTTTTATAAGTGTTCCCCATGTTTTAATATTTAAAGATATGTGGGAAGTGTGAACTTTGGGGACAAAGTTCTTTTAAGGGGGTAGATTGAAATACCCCAAACCTTAGAATGTTGTTTAAACATTAACCCATGGTATAATAAGGCTAAAAGTGCCTTAGAAACATTAATGAACAATTTAAACCATAGTAAACACAATTAAATACCTTAAAGTTAATATGGGCGAAAATGTGCTCTAAGCTTGGGATAAGTTTGGTTAAGACCTAATAAGCTTACCAAGACCTTATTTATATGTTAATGAACATATTAAACCAATTACTAACGAAAACCAAGCTTGAAAACAAGTTAAAACGCAAAATGTGCTTTAAGGAGTCTTAAAGCACATTTTTGAAACATTGTCATGTAAATGGGTTTTGAATGGCTAAATGACCATCATTACTCTTTAATTAACATGTGTACTACTTAGTATCACATTAGGAAGCCTAAATCAATGGGAAATCAAAAATTTCACAATTATGTGCCTTGGTTAGTAATAGTAACCAAATTATGCTAGTTTATAACATAAGTCAATATAAGTGATTTAATTGGTCAACAAAGACCAAAACACCCCTAGGTACTAAAAGGGGCCGGTTTTTATAAGATGAGTCACCACCTTTGTTAGTTAACAAGTAAATAAAGAATGATAAAGTAAAGTTACTATTTGCTTTTTTCTTAAATATCTAAACTAGCTACTTATCTTCATTCTCTTCCTTCCTTCTTCATTTCCCACCATCTCCAACCTCTCTTCTTCTTCTCCATTCACGTTTTTGCTACAGCAACAACACCAACTCCATCTTCCATTGCCATTTTCTCTTAGCTCCATATACCAAATCAAATTCTAAGACCACCATTCTTCTAGTCTCATCAAGCTCTTCAACCTTGTCTTCTCAAATCTTCAAGACCACCATTTCGGTGCCATGGAGATCCACCATTGAAGGAGCAAGAGCTTATATTTTCATGCTTTGTTGATCACCTTTGCTTCAAGGTAAGGAAAAACCAAGAAAAATAACATTTCTTCCATGTTTTAGTGTTGGCCGAAAAACACCTCTTCATGGTGTTTTCTCTTGCTTTGTTTTAGCTCCATTTCAATCTTTCAAGGACTTGGCGGAGTCCTCTCTTGCTACTTATTCAAACTCTCTTCCATTTCCAAGGTAAACACACTATCTTAATGTTTTAAGATATTATATAACCTAGGGTTTAATAATGAGTTAATCTTGGAGCTGGAATGCTCATTACCTTACTTGTGTATTGATTAGAAGTTGACAAGCAATCAAAGGTCCTTGCCGATTCAAATCAAGGAAACAAGAAAGAAGTTTGAGGAAAAGAGGTAAACAAACTATCTCAATGTGGTTTAAATGCCTTAGGAAAAATGAGCTTGATTTGCTTAATAAAATACCTAAGGAGCCAATGACAAATGAGCTAGTGAATTATTCTTAAGGAGATTATTAAAGGACATATGTGATGTTGAGTGTATTTGCAGGTCAAAGGCAATATATACATGTGGAAATTCAGTGTTTAAGGTTTATGAAATTTAAGGGCCTAAGAGCCATGTTATTTAAGGGCCTAAGTGCCAACCAATTTAAATTATGCACTATATGGCGATGTAGTGTTATATGGGTGAAGTTTTGTGTGTAAGAATGTTCTTAATGGATTTAAGTGTTCTTGGATGTTTAATGGTGAAAACAATATGTTTTGGTGTAACAATGTACTAGTACAACCCATGTCAAAATTTGGATCATGTACAAGAGGTTCTAAGTGTTTAAAATGAGCTTTGGTGAACTAGGAAGTGTTAAGAATGACTAAGTGTTCTATTAGAGAAAGAAACATGTATTAAGGTGCTTTAGAATGTAAAAAGGACTTAGCATTATCTTGGAGGATTTAGAATTCAAATGAGTATTTGGGATACATCAAGGTCATGGTGAGATTGTGTTTGGGATTTATACAAGTTTTGGTAAACAATGAGGAAATAAGTGTTGTAAGGAGGATGTGTAAACTTGTGGAGAAATTCTAGAGGTAGCATAATGGAGTTTTGGTTAGTGAGAAAAGATGCTTGGGAGATGATGTTGTTGGTGATGGGGAAACATTTTGGGATAGCTATCATAGGTGCTATAAGAAATCTTAGAAGTCTAAGGAAAAACATTATAGTATAAGAGATTTTGTAAGAAAAGAGTAAGTGTTTAAGGGGTTAGAAAATGTGTTGGTGGTTGTTGTATAAAGGTTTAAGTGTGCCAAATGGTGTTGAAACATGTTAGTAGGGTTGAGGAAAAGTTTGGAGAAGATTTGACAAGTTTTGGACATGTTTGGTGTCGACCGACCCAGGGGACCGACCCTTGGCTGGGTCGGTCGATCTCTGTTAAACCAGCCGGATGAGTTTCTAGAATCGACCGACCCAAGGGGTTGGTTCGGTCGGTGGGTCGGTCAGGCTAAAAATGAAGAACAAAATAAGCTCTGGAATGGACCGACCCAGATGGCTATGGGTCGGTCGGAATGGTGTTGGGTCGGTCAGGTAAGTTTAAAAGACCGAAAAATTTCTGGAAGGGACCGACCCAGAGGACTTGGGTCGGACCTGGGTCGGTCAAAGTGGAATTTTTGGAACCCGAAAATTACTGGAGTGGACCGACCCAATGGGTTGGGTCGGTCGGTGGGTCGGTCTGACCAAAACTTAAAAAAAAACAAACTAAATGTGGTTTTAGTAGTAAACCCTAGGGGTATAATGAAGGTGATCAAGGGTAAGTTTAAGAATTAAAACATGTCATATAATCATGTAAAATACTTAGTAGTTCGGGAGTTAAATAAGTTAATTAACCGACATTATTAATTATGTATAGGAGTTGCCTACGGTGGAAACCAATTGAAGCGTGGACAAAGGTATGGTTTTCTTGCAGTCTGCTGCGTACCGGTTTACACCGGCTTGTGTGTTGTTTGTTTTCTGTGTGTTTACGACCTTGTAAGATTAAGTCATGTAATGAGTTTACAGTTGTTAAAATTATTGTATTGGCAAGATGTATCTCATTTCCCTTGTGTGTGTGTGTGTCTAACTTGACCTAAACACATACTTGTGATGTCATTGTCTAAGTTTCAATAATGGGACTTCTAACAAGTGCTAACGGGGGAAGTGAGGAGTCCGGTAGTTCCGGCCACGCGTGTGAGTATGGGAGTCGATGTCATAACCGGTTCGATTCTCTGTGTATGTTAAGGTTGTCTCCTCTTTTGGTTTTCAACCTTCCCTTTAGCTTAACCAAGGCTATTTTACCGACTCACGTCGGGCCACGAGGGCATACTATGGTTGTTCGGTGTGCTTGGATTACTGTATCTGACGCACCTTGGGGTTAAGTTACCCGTTCAATCTAACAGGACGGTAACGAGTTATGTAACGAGCTTAGCATGAGAATGGCGACATTCTCTAGGCTCCCCATGTGACCTAACTATGTTGGTTCGGTTCCTGAGGGAATCATTTGTTATGTTATGTGTTGTTGTGCTATGCAAAAATCTCTTGCTATGCTATGTATATATATGTTGTGTGTTAAGAATCAATGCCATGTCATCATGACAAGTAGTTGTGCGTATCCCGGTAGCCGATGGGCTGCGCGTTAACCATACCAGCCAAGGGTTGCTGACCCCCTCGGGGGCTCCATATTTACTTGCAGGATGTTGATCGAAGAAGCGAGTGGCTATAGATCTTAGGTCATGAAATACTTTTGATTATTTTGGATGTTGGCCCGGGAAGCGCATGTGCTCCCGTGGCGATATAATTTTTGGATACTGTTGTCTTACAGTGATAGTTATAGTGGCAGGTATATTGGCGGTTTACAGTGATGGGTTGTAATTAAATACTCGGTATTGTATATTATGTATTTATGGTTTTAGTTCTATGCTCGGGAGTCTGATCATCAGACCGGTACAAATTGTATGTATTCTGCCTTGTTAGCCACGTGGGTGGTTAACGGCGTGTAACACCAACTTGTTTAGTTATTGTTTAGTTGTTTATTTCCGCTGCGATTTTCAGTTAATTGTTAAGTACGTAGTAGGGGTGTTACATTATAGATGTGATGCACAGTGAAAAAATGTTTTTGAAAACATATTCAGCACAGTTGTAAATGTGAAGGACAAGACGAAAGACACATTTAACTCGAGGCAAGAGTTGAACGATTATTGCAACCATCTTGAGTTGGCACCGGATTTGAGTTCAAACATAATTCCTAAGGAAAAATATGTCATGGACAGAGATAGTATTCAAATCTTGTGTGAATGGGTGAAAAATTAAAGTTCCCAGATGGATTTGCTTCTAACATTGGGAGGTGTGTTGACATGGCCAACAGAAAAATGTTTGGGATGAAAAGTCATGACTGTCATGTTTTCTTGCAAAGGTTGATGCCCATAGCTTTTCGACATCTTCTTGATCAAAAGGTGTGGGAGCCAATTACCGAACTGTGCCTATTTTTCAAGGAGTTGACATGCACGTCGCGTTCAGAGTCGAATATGCAAAGGTTGAACTGTCAAATTCCAGAAATAATGTGCAAATTGGAAAAAAATTTCCCACCAAGCTTTTTTGACTCAGTGGAACATCTCCCTCTTCATCTCGCATTTGAAGCAAGTTTATGTGGACCTGTGCAGTACAGGTGGATGTATCCGTTTGAGAGGTACATTCTATACAAGTTTCAATAATGCACGTACTACATGTTGTACTTTTGTGATATGTAACTCATTGGTGTAACTGGTTTGTATATATATATAGGTACTTGGGGAAACTGAAAAGGTTCATCAGAAACAACAACAAAGTTGAGGGATCCATTCACAATGGATTCCTTCTGGAAGAGATCACCAAATTCACAAAGTTTTACTTCGTTGACGATGGACCGTCGTACCCATACAAGCTTGGTAGAAACGAGACAATTGTAGAGGATGTTGATGACAACCCAGAAAGATTATCTGTTTTTAAAACAATGGGTAAACCGATTGGCAAAGGAACGAGATGAATGTTGACAGCTTGTGAGTTAGATGCCACTCAATCGTACATTCTACGAAATTGTGCAGAAATGGAGCCTTATTTTGAGTAAGATATATACAAATATTAGTTATATTCATCGTTCATACGTATAATTCAATAGTGTGTTCACAATTCAGTTTAAATCTTTTGTTGTAGAATGTACGAGCGACAACTACGACAAGTAGAACCAACATTGATGGATGAGACAATCAACCTTAAGATGGAAACAGATTTTCCCTTATGGTTCCGATCATATTTGAGTGACTATATACACAAATAATTATATATATACATAAAGGTCAATACAAAATATGGTATTAAGATATTATGTTTTGTAAATTACAGTCAAACGATGTTACCACGCCAAACGAATTCGATCGTAGCTTGGCCCAAGGCCCGTTGAACGTGGCAACCTCCTACTCTGGTTTCTATGTGAATGGGTACAAATCCCACACAGAGTCTTACTCAGAAGACCGTACAACGTACAACTGTGGTGTTTGCATATCTGGGACAAACTATGGTGACTCAGAGTATGATTATTACGGGCTGGTGAAAGAGATCATCGAATTAGAGTATCCCGCATTACCTGTGAAGAAGATTGTATTGTTTAATTGTCATTGGTTTGACCCAGAAAAGAGAGGAGTACAAGTACATCCTCGATATAAGCTGGTTGACATTAATCACACAAGAAAATTTGACAAGTACGAGCCGTTTGTGCTAGCCGATCAAGCCGTTCAGGTGTATTATTGCTCATACCCATCAAAGAAGAGGGATAGGAAAGATTGGTGGGTTGTCTATAAAGTGAAAGCGAGAAGCACTTTGAACATGCCCGACTCATCAGCAGTTGATGAGGAGGTTCAGCCACTGCAAGATGAAACCGTAGATCATGTGGTTTTATCACCTTTGGTCGATGATGAAGAAACATTTGATTTAGTAGACATAACAAATACATAAATTTAAAAAGTAAACTTACATACAACTACTATGCAACAACAATATATTATTGATTTCATTTGTTTTTTAATTAGTGTATAAAAATATTTATTCTACTAAGTGTTTAATGTGATGTTTGTCATGCATGGGTTTTCATAGTGATGGCAGGTGGTAGAAGTTTTTTTAAATTTGGGTGGTCATTTGGTCGAAGCAGAAGCAGGGCCAGCACTTTTACTCCCCCAGGTGATTCTTAGTAGGCTGCAGCTGATCATGTGGATGGTTCTGGTCATGAATCCCTGTTGGGTTCTACATATTCGCCCCCTTCGCACTCCTTGTCAGGACGAGCACCCATAGGGACCCCTTATTTTGACTCTAACCCCACCATTCTTCGATTGTCCCAGATTCACAGCCGTCTGTTGAGAGACATCGATCTATATCTCTACCTCTACGCCGACAGTCTACTCCTCCACCTCCACGGCAGCCTACTCCTCCACGTCAGCCTACTCCTCCATATCGGTCTACTCCTTCACATCAGTCTACTCCTCCACTACATGATGATTCACCACCATCTGACGAAGCACCGCATAGCTCAGATGAAATACCCCGTAATTAAAAATAGTGATTAATTAGGCTAATACATAATTTAGAAGCTTAATTAAGTATAAATAATCATAAGGGAACAAATCCCGAAGAAAACGGATCCTTAAAATGGATTAAAATCACTAATGAACACTAAAGCGCGTTTTTCGAGGTAACCGGGAAAACGTGTCTTTAAGCGGGTCAAATAGACTCGTAACAATTTTGGTCAACTAAATAATCATTAATAAATATTAGTGAAGCTTTAGGACCAATAAATCAATAAAACGAGAGATTAGTAAAAACTGTCAAAAACAGGAAGTTGTGGGGGAGAAACATAATTAGCACAAACTTATGTGTCCAATATTGTAAATAAAATTTTAAGACCCCCATGGGTGCTGTGTGCTGTCCGATTTTACATATATACACACACACACTCTACTCTCTTTTACTCACTAAGGACAAAAACAATTAAAAACATAAAAGAAACCCCCTCTCTCTCATTCTCTCTCTCCTACACTCATTTTACTCCCTCTCTCACGTAAAGCTCACCCTCCTCCTCTCTATTTTTCTCCTCTTGACCGATAACAATGGAGGAAGCAAAGAACCACTAAAAACCTCTACTTCTCTCCTTTGTAACTCTCTCCAAACTTCTCCAAAAATTATAAAAACACCACCATTGTAATCCTCTCACCAAGAGCTACATTTTCATCTTTCCAAAATCCAAAAACAACAACTTTCGATTTTATGGGTATACCCCATTTGGAGCTTCAACACCACCATTAGAAGGCCCTCCTTCTCCTTGTTCTTCTAAGGTAAAAATATTTTGAAAACTCCATCTTTTTCTAGCTCTTGTGGGCAAAACGAAATTCATGAACTAAACCCTTGTTCTTCCTCTGTTCTAGCCGATTTTGGCTTGTTGGTGGAGTTGGAAATATTGTTCTTGAGCCACTCCAAGCTCCATTTGAACCCTTGCAAGGTAATATAAATTCTAAACCCTAAAATGTGCATTAGAACTCAAATAATGTTTAAGGTTAGTTTTAGTATTGAAAACATGTATGTTGATGGGCTGTAGCATTGGAGGTTTGGTTTGAAAACCGGTAGAGAGAGAGAGAAGGAAGGAGAAAGAAGAAGAAAGAAAGGCTAGAGAAGAAACAAGGTAAGAATGCTCTTGGGTGTAACTTGGTATGTATATGTATAATGTAACAGATTTTTAGGAATGAAAATTGGTATTGTAAAATGATAATGCATTAGTAGTATAATGTGTAAGAGAATGCAAACATTGTGAACCTTTGAAAACAGTTTAAAAACTGCCACAAACAGATTGGGAATTTAATGTAATGTGCAGGAATTTTATAATGTTGAACGGGTAGTATTTGTGTGGAAGAACTTAGTATATTGTTGTTGTGTACAAACAGGTGGATTGGTTAGTAATGTGAGTGTGAACAATGTGGTGAGAGTGTAAAAATATAGGGGAGACTATGGCAAAATTTATCTAGAATTAGAACACTTAGTGAATTTTTAACTAGGTGAATGATGTAAGTTGTAACAGATTTTGAGATAGATAGATAGAGGGAAGATGGGGAGAGATAGTTAATGTAGCTGTAGTGTATTAGAGGTGTTAGCAATGACATTAGAAGAGGGAGTTGTAGATGGAGAGAGTCAGAATAAAATCTGTAGCAAAACACAACTAGGAAACAACTAGTGAGAGTGTGAGTTGAAACTTAGAAGATTAGGTGAGTGAATGGGTATAGAATTGTGTAATGAGTTAGGAAATGAATTAGCATGATTTAGGGTGTTTAAATTGTACAAAAACATGTTAGGATGTATGTAGGAAGATTGGGGAAACAATGGGTGGAATTGGGAAAGAAAAATAAAAGCTGTAACAAGGTTCTGGAACCGTCCGACCCAGACGGTGAGTCGGACGTGGGTCGGATGTGGGTCGGACGGGGCTTAAGAAACGCAACCCGACCTTTCTGGAATGGTCCGACCTAGAGCCGTGAGTCGGACGTGGGTCGGACATGGCTTAACTAACGAACTAAAACTTTCTGTAATGGTCTGACCCAGAGCCGTGAGTCGGACGTGGGTCGGACATGGCTAAAATAAACAGACGTAAACCTTCTGTAATGGTCCGACCCAGGGCCGTGGATCGGAAGTGGGTCGGACAGGCAAAAAATATAGTGGTCAAAGTTTCTGACTTCGTCCGACCCAGACGGTGAGTCGGACATGGGTCGGACGGAGCTGAGACTCGAGACCCAAAACCTTCTGGAATGGTCCGACCCAGAGAGTATGGGTCGGACGGAATAGTACTGGGTCGGACAGGGTAATTTTCTGGGAACGAATCTTACTGGAATGGTCCGACCCAGGGCTTGGGTTGGACGGTGGGTCGGACGGCCCTATACTAACAAAAAAAAAATTTATCTTAATCTAAGTAATAATTGTATATATATATATATATGCATACCCATATATATATGTATATGTACATGTAAGTAAGCATGCAAACCCTAAGCAAGAAGATAGAAACTTAAGTAAAGGAAAATGAGTAAGTAAGGTGTAAGTGTAAGAAGTATGGGGACATAGTAAGTATGAGTTAAGTAATGATAGTTAGATTAATCATTTAATTGTATGTATATAATAGGATTTGATTTGTGACGCCGGAAGCACGTTTGGAAACACGTACGACGGTGAACGGTATGGATTCCTCATGCCCCGTATGCTATCTTGGTTACTCTGATTTGTGTGTTGTGTGCTAATTGATCACCAAATAAGATAAATGCACGAATCGGAGTTAATATGCATACTTGTGAATATGTAGTGTTGTATGATGTTGTATATCTTCTTTAATTCTTAGTTTGTATAATTCATGAAATGTGTGGATGATAATGAATGTGTGTATGTATGTGGTATTGTACCGTGACCGTTATTTATTGTGTTTGGACTTCTAACTTATTCCTAACAAGCTAACCATCCTAACTTAAAATGGTAATTAAATTGGAATGAGTAGAAGTCCGATATCGTTTCGGCCACGCGTGAGGATGCGGAGTCACGAGAGGTTGGCTCCAATTCCTGACTCTTAAACTGGTCTGCGGCCCAAATCCCTTAAGTGGGTAGCATCCCGGATTGGTGAGTCAAGTAAATCTCGGAGGTGGGACGGTGTAGTCCCCAGGGCCGGAGGTCCCGACGACTTAACTTGAGAATAA
The DNA here is from genome assembly GCA_023374045.1 of Limonium bicolor. Taxonomy (NCBI): domain Eukaryota; kingdom Viridiplantae; phylum Streptophyta; class Magnoliopsida; order Caryophyllales; family Plumbaginaceae; genus Limonium; species Limonium bicolor. Next base: position 244,549,221 of record CM041778.1, read on the forward strand.
GTAAGTAAGTAAGAATGAGTAAGTAAAGTAATTGAAAGTAAGTAATTGTAAGTAGGAAAAAGTAAGTAATGAGTAAAAGAGTAAAGCATTCCGATTAACCCGGATGCATAATTTGGCTAACCTTGTGAAGGTAAGTAAGTTGTGTGCTACTACATTGTTGCCTTGAATTATGTAATGAATTGTATGAGCATGTAATTTGTATGAAAAGCATGTATGTATGAAATAAATAAATGGCATGTTTAGTGGATGTCAAATAGTCGGCGTGCCCTAGCTAGCACGCGGTATATGCGGAGTCCATATGCAGCGTTTGCTGAGCCCCTTGGGGCACCATTTTTACTACACGCAGGTACTCGAGAGTGATGAAGATGTGAAGACTCAACTCATTTCTTTTATCTTCTTTTGGAATGTAAACACTGGATTATGATTGGTGTACTGGGTAGTACATGGCTGTAGTTTTTGAATAGCCGGTGTACCATGGGGTACACCTTTTTGGATTTTGGTTGGAATGGGAATTGGTATAGATGAGTAGCCTTAGAAACTCATTCTTTTGGAACTTAGAAATGATGTAATTGAATATACTTTAATACTCGGTGATCCAATGATGTAAGTAATTGGTACATGATATTTGGCAAGTAATCTTAGTAGCTCGGTACGTTATGTTCATCAGACCGTTACTGTAAGTATTAGTAGCCTAGCTAGCCGTATGGGCGGTTAGCGGCATTGTTTCACCCGCCGTAGTAAGTATGTAATAATTCCGCTGCGAACTCGTAGGATTAATAGGACGATTAGACGGTAAGCATAGGATTAGCGGTTGGGGTGTTACACTCAGAGGCTTCACACGCTTCACACGGTGGTGGTGTTGATCCCCGCGTGGTTATGTAATATCTCTAACAGGTAAGTACTATGTAAGTTAAAACAAAAAAACAATTCTCAATAAACTTTGTTTTAAATAAATATATACTAATTGTCAATTTGTGACGCATTATATAATTATAGGGAGCTACTACCTGCAAACAAGGTTGCTCGTTCTTTTCTTCCTTGCTTTGAGACCAGGTGGTTTCCAGAGGGTTATAATTGGGAGGGTTTGGGCCAGGACGGGCATAGATTCTATTTCAATGAATTCAAGGTATTTAACCATTCTTGATATTTAACTTCTTTTTTTGTATATGTTATGCTTACACTTACTAATTTATGCAGAAGCGCTTCCGTTGGGATCCTGACCTTGAGAGTGTTGTCTATGAGATATTCTGCGTCTTGGGCAGAAAATAATATTCAGACACACTCTACAAGATGAAGGCTAAGAGAATGAGGAGAAAAGTCAGCGATGAAATCTGGCAGGCTTGGGAACACGAATGGGCGAATGAGAAGTGTAAGAAGATCAGCGAGATTAACTCTCGCAACCGGAGGACTGAGCATACACCTGACGGTGGTCTATCTACTCATGCATGCGGTTCTCGCTCGATAAAGGAGCATCAGAGGGTTCTGGGGAGTTTTTTTATTTTGTAAGTGTATATGAAACTGGATGCAAGTACATGTGAATGCAACTTTGAATGCATTATGTGAGTTGTGATTGTTATCAGATTCTGATATGTGCAATATTGGATTGTATATGTGTGGGCAAATGCATAAAAACAGGGGAGGTTATGTCAGATTTTTTTAAGCCTTGATTGATTAATCATTATCTGATTCTGACTGAATAATCCTGGTTTTTATGTGTGGGAAATGTAAAAAAACAAGGGAGGTTCTGTCAAATTTTTTAAAGGCTTGCTTCTAATTTAATCAAGTTTTTTTTTGTAGACTAAGAAATACGGTACAGAACCAGATGCTTACACATTGTTCATACACACTCATTCGAAAAGGATGAGCATGGAAACAGTGTGCCTGTATGCTCCAAGGTCGAGGACACTGCTGTAAGTGTTTTAATTTAACTTATTTAAGTTGATTACATTATTGAAATTTATTCATTAGCGATGAGTACTAATTATTATATATGTATATATATATATATATATATATATATATATATATATATATATATCATTGTGTTATGATTATGAAGTATAAATACGAAGAGCTGTTAGATGCTGCCACTCAGGAGTCAACCACTCCTGATGATCCATCTCTGCAAGCCACACCAGTAGACCCTAATGAAATTTTTTATAAGGCTGTTGAAGGGAAATCCAGAAAGCAGAGGGTCTACGGTGTGGGCGAGCTAGCACCAGCGTACTTCCCTGACTCATTTCACTCCACCGGCACTAGCTCACGTGCTTCCGGCAAAGATCATAGCTCATACGAGTCCATGAAGATGGAGATTGAGCAGGAGCTGAGTCAGAAGTTCAATGAAAATTACAGGCGGCAGGTTCGTATTGAGGAGAGGGAAGCAGTGCGCCAGGAGATGTTCAGCGAGGAGATGCAGAGGATGATACGAGCGCAGATCTCCCAAATGTTTCCCTCTCAGCAGAGTCGACCGTACGGTGATCCTGGTGCTGGCTCTAGTACGGGTGGATGGGGTCAGTGGCCTAGAGGTCCACATGATGGCTCAAGTGGTTCGGGTGGTCCGGGTGATCAGATGGGATATCGTCCAGGGGATGGACATGGTTGGGGGGGGGCGGGTATTAGATAGATATGACATTTGACTTTATTAGCTTGAACTATGTCTGTATCAAATTCGACTGCACTACTTCATGGTATTGCTTATTTGGTGTGATTGTGTTGACTGAACATCTATTTTTGGTCTGCTAGTGGGATTAATGAGTACAACACTTTATGGTAATAAAATGTTGTTATATGTCCACATTTACAGGTGAAAATATTTCTACAAAGTAAAATATTAAATATATTTTTTAAATGAAAACAGTTTAGCGACAGAATAGCGACGGATTGTCCGTCGCTAAAAATTAATGAGAAAAAAATAAATTTTCGTCGCCAATTTAGCGACAGACAGTTCCGTCTCTAATCCGTCGCTATTTGGCGACGGATGACGGCATTGTCCGTCGCTAATTACGTATTTTCTAGTAGTGGTTAGAGAATTTACCTGAGACCAAGGGCCTTGGACTTCTCTTTGCCATCACAGTCTGATCTTTTGCCGGAGAAGGAGGGGGCGGAGCCTTCAAGAGCGGGGAAAATTAAGTCTCCATGAGGTTGACTAGGACGAGCAGAGTATGGACGGGTGAGGTAGTCCTACAGCCCCGCATCTAAAAGAGGATTGGAGAGATCAACCACGAGCTTTATACCAGGATCCGAGGCAGGGGTCTCTAAGGGAAGCGCTTGGGCACAATCTGGAGCAACTCTTGAGCAACTATAAGCATTTTCAGTTAGAGCGTGGGTGCTACTGGTGTCGGGCTAAAGAGCAACTCTCATATCCTTATCTGACATTAAGCCTTTACGAGCACATAGTACCCCCGAAATATGAGAATGGCTTTTTACCTCATCACATTGGGGACTAGTTTGCGCTAAGGTACCACCTGAAAGGGTCAACCCTTTGACCTCCGAGATTGAAACACCAGGGCTAGTCAAGCAATTACTAGTAGTAGTAGTACAAAGCTTGACGAAAAAAATTGACACATTCTGGTGGACTATTGTTGACAATAAGAGAAGAACGAAGAAGGGTTGTTAGGGCCGGGACATCCCCCAACGATTTGATTGGGCTCGCTACAGGAGGCACCGCAACACCCTGTTGGCAAGAGAAATCCAGCGTCTCGGACACATAAAGCAGGGAATCTACACCGAAGTGAACATGAGAGGAGATCTCCTGAGGCTGCGTAAAGGCAGCAGGGGCCACCGATAGTGAGGGAGCTTCAGACCGCTCCAGAAATAAATTCTGGGCAAGGGGACTGCCCACCGGAGGAGGAACTGCAAGAATGCTTGGGGACGACAGATCTGGAGCACCGTAAATCGGGGAGACAGCTGCTGGGGTGGAGCGGGTACTGGGACGTTCTCTACCCATCCAGACCAGAAGCAGAGCTGGGGGGAAGGGAGCTAGGGGAGAGGGAAGCACCACCGACAGGGTCTAGCCACCAAGCGAAGGCCTAGTGACGTGACGGGAACGGAAAAATTCCCGTACGCGTGTATTCCCGAGAGTCAATTCCCAATCACGGTTCAAATTATTTGAATTGCCCGAGAACGGGTTTTTTTTACTTGTACAGATGCCGATAACAAGGATATCGGCTTACGGAAGCCGATATCCTTGTTATCGGCATCTGTACAAGTAAAAATGACCGTTGAGACATTGTACACAAGCAGATAATACTATTATCGGCTTTCAGATGCCGATAATAGTGTTATCGGCTTGTGTACAATGTCTCCAACGGTCGAATTCTAACGGCTAGTGTTGTCTTGGCTATAAATAAGTTATTTTGTCCCAACATTTGGTTCTTGCTTCCTATTTTCTTCTCTAGCAGAATCAAAATCTGTTGTTCAGTCCACACAATTTCACACTCTACACTCTTCCCTGTGTGCTATAGATATTTGAGATGGATATTCCATGTACTCTTTATCTAAATGGAGAGCTCAAATACAATCCAGATGGTATATATTTTCATATTCATCCTCATTGGTCTAGATTCATCGACACTTAAATTTCCGAGCATTCCACATTTCAATCCTTCAAAGATAGTGTCAAAAATCTTGTCGACTTGGAGTTTGGGGAGATTATGTTATCACCGACATGGTTTGCAGGAAGTTGGAGAATAGATATCCATCTTGTTCCTTCCTTCCACTCAAAATTAATAGCGATGCTCGGGTGAAGCTGATGATATCAAACTTCATCAAGAATTCAGATTTGCTGAACAATGTGGCTGTGATAGTTGAGTTCGAGCATGTAACTAAACCTTCTCCGGAGGAAGACAACGAAACCGACGATGATTTTTCCGAGCATCAGCAAGCCGAAGATGAAAATCTGCAGAGTTGGATGATGATTCTGAGATGGAGCCTGAAGATTTACTGGATGACGATGACATAGTTGATGAAGTTGGGCCCTCCACGCCGTACACTCCTTCAGCGCCGTTCTCATCGCAAGTGGATTTACAGGCCATAAGCCAGATACCATCAGACATTGATCGACGTGGGTTGCCATACTGGAGGCCAGGTCAAGAGTTCGTCGTGGGGCAAGAATTTGCTGATAAAAATGTTCTTGTGACTGCAGTAAAACAGTATCACTTGGAGAAAAACGTTGATTTCGTTGCCCTCGAGAATAACAGGAGAATTTACACCCTAAGGTGCCGACAAGGGTGCAGTTTCAGATTTCGAGCCGCGCTGTAGAAGAATTCATTTGAATGGCGACTACGGAAATTCAGTCCTCACACACGCGCTCTAGTCCTAGATGAGGGTAATGATCATTTTTTGACTTACAATTTCATTGCTGAAGTCATGATACCAAGGGTCAAAGAGAACCCCGCACTACAAGTGAATACTGTGATTCAACTTATCCGTTCAGAATATAAAAGGAAGATCAGCTACAAGAAAGCTTGGTTAGGCTGTGCTGAAGCGATAAGAAGGGTCTACGGTGATTGGGAACAGTCATTTACTGAATTACCCAGGTATCTCATAAGTATCAAACATTTTCTACCTAATTCGTATATCGACCTAGATTCGACTGTTGTGTTTCAAGATGAAACACAAACTACTCAAGTTAGGCGGTTTAAGCGATGTTTCTAGGCATTTGGGCCTTGCATTACTGCCTTCAAGTATATGAAGCCTCTACTACAAATAGATGTTACTCACCTGTACGGTAAGTACAAAGGTAAATTATTGGTTGTTGTTGCCCAAGATGGTAACAACAAGATAATACCAATGGCCTTTGGTATTGTTGCTAGCGGGTCAAGGGATGACTGGAAATATTTTCTTGACCGTGTTCGTACCGTAGTCATTGGAGTTAGGAATGATATGGCAGTGATTACGGGTCGGGCTGGAGCTATAATCGATCATGAGGGAAGAACAGTTCTGGCTTCCTCCATATGCCCAACATTTCATGTGTATGCGTCATATTGCTTCAAACTTTCAGACAAGATTTGGAAACAAGGAGTGGAAAAAGTACCTCATCAACACAGGTAACAACTAGAGATTTGTACGTATTCGTCTTTTATGATATTGGGTAGGTATCTAATCTGAAGTTATTACTTGTGCAGGTTACCATTTTAGAAGGGATAAAGTTCAAGAAAGATTAAATCACTTACTTGCTCTTCACCCCTCTATTGCTCCTTTTTTCAATGAGCTACCCCCCGAGAAATGGTCACGTGCGCATGATGATGGAAAGAGGTGGGGTCATATGACAACTAACCTGGTGGAGTGCATGAATGGTGTGCTGAAGAGGGTCAGTCTCCTACCGGTAACGGCTATTGTTGAAAGCACTTTGTATAAGTTAATTGACTACTTTCGAGATAACCTAGAAACTTATACTGCACAAAGGAATAGTGGGTTATTGTTTACCAAGCACCTCTTAGACAAAGTAGCTGAAAATCAAACCCTTGCCAACTACCACCGTGTTGTTGTTATTGATGCTATGGATTTGGTGTTTGAGGTGGTTGATAATGGGGATGCAAACCTACGGCGAGACAAAGGTAAGTTTACTGTCCAAATCAACTCAAGGGAGTGTGAATGTGGTGAATGGAAGGCGTTTAAGTATCCATGCTCACATGTCATGGCCGTGTGCTCTACTTGCACCCTAGATTGGAGGAATTATGTTCATCAGGTTTACAGACTTGAAACGATGATAACGGCTTATAGCGAGAACAAGTTTGTGCCATTAGGAAATCAAGGGAAGTGGCCTATATACGGTGGGCTTGCAATTGTTCCAGATCCAGCTATGATGCACAATGTCAGAGGCCGGCCAACATTCTCCCGCATTCATAACGAGATGGATGAGAATTATGAGCGTGAAGCAAGACATTGTGGGCTATGCCGGCAACGCGGTCATGTTAGGACAAGATGCCTGAATGCAAGTTACAGTTAATTCCCTAGTGTAATTGTATGTTATTGCACTAGCCAATTATGCTCCTGCTCAGACAGGCCGTGCCTTTAGCAAGCACAAAAAAAATGTAATTTATCCATTGTATGTTGTAATGAATTATCTTTAACTTGTATTTGTTAAATACGCAAGGACTAAAGATTGAGTTGATACACCATTCTATTGGCAACGGAAATATTCCAAATACATATATCGATTCAATGACATCCATCATTGTTTTATTACATACCGACATAGTAATAATTAATCATCTTCTTGTACGTGCTTGCTGTATACAAGAACGTCTATCATTGGAGTAGCCACATATCACTTCTGTCGATACCTTACAATGGACGAGATATGCATCATCCACGTACATATTAACCTTCCCTTTCGCTGTCATCTGAAACGTAATTTCATTATACTCTTGTGCCAAGGATAGGCTCGCTAAATTATCACGTGGTGGTGGGGTGAGTTCCCTAAATGCATATACCACATAGAATCCTAATCGAGTATAAAATTGTTGATTATAAACAAACCGTTCAATCATTGTTCCAACGTCAGCATCTTGGTTTATTTGCAATGGCCCCCATAAAGGGCGTGGCTGGGAGCACAGCAGTAATCGATGAAGTATCGATTCAACCACACAATGGTAACCGTAACGCTCTTTCATCCTAGTCTCTACAACATTTTCAAACTCGGCGTACGTAATATCCATTTCGATATCCAAATCGACATGTTCAGTGGAATATGTTCTAGCAAAATACAAACCTGAATCGTTGGTGATTGGCTCAATGTCAAGCAAGATAGTGCAAGGGATCTCCATTGATGAAATGCGTCGATGAAGTTCAGCAAGAGCTATGGATAACTAACGAAATATAGTGCTGACAATGGTTGTGGGTAGTTATTCGTGTAAGTGAAAGTAGAATGCTTGCTGTATTTATATCCAGACGATAAGGGAGTATATATGCAGTGAGAATAAAGATTGCTTTGAAACACCGCAGTTGGTATTCCACACGATAGTCCACATGCGAGGAATAATTAAAGCTTCATTTTTTTTGGCAAAGGCAATATTCCAAGATAAGGAATTGTATTCTATTCCATGTAGCAGAACAAATTCAATTATAAAAGCGGTACACGGTGGACTAATGTCGTCACCTCTCATTTCCTCGACCGTTCCACGATATTCAATTCATATTACATTTCCCCACCGCTCCTCAACTGATGAACCATAGATAAGAGTGATGTATTCGACCAAAATGTGGATGGCGTTGTACCGAGGAGATGATATTATCCTCAGACACTTTCTTAATGTGTACTTGGTCAATGACATCATGCTGAGAAACGGTGTACAAGTTGTGGTGATTAGTAAGGCTACTAACCTTCCTCTTCCTTGCTCTACGGAAGGAGTTCTTGTCAACCATTTTGAAATAGTAGTTGTTGTTCACCTTTCTTTTGTTCCTTTGTTTTAGAAAGATGGACAAAGTGGCGAATATAAACAACGTTTGATTATGATATTAATCCTGTCTGCATATCATGCTTCAACAAGTGGTAAAGGGATTAGATAAGGGGATATTAAACTGTTGTACGTGGAGCAGCGCATCACCACATGCTGTTTTAGAAAAATAAAATACAGCCCCCCGATTCAGATTGTTGTTACATAGTTACATAAAACCTAATTGTTCCCTGACCTCTGCCTGTCAAGTTGTTGTGCTATTACGTTACATCGCATCTCGTACATTGCCTTTGTATCTGGAAATCATCATCGTCGGGTTCAATAGGATCGTAGATAACTAGTAATCGAATATTTCCATGAAATCATTGTACTCCATGTAGTTTTCCATCATTCGTTGAACAGATGCATCATTGCGTACATGTATAAAATTCCACTCATAGTCACCTTCCAACCCCAAATACACCATTGTTGCTATGTTTATTCTGCCAAGGACAGGCCGCAGAGCACGGAGTACTCGTCGATGTAGATCACGAAGATTATTAGGATACGACATATTTATTTCTACGCGTCTATGCCCCATCCTTCGATCGAACTGCGCACCATGACGGCCGAAAGTAGCAACATAATTAACGTGCAAACTGAAAGGAAACTCCATTTGATTTTATAGAAGAGTGTGTTGAAAGATATGAACAATTGACTAGCGATATACAAAGCTTTGGTATAATGTGTGTGGTATGAATGGGTTTGAAAACCAATACCCTGTTTTAATAATACTAGAGCACGTTACTAAACGGATAGTTCAACGGCTAGTTAAACGGCTAATTAAACGGCTAACTCAATGGGTAGTTTTTAACGCTACTTAAACGCTAGTTTAAACGGCTAACTCAACGGCTAGTTCAACAGCTAGTTAACGGCTAGGTAAATGTAATGTGTTACTTTGCGCTTACAGTTTTGGACTATCAAACGATTCCCGTTGTGCTCCAAATTTGGTGTGTATGTAGTATTACACACACAGCGTTGTGGTCAAAAAATGGTGGCCAACTGCACAGCAGCAACCATTCAAAAGAATTGTCAAAGGTCCAACAGACGCAAAAAACTGCATACTAAAAAACTGCACTCGGATGCTACTTTGCGCTTACAGTTTGGACTATCAAACAATTCCCGTTGTGCTCCAAATTTGGTGTGTATGTAGTATTACACCCACACAGCGTTGTGTCAAAAATTGGTGGCCAACGGACAGCAGCAACCAATTGAAACGAATTGTTAAAGTACCAATAGACGCAAAAAACTGCATACTAAAAAACTGCACTCGGATGCTACTTTGCGCTTACAGTTTGGACTACCAAACGATTCCCGTTGTGCTCCAAATTTGGTGTGTATATAGTATTACACACACACAGCGTTGTGTCAAAAATTGGTGGCCAACGGAAAGCAGCAACCAATTCAAAAGAATTGTCAAAGTACCAACAGATGCAAAAAACTGCATACTAAAAAACTGCACTCGGATGCTACGTTGCGCTTACAGTTTGGACTACTAAACGATTCCCGTTGTGCTCCAAATTTGGTGTGTATGTATTATTACACACACACAGCGTTGTGTCAAAAATTGGTGGCCAACGGACAGCAGCAACCAATTCAAAAGAATTGTCAAAGTACCAACAGACGCAAAAAACTGCATACTAAAAAACTGCACTCGGATGCTACTTTGCGCTTTCAGTTTGGACTACCAAACGATTCCCGTTGTGCTCCAAATTTGGTGTGTATGTAGTATTACACACACACAGTGTTGTGTAAAATATTGGTGGCCAACGGACAGCAGAAACCAATTCAAAAGAATTGTCAAAGTACCAACAGTCGCAAAAAACTGCATACTAAAAAACTGCACTCGGATGCTACGTTGCGCTTACAGTTTGGACTACCAAACGATTCCCGTTGTGCTACAAATTTGGTGTGTATGTAGTATTACACACACACAGCGTTGTGTCAAAAATTGGTGGCCAACGGACAGCAGCAACCAATTTAAACGAATTGTCAAAGTATCAACAGACGCAAAAAACTGCATACTAAAAAACTGCACTCGAATGCTACATTGCGCTTACAGTTTGGACTACCAAACGATTCCCGTTGTGCTCAAAATTTGGTTTGTATGTATTATTACACACACACAGAGTTGTGTCAAATAATGGTGGCCAACGGAAAGCAGCAACCAATTCAAAAGAATTGCCAAAGTACCAACACACGCAAAAAACTGCATACTAAAAAACTGCACTCGGATGCTACTTTGCGCTTTCAGTTTGGACTACCAAACTATTCCCGTTGTGCTCCAAATGTGGTGTGTATGTAGTACTACAAACACACAGCATTGTGTCAAAAAATGGTGGCCAACGGACAGCAGCAACCAATTCAAAAGAATTGTCAAAGTACCAACACACGCAAAAAACTGCATACTAAAAAACTGCACTCGGATGCTACTTTGCGCTTACAGTTTGGACTACCAAACGATTCCCGTTGTGCTCCAAATTTGGTGTGTATGTATTATTACAGAAATACAGCGTTGTGTCAAAAATTGGTGGCCAACAGACAGCAGCAACCAATTGAAACGAATTGTCAAAGTACCAACAGACGCAAAAAACTGCATACTAAAAAACTGCACTCGGATGCTACTTTGCGCTTACATTTTGGACTACCAAACGATTCCCGTTGTGCTCCAGATTTGGTGTGTATGTAGTATTACACACACAAAGCGTTGTGTCAAATATTGGTGGCCAACGGACAGCAGAAACCAATTCAAAAGAATTGTCAAAGTACCAACAGATGCAAAAAACTGCATACTAAAAAACTGCACTTGGATGCTACGTTGCGCTTACAGTTTGGACTACTAAACGATTCCCGTTGTGCTCCAAATTTGGTGTGTGTGTAGTATTACACACACACAGCGTTGTGTCAAAAATTGGTGGCCACGGACAGCAGAAACCAATTCAAAAGAATTGTCAAAGTACCAACAGACGTAAAAAACTGCATACGAAAAAACTGCACTCGGATGCTACGTTGCGCTTACAGTTTGGACTACCAAACGATTCCCGTTGTGCTCTAAATTTGGTGTGTATGTAGTATTAGACACACACAGCGTTGTGTCAAAAATTGGTGGCCAACGGACAGCAGCAACCAATTCAAACGAATTGTCAAAGTACCAACAGACGCAAAAAACTGCATACTAAAAAACTGCACTCGGATGCTACTTTGCGCTTACAGTTTGGACTACCAAACGATTTCCGTTGTGCTCCAAATTTGGTGAGTATGTAGTATTACACACACACAGCGTTGTGTCAAAAATTGGTGGCCAACGGACAGCAGAAACCAGTTCAAAAGAATTGTCAAAGTACCAACAGTCGCAAAAAACTGCATACTAAAAAACTGCCCTCGGATGCTACGTTGCGCTTACAGTTTGGACTACTAAACGATTCCCGTTGTGCTCCAAATTTGGTGTGTGTGTAGTATTACACACACACAGCGTTGTGTCAAAAATTGGTGGCCACGGACAGCAGAAACCAATTCAAAAGAATTGTCAAAGTACCAACAGACGTAAAAAACTGCATACGAAAAAACTGCACTCGGATGCTACGTTGCGCTTACAGTTTGGACTACCAAACGATTCCCGTTGTGCTCTAAATTTGGTGTGTATGTAGTATTAGACACACACAGCGTTGTGTCAAAAATTGGTGGCCAACGGACAGCAGCAACCAATTCAAACGAATTGTCAAAGTACCAACAGACGCAAAAAACTGCATACTAAAAAACTGCACTCGGATGCTACTTTGCGCTTACAGTTTGGACTACCAAACGATTCCCGTTGTGCTCCAAATTTGGTGTGTATGTAGTATTACACACACACAGCGTTGTGTCAAAAATTGGTGGCCAACGGACAGCAGCAACCAGTTCAAAAGAATTGTCAAAGTACCAACAGTCGCAAAAAACTGCATACTAAAAAACTGCCCTCGGATGCTACGTTGCGCTTACAGTTTGGACTACCAAACGATTCCCGTTGTGCTCCAAATTTGGTGTGTATGTAGTATTACACACACACAGCGTTGTGTCAAAAATTGGTGGCCAACGGACGGCAGCAACCAATTCAAAAGAATTGTCAAAGTACCAACAGACGCAAAAAACTGCATACTAAAAAACTGCCAAGTCACATCCATTGTCTATCAAAGTCCTTACCATAGAACAATAGTTCAACAACAAAATAAACATAACATAAATCCGACTACAGAAATATAACAATGGTTCACAAACTAATGACTGGTGAAATCCGAGTTGTAAATCCTACGGTTCCTAAATTTGGAGTTTGAGCCTCTCAACCATATACCCCTAACTTCCTCATTCTGTGGATCAGCAGCAGGTGTACTTGTATCCACTGGTGTAGATGGTGTGGGGGTAGCCTGCTACAACGGAGCTGAAGGGGCAGCCTCGGTCAAAGATGATGGATCAAATGATGGGGCAGTAACCCTTTGTATTTCTTGTGAGGAGCTACCAGCTAGCGTTTCCCATGACATTCCCCCAAGGAGACCATCGTCGTATACTATTTGATTGCATAAATCGAGCAGCTCCTGATTATCCTGCTCAGTCAGTGATGTAGTAGGTGGAGCCTCAAAAGAAGGTCTATAAGGTGAAGGAGGTGCAGCAAGTGAAGGAGCTGCAGCTAGACCTGGCAATTTTGACCCAACCCGAAACCCAACCCGAACCCAACCCATATTTTTGCGGGTTAGGGTCTTGATTATTGACCCATCTATTTTTTGGGTTGGGTTAGGGTACTAAGCTAATTTTGTGGGTTGGGTTAGGGTAGAGATCATAACCCATGACCCAACCCGAAACCCGAAAATATATTTGTTAATAATTAATTCACAATTATATATATATTATTATTTTTATGAAACTATACCTTAGCCTTAAGCCCAAGTGCAGTTGGACTATCCCCCTTTTATCACATACTTTTAACTAAACAATCAAACAAAAGGCCCAATCAGACCTTAACATAATGTTGAAAACTCAAATACTCTCGTCGTGTAGACTCACATCTATTTTTCTTCTCTACGTCGTTGTTAATGTCTATGTCGCTCTTCATCTCTGCCCAAGGTTTGTTTTTCTTATTCTCACTGTCTTAGTTGTTCTTGAGAACATAAGTATGTTTAGATTTTCTAGAACGGTGAACAAAAGTTGGTGATATGTATTTTTTGTAAGTAGGATCTTGATTATAGACCTCTTAGCGTGCTGCATAGAAGTTCCTCAACTGCTGGTAACGATTAAGTGATTGTGATTTTAGTTTTCTCGGGTATGAGCACTCATTTTAAACAAGTGTAATTTTTTAAAACTATTAGTCATAGTTTGAGGCTTTGAGCTCTCAGTTTATAAATTATTTCTAACTTTAGAAGATTTGTCTTTAGTATATTTCTCTAATGCATAATGAAGATTTTCATTTTCGTTCCCTCTTTATTAAGGGCACTAGGATCATGTGCATATCTAGATAAGATTCCTCCCCAACAGTGGTAGAGCTTTATGCTCAGATTGATAAATATAAACTTATGGAAAAAGTACGTGTTATTATATTCATGGGAAATTGGTGTAGTACTTTTACATTCTTTGCATAACATGAAATTCGTTTAAAGTTGGGTCGATCAAGCAAGATTTTTTTCTTCCTTTTGTTTCATCCTAATTAGTTAGCACTGGATGTTTTTGGATTTTTTTTATTAAAGTCTACTCCTAGTCCGTCTAAATTATTGTATGCTTAAAAAGGGTTGGGTGGGTTGGGTTAGGGTTGAAGGATTTTAAACGGGTTGGGTTAGGGTCATGATTTTCTGACCCATCCATTTTTGGGTTGGGCATGGGTTGATGATATTTTAAATGGGTTGGGTTAGGGTTGATATCAACCCGACCCAGCCCCAAATTGCCAGGTCTAGCTGCAGCGGGTATAGGGTTTGAAGAACCAGAACCTACATCGAACTGTGCTCCAAAATCATGTGGTACCTAACCAAAGGTAGAGTGCTGGAACTCAGGAAATGAAGGAGGTGGTTGGCGACCATGCTGGTCAGCTGCAGCAACAGGAACCAGTGCAAGATTAGCTTGTGATGAAGGTTGATTTGTTTGGGGTGGTGGGGGTGGACAGTCACGCGGCCCTCTTCGTCTCTGACTGTACGGCCGGTTTCTGGCTGCTCTTGGAGCAGGGTTGTCCTTGATTACATACTGAGGGTACTGCAACTCTACCCTTGGAGGCGCCTGCTATGAAAAGTCTTGGGAGAAATGCCCAGTTCGATGGTAATCATCTGCAACGATCATCTGAGATAGCTGTGTGGCATATTCTCTTACACCCTGATCAGCGGGAATCCGCTGAAGCTGCTCCAAACCTGACGCCTGATAAACCAAATAAAAAAATGATTAAATAAAGTAAGACAAATATTATATATCAAACAAATAGAGAAAATGAAATAAGAATGTGCTTACCACAATAACATTCCTCCTGCTCTGCTCGGTGAACCATGACACAGCATGCTGTAGGTACCATACCATATATGCACTCATCCTGTCCAGGGGAACCCTTCTTGGTAATTGTGAGATTTGGATCCGGTACAAGTGTCTGTTATTCCACATCTGGATGTGGTCACGAAAAATCTCACACCACGCTGCATCTGTCCTGCCTGTTCTTATGACTACATGCAGCATGTCACAGTCGAGTGGTGGGGCAGGAATGGGCTGTTCCACCCCAAACTGGCGAAGTACGCGGTCCGGTTGATGACCCTCGATCACGTTGAAGTGGATTATAAATACCACTACAACGAAGTGCTCAGGGTCTCCTGATCGATCACCATATGGTTGCCATACCCACTACACATAGTCCAAATAAATATTAAACTTTAGAATAAAAATTATGAAAAACGAAATTGTAATAAACTTTAGTGGCAACTTACCTCTCCATCAGTGGGAGAAATGCTAATTGAATCCAGCGTCTGTCGAGCCATGGTGGCAGAAATGGTATTCAGCTTACCATTGTATCTGTAACACAATTCATGTGAGGTTTGTACCGTAGTTCAACTAATTTTTAAATTATATACCATATTACGCATTATTGTTACCTGTGGGCAAGAGAAAGGTGGGGTGACAGATTTATTCGATCGGGGGAGAGTCGTAGTCTGAATGCAAGAAACCGCTCATACGCCCACACTGTAAGTAGCTTACTACAACCATTCAGATATTTTGTATCAAATTTCGTAGCATTGCACATCTCCCTATAGAGATGTGCAAGTAGTGCAGACCCCCAGCTCAGGGAACCGCTATAGTCGAAGTCCTGTAGCAGCCTCAAATAGGAGACATCGACCTTATCCCCATTAGAGTTGGGGAAGAGTAGCCCTCCAATGAGTCTGAGGATGTACGCTCTGACATGCTGCTGATGAATGATCTCGTCTCGCTGAGCAAAATCAGCATCGGTCTCTACGAATCTCTCAGCTAGCCAAGCCAGAGGTATCTGGTTCCCCTTGCGAGAAGGGGGGCATCACCCAGAAGCTGCATATATACAGCATCCACGTCCACAGCACTAGTAGATGCACAAACGGGGATCCCAGTAGTAGAGAGCCCAAATAACACATTCACATCCTCCAACGTAATGCTGACCTCTCCAAAGGGCATCAAAAATGTATGCGTCTCAGGACGTCATCTATCAATCAAGGCGGTAATGATACCTGTGTAGTTGTTCAACCTCAGATTCGCTGGCCCAAAGAAACCAGCTCTAGCTACATATGGTAGGATAGACTCATGCAGCTCTGTCGCACCCTTCCAACAAGACCGGGTTTTCAAGATACTGTTTCTGTACTGTGCATATCTCTATAATTCATACACATACATGTTACCGTTAACAATACTATAAATAACTAATTCAACTACATTTGCAAAGTTGACAAGGACTATAGGATAATCATAACAACAATCGGTGGATATTAATAATAAATTAAACGTAGTACAATCATCTATTCAAATATAATATTAAATAAAATGCTATACAAAGATAATGTATATATATTGTGTGTTACATAACTTAAAAATAAAATAACCTAATTACCATAAATCGTCCTATTGTAATTAACATTTAGTTATACAACTATTAATTAAATAATGTACCAAATCTATGTGTTATAAATAAACCATTTACAAATGACTAAACTTTGCATATAATAATTACTAAGATTTATTAATGTGCAAGAAATGGCGGTTAGTTTAATAAATATTACCTACACAAATAATGTATATATATTGTGTGTTACATAACTTAAAATAAAGTAGACTACTTACCATAAATCGTCCTACTGTAATTAACATTTAGTTAGACTACTATTAATTACAACATTTACAATTGACTAAACTTTGCATAAAATAATTACTAAGATTTATTAATGTGCAAGAAGTGACGGTTAGTTTAACAAATATTACCTACACAAATAATGTATATATATTGTGCGTTACATAACTTAAAATTAAAATAGACTAATTAACATAAATCGTGCTACTGTAATTAACATTTAGTTAGACTACTATTAATTAAATAATGTACCAAATCTACGTATTATAATTACAACATTTACAATTGACTAAACTTTACATAAAATAAATACTAAGATTTATTATATTCAATCGTACAAAAACTGTTACTAACTAACCTAGCCTAACCGTCGACTGTACAACTATTACTAATATTAGCACTTTAATAAAACAATGTACAAGTTTATAATTATTAAATATAATATACTAACCGGATCATTAGATGCATATGCTGCAGATATATGGGGCGTCTGCAGGCTGAAAGGCGTCGAATGGACCTTGTTGGCTAATCTGGAATTCGTCTCTGTTCATTTTGCTCCAGAACAAAAGAGAGGATTTGGTGGTATGGAAGTGTAGTGAGAGGAGATTTTTAAAAAATGGGAAGAAGGTAATGAGAGTGTCAACTTCGGTTGGGTTTATACTGTTCGGGCGTTGGGAACTTTGCACATAAGCCGATAATAGTATTATCGGCATCTGGAAGCCGATAATACTATTATCGGCTTATGTGCAAGTCTCCGTTTTTTTTTTTACTTGTAC
This sequence comes from Limonium bicolor, assembly GCA_023374045.1. Lineage (NCBI taxonomy): Eukaryota > Viridiplantae > Streptophyta > Magnoliopsida > Caryophyllales > Plumbaginaceae > Limonium > Limonium bicolor. The sequence continues at coordinate 244,566,737 of CM041778.1, forward strand.
AGATGCCGATAACAAGGATATCGGCATACGGATGTCGATATCCTTGTTATCGGCATCTGTACAAGTCAAAAAAAAAAAAAAACCCGTTCGCGGGCAATTCAAACAATTTGAACAGCGATTGGGAATTGACTCTCGGGAACTGCAGCGGTGGGGTGGCGCTAGGGAACCAGCACGACAACATAGAAAACACGAGGAAGAAGACACTTTGCAGAGAAATCGCTTGGAGGTCGTGCGCATGAGGCGTGTAGGATTACAACGATACTTTTTTGGTCCGTTCAATCTACGAGATTCTTGAATATCATGACGATAACGATGTACAATGTGGAAAGCTAAGAATGAATCATCTTGGATTTTTACCAAATATAGTGATTTCTCTTATCCTTGAATTAAGTCAAGAGTTTGTAATTAACAACCTAAAATGTGGAAAGTTGAGAATGATTCATCGTACTTAACAACTGTAGAATATGGAGAAGTCAGCTAAATTCTAGGAAGTTCGTTTGAGGAAAGACTTGGGTGGCTGCCTCGCTTAAGCATTAATTGGATAGTATCTTATATATGGTTGGGCAACTACAAATGATTAAATGAATCAATAATCTCCATTATACGGTTCTTTTATCGTTTAACATGTATTTTGACCTTTCAACCCAACTATTGCAAAGTACAGAGATATGTTAATTAACCTTCGGTATGGTTAACATCTCATGAAGCAATCCATTCAAAAAGCGCTTGATTGTTTGATGCTCTTGGTTATAGATTATTAATACATTGGGCGAGAAAGAGAATGTGTGTTTTCTTCAATGCCATTGGATTGCTTAGATACGAAAACCAAACTACTACTGGAAATAAAAGAAACGATAATAAAAAAGAGTTCAACTATTTTATACCAAAATATTCCTAACGTTTCTTATCGACTGTAACAAAACCCTACAAATATGTAGCAACAGATATAAACGGCATCGTACAACATTCGCCGTCTTTGACAAAGCTTTCTTCCTACTCGTAAGCCCATGCGTTCTCTTCGCGAAGTGCTTTTTCCTCCTCAGGGGTGAAGTCGTTCTCTATGTTGAAAATCTTCCTTACCTCTTCAGGAGACTTGTCCTTAATCTTTTCAGCAATCGCCTGGCAGATAAGGTCTAGAAGGCTCTTAATATCTAGATAGTTCGCAGCCAAAACCAGATCAAAGAGGATGTTCAAATCAACCTTGACAAACTCGGCGTCAAAGGCCTTAAGCTTCTCATCGATGGATTTATCGTCGGATTCTGGTGACTCCACATGCATCTTACAGTACTCGATGATCTTGGCAAGTGTTTTACCATTCACGTTTGGTATAGGGATTGCACTCTCAACCGATACGTCCTCCACCATGTGCTTGATCGTCTGGGATTTCATTGCGACCGCCTCATCGACCTCGAAGATCTCGCTGTCTAAACTTTTGAGCACAAATTTCCTGGCAGGAACCGTCTCAGAGTTTATCACAGCCGCCTTATCGACCGCAGAGGTCTCACCGTCAGAACTTTTGAGGACAACTTTCGCGGTAGGAATCGACATCGCGCAGTTTCTGATTAAGGTGGATGCTGCGGAAGAGAAAGTAGGCCAGAAAACCTAGGACGAGATTAAACGAGAGAGACTGAAGCAAATTGGCAGTTCTTTGGCGGATTAATCCTATTTATAGATGTAATATCTTATATTAACCGACTAGATAAAAAAGTAAATCAAGCAAAATTTTATCTAATCATTTTTTAACTATATCTACTTAGTTTTAGATCGTGTAGCAAATTAAGTACGCGTATCTCTTTTGTTAAAAAATTTAGTTGAAATATTTGTAAATTATTAAGTTAGAGGTGGTGACACCTATTTTTTTTTATTTATTATTTTGTAAAATTTTTAAAAGTTATATTTTATTATATATAAGTCTAAATAATATAAATTTTATATTATTGTTTATCATAATTCGACCTCTTTAAAATAATTGTTAACAACTGAATCGAATGTTGTTAAAAAGTGAATCAGAGAGTTGCGTAAAAGCGAATAAGAGGTTTTAAAAAAAGTGAATATCATAAACAGAGATTATTTAACTAAAGTGATTCAGATTGTTTGACTAGTGTGAATCAGAGGTTTTTAGAAAAGTGAATCACAAGTTGTTACAAAGTGAATCAGAGTACTAAGAAAAGGGAATCTCGTAAGTGTAGATTGTATAATTAAAGTAATTAAGAGGTTTAGGAAATGTGAATCAGTGGTTTTTATAAAGTGAATAATGGGTTTAAGAAAAGCGAATAAGAAGTTTAAGAAAAGTGATTATCGTAAATAGAGATTGTTTAATTTAAGTGAATAAGAGGTTTAAGAAAAGTGAATCAAAGGTTTTCTAAAGGTGAATCAAAGGTTTAAGAAAAGCGAATTGTTTAAGACTAGTAAAAGTTAATCCTACCATAAACTTATACGAGAACAGTATGAACCTTTCATTTATTGAAAGTGAACCCTAAACCCTACCCTACAAATCATACAAATGCCTTTGACGTTTTTAACTTTTCTAGGGAAGTTTTTAGAGTGTTTAGGATAAGATTCATTTTGTTAATGAATAAGATTTATTTTAAAAAATACCTAATATATACTCCTTATAAAAACATAAAATTTTAAGTTTACCAAAATATATCCATGATGCATCTTGTTTTGAAGAGCATGAAAATGATGAACAATGATATAATTTTTTTTATTTTTGCACTTATATTTTATAAGTTATAACATTTTGAAAAATAATTATTTGTTTCTCTCTCCTAATAACAACAATCATTAGCCTCCCCTAATTCTTTCCTCCCACGGGTATAGTTGTTTTATTTTTTTTAATCTTTTTCTTCACTTAATATTTTTCTTCCAATCCTTTATTGACAAGTGGATAGTCTCCACCTTATAATATGACACCATCTCCAGGTTCTCCATACAGTGATTATATTAGTGTAACACCCCAACTCATAAACTGGGATTATCGCACAACCTCTATGTACTTATATTAACAATGCAGCGGAAATATCACTACTACAGATTTAGTTTTTAAGTACTGACTAAAAGACTACTGTTATTAAATTCTAGTAGTCTTTGTTGCATTTGTACAAATTGGATTACCAAAACATTATATATGACAACTGTTATAATTATTGTTCTCTTTCCATTACAAAATACAACTGTTACAAACTCTTTTATTCTGGGCGCGCGGGTTTTAAACTTTATAGCATCTGTAACACCCCAACTACAAATAACAGACTTAACAATACTTAGCAGCAGAAAACATAACTCACACCCTCTCTTAACTCTTTGGTGTTACACGCCGTTAGCCACCCACGTGGCTAACAAGGCTAACATACATACATCGTACCGGTCTGATGGACTAAATTCCCGAGCAACTACACATAAATCCCGTTCCGTGTTCAACATCCATTATACACTTACATTACAACTGTACCGAGTATTTACTAACTAACGCTGGTACAATTTCGGTCTTACTACACCTACAACACTTGCACAATTTGCATGAACGCCCACATACAACAACTACCCCGTCCTACTCTCGAATGGCTTCCAGATCTTGTACCTGAAACAGAAAAAGAAGAAAGGGTGGCCCCCAGGGGGCTCAGCACCTTTGCTGGTATGGTAATCCCGCAGCCCGCATGCTACCGGGCCACGCACAACTAAATGTCATCTTAGCATGCGGTTGATTTTATTTCATACATGCACAAACTCACACATATCATGCTTATAAGCAAACATCCATTAACAGAATACAAACACAGGGTTAGCACACTCAACATAACAACACACTTCACTTTATAACATACACAACTTAATTTCACTCTTCTTAGAGTACATAAACTTCACTTTGGGAGTGCCGGGGTGATATAAGCCCGAGCACAACATACATACATTTTCTTTACTTGAGTGGCGGCCTCATATAGGACCGTACACAACATACACAATTTCCCCTAGCTCCAATAGTGATGAAGTAGGTAAGCCTTGGTTAAGCTTGTGGGTGGTTGTAATTCAAGGAGGAAGAACAACCGTAACATAACAAAGAGGGAGTCGAAGCGAACATAGGCTTCAACACCCTACCAACATTGTACATAATTTCCCTCCTAGCCCGATGTGGAGGTCGGGTAGGTAAGCTTTGGCTAAGCTAGTGGGAGGTCGAAATCCAATGAAGGAAAACAACCCTAACATAACAGGATGGGAGTTAATTCACATATATATATATATATTAACTCCCAAACAATACGCACGACCGGGACAACCGGTTTCCTCTCCATACATAACATATACTTATTAGTTAAAGGTTCCCTTATGGAACTTATCACATACATACGTCACATAGCGTTACTAACTCGGTTAGACACATAAGGGAAATCACATCCCATTTCAACAATACGGATAACAGTATCCAACAACAACAACATATTAAACAAGTCACATACATCACACTTAATCACAACATACACTAACGCACGGATAGCCGTAGTTAGAACGTGCCCATGGGTTGGGACGTTTATTCCGAATACCGATATCTTATGTGAACCTAAGGTCGGTTAACTATTATTTAACACATAATTTAGGTTAAGCGGTATCGGAATTGATTACGCCACAATAATGAATTACTATAAACTCATTTCATGCTTTATCTTGCAAGATGGCAAACACACAGAAAAACACATTGGCATACAAGCCGGTGTAATCCGGTAGGACACAGGTTGCAAGAAAACCATACTTGTCACCGAAGGTGCACTCTAGTGTGCCATCACATGTTCCTTGAAAATCTTTGAACAACTGGTAACATTATAACTATCTTCATTAATATCGGGGTAATATAATTTTTAACGTCTACTGCACCCATGGTTAACCCCATTCGGTAGTTTTATAACTTTACATTTTTATTACAACTTTTCACACTCAACCATTACCATTATAACTCACTTTATTTACCCTTAACAACCTTATAACATCATCACTTAACAATCCCCATCATTGGGTATCACTTCCTACCCTTAAACAAAATTTTTGGTCAACATTACACTATGTCCGAACTTGTGTCCGGACATCCAAGGTCGGACACAAGTCGAAACAAATTCTGGGAAAATTTTCAAAGCGTCCGAACTTGTGTCCGGACATCTAAGGTCGGACACAAGTCGAAACAGAATTCTAAAAAAATTTTTCAACACGTCCGAACTTGTGTCCGGACATCTTAGGTCGGACACAAGTCGAGCAAAATCTGGAAAAATTTATTCACGCGTCCGAACTTGTGTCCGGACGTCGAAGGTCGGACACAAGTCGAAGCAAAATAGCCTGGAAAAATTTTTTTCAAGTGTCCGAACTTCCAAGTTCGGACGGAAGTTCGGACACCACTGAAACTCGGAAAAATTTATAAAACGACGGGGCGTGTCCGAACTTCCAAGTCCGGACGGAAGTTCGGACGTACCCAAAAATCTAGCTAACAGAGGCAAATCTTCACCTATAATTGCACTTCCAAAAATCCATACTCACTCCTTGAAATCCCAAATCATCTAGCGCCATTTTGTTATCATTCTTGCACTCTCCTAACACCATTATTTATCCACCATTACAAAACCAACAATCCACTCTACTCAACATTAAACACCCCATTTGAATACCTAAATTCTCTCATCCATTAAACCATCATCAAACACTCATTTTCCATTAAAAGTTTGCCATAACCTCCCCATAAACTTTACATCCATCCTCATCAATTTTCCTCCTTCTCATCCCTAATTTAACCACACCCTTACAAGGGTCCTAACAGCACATTATAAATCCTCAAATTCACCAACAACAACAACACAATCACCAAAATCTCCATAATCTCAATAACCAAAATATCAATCACAAACTCATAATATTTGGCTCTTAAGGCCCTCAACTCAACATTAATCCACAAACCTCACCAACACCAACTAAGCACATTACAACATAGATTTCAACTCACAATTTGGGTTCATTTAAATTGTTTACCCATCCCAAACACTTAAAACAATTGCAACAAGGTTTAAGGTAGTTTTTCTTACCTTAATTTCACAAGTATCCTTAATTCACCTCTTGCTCCACATCTTCTCTCAAAATCAGTCAAGAGGGCATGGAGTTTCCAAACTCCATCCCAACATCCAAGAACACAAAAACATACTTAATTAATTATCTAAACCCTTGGAATATCTCAATTCAATCAAAGGGCTAGAACACAAAGTTAGGGTTTACCTTTGTGAAGTTTTCAAGAGGGATTTTCACCCTTGAATCAAGAGGGGAACTTCTCCACCATTGAAGGATTAATTTGGAGCTCAAGAACAAGGAGAAAAACAAGGTATCAACAATGGTGAAAAATCGATTACACCAAGAGATGAAGGAAAAATGAGTTATTCTTGGGGATCTTTACCTTAGAAGGAAGAAGAGGCTCCATGCTTCACATTGGTGCCATTTTCTCTTTGAATGGGAAAACCCATGGAGGTCAACTTCATCCTTTTGCAATTTCGAAAAGAGAGGATGATAGAGGAAGATGAGAGGAAGAAGAATATGTGATTTATTTTTGATTTGGAGCTCAAATGGAGCTTGGACATAGAGGGAAATGGAGGAAGCCATTGTTGGCTTGTGGAGGAGAACTCCATCGGCAGAGAGGGAGTGGGGAAATCGGATGGGAGAGAAAAGAGAGGAAAGAGAGGAAGAGAGAGAGGGAAGAAGAAAATAAAGGAGGAGAGAGATGGGTGAGGGGTATTTGTGCCCTTTGTTATTTTGGCTCTCTCTCTTGACTTAATTAATTAGCTAACTAGTCATGTGTGGGTGGGCTGCTTACATTAATAAAACCGGCCCACTAATATAAACACGCTGGAGCGTTTTTCGTTTTTTTTTAATAGAAAACGCTCGTTTATTCACCCGGTTTAGCACTATTCACTAACCGGGACCGTTTTCCGGAATTTTCTCATTCCTTTAATTTTAATGGTTATTATACTCCCATTAATGTTTAATTATTATTATAAAATCAACCATTATTTTTACGGGGTCATTTAACTGTTTATAGTCACGTTTTCGGGTTTTCTCGAAAGACGCGCTTTAAGACTCCGTTAGCGTTTAAACGCATTGTTCAAATCCGTTTTCTTCCGGAATTTTTCTCACACGTTCTTAATATGTAATTAAGGTAATAAAACATATTTATAACCCTAATAAAGGTTATGTACCTCCTAAAATAATTAAATACGCGTTTTCACGTTTTGTGACTTTTACGCATTTTCTTTTTCTCTTTGGTTTCTATTTCTTCACCAATGATCTTAAGGACTTAATTAGCCTTAGAAAATTATAATTATATATTTAATTAACACATTAAGGTTTGGGGTATTTCAATCTACCCCCCTTAAAAGAACTTCGTCCCCGAAGTTCACACTTCCCACACATTATTTGTTAGAATGCGGGGATTACTTGTAACATAAAACTTCCATAACAAACATACTTACATCACAACCTCGGACTTAACGGTCCGGGTAACACATACACATCCATACATAACATGACATAACATACTTACATAGTATCCTCGGACTTAATGGTCCGGGTACCTTAACAACATTTGCACATACATAACAACCCTTAGACTCTTGGTCTGGGTAACATAACAACATTTAGACTCGTAGGTCTTGATAACATAACAACCTTCAGACACATAGGTCTAGGTAATATAACACCTTCTGAACTTAACCACATTAGGACTCAAGGTCCAAAATAATAATTATTACACATACCACACAACATGTCTTAGCATGTATATCAACCAGAGATTCCTTTTCCATCTCTTCATGAGTTCGAGACCCATGTAGAGTACATATACACTGTGATCCCGCAGAACCGGTCGCGATGGACACTCTGGTCCCCATTCCTTGGGAGATCAAAACAATTGCATACATCTTTAAAATATACTTCTCATGTCACCGGTCCAAAGACAAAGGCTCATACGTCCTCAGCTCGTGAGCAAGTAATACGAAAATACTCTATATGAGGTTCAGTATAATGAAATCCTTTATTGGAAGGATACAAGTTGAAAATCCTCTACGAGGTCACATAAAGGTAGTTCTTCCTTTGAAAAACCACTTAAGAATCTTGAAATATTCATTGGAGTATTGAAAATACCAATTGAAAATTGAAACCCAATTTAAAATTCTTTTGAAAACTCATACAACTCCAAGTCCAATTATTGTTAACTGCATCTTATTCTTGATGTGATTATTTATGACCACTTATAGGGAGTTTCAAGATCATCCAACCCTAATGTGATCAGCATCAGAGTTGAACTATCTTTCCACCCCAATTTGTGTTCGGCTTCCCTTGATCTCATGATAATCAAGTTTCACCTCCCATTCTAGTCATAATCATACATCTCCAAGGATAGAACTCCGTCTATCAATCATCCTCCAAATTTGACTTTAATCCAGTTACCTAGGGAATCTCATTCTCACTAGGCTCTATGTCGGTTTCATACTTCTTCATAAATCACAACACTGTATATATCTATCTTTTATCAAAATACAACATACGGTTTACATTTAGTATTATATGAACATATACTGTCGGGGTTTTAATTCCCCGGGAGTTTTTCTACTCCCTTCTACTTATACTTTCACATACCTCCGTTAACACAATAAACATACTTATCACAATGGTATTCGCATCTTCTGTGCGCAATTACCACAATTAACCATGATGAATGCGTATGTTTGTGTAACACATCAGCACCAATCATCAAAACAAATTATTTGTGCTATGCACACCATAGTTCGCGTACACTTGTACGGTAAAAGACACTAAGTGGTTATGCGCTCTACCCCCCTTAAAAGGGATTACGCCCACGTAATCAATCACTTAATCATTGGTTTTGGACATTTTACCGTCGTGAAGTGTTTTACCTCCACGCGGTTTATCATACAACATGTTCTGGTTTGAGGATCTTAGCCATATTGGCGGTTTAGTCCCTAACCAAGAATTCTCACTAGAGCTTATTTTCGCTCTTAACTGGTTTCGATTCTGGCATGTGAGGCTATAGGCGTTAATAATTAGCCATCCACTCGTGTTCACTACACACATTTAACACTTGAATTGCTGTCTCACTAATTTCTGTTGCGCAACTCTTGATAACTTTAGAGCTTAGTTTGCCCCCATACATTATCCTTACTGTATTGTACATCCCCGATTATCACCTTTATCTTGGTAATAACGGTTTCTCAACCGACGCGTGGTATTTCTTACCGTGAGCGAATTCGGTGAGTTACAAAACTTACTATCCACTTCCATGATAATTTGTAACACCCCTATAATAATAAAACAACAGCGGAAAATAAACTAAAGGTGCTACAGGCCATCGGGCTCCAAACACCCGGTACCACCTCACCAATTACAACCTTTACAATTAACTAAGTTACGGTCTGAACTTCGAGAAAACTTAACATAAACATAACAATACTAAAACACATTCACTCTCCATAAACTAATCCCATCCCAATCCTCATGCTCGTCGTGGCACCTGTAAATCAATTTGTACCTGCAAGATGAAACCAAGCAGCCCACCCCGAGAGGGATGAGTCAGTTCCCTGGAATGGAACTGGTACAATTCTCCAAAAACAAACTTATAAAACACAACTCTTCAAAATAAACAGTAACATGAAAACAAACTCTCAAAAGTAAAACAGAGATAAAGCACTTCAAAACAATCAAGTTAAAGAGAAAGGAAAACAAGGCAAAGATAGAGATAAAGAACTTCCAAAACAAGTCATCCACTTAAGTAGTCACACCACATAGTTAGCAAGCATCCATTGTTGATGTTAGAACCAATTCCCGTTAGGAGTAGAAAAACTCAGATAGTCACAAAGGACTAGGAATGATAAAACAGATCGAAGAACCAAGAACTCAAGAGTGGAATAGTTTCAACTGGGAGAGATGGCCCCACCGCCAATCACGTCCTTTTAGGACAGGGGATATACAACCCCTCACTGTTTATCACATCCACTAAGGACAGGGGATATACAGCCCCTCACTGTCTATCACGTCCACTAAGGATAGGGGATATACAGCCCCTCACTGTCAAATATCAATGCCCCTATGGGCGAGGGATATACAGCCCCCTGCTGTTACCATTAAAGACGCGCGCACGTCGAAGGAAAGATTTCCAAGATTGACCTTTTCCAAATCCCCACTAGATCACCAACTACCCAGAGCAATACCAAAACACTCAGTCCTACAGAGTGCAGAAGCGTAAACCCTAAGCAGTCAATGTCTAACGGGACACCAAATAGAAGGAACCAATACCATGTAAGTTTCATACTCAAGGCTCAGTTAGTCACACAAGCTGAGTTAGTCACACAACCAATTCCTTTTTAGAAATTCCTCTTAAAGTCAGTTAGCGTTTTCCAAAACATCCCACAAGTCAATCATCAAAAATATCGGAGTACGAGAAATCGTACAAAACATTCCATAAGGTCCAAAACACAACAAGCTGAGTACGAGAAATCGTACCTGGTCAACGTTGTAGCAGTTCTAGTAAACTCGTGCAAACATTCAACAATTCTCTGAGGAACATTAAAGATAACTTACTATCAATAACCCGTACCCTAGGTAAAACTTAAATAAATTCCTCTCTCTTATTTCCAAACCTCAATTACCTTATAAGCCCTCGCTTAAATGTTATGTACAACCTTTGACTTATTTTAGAAGGTTGTATAGCCCAAGGTTGTAGGATCAAGGAATGTATTTTATTAACACCTGCTAACTGTCCACTCCTATCCACTTTATTCATATTTAACCACAATCCTCACATTCAAGACTTTTGATACCTTTATATCATAAACGTGTTTATATTATATAATTAAATCTAAGAATTTCAATAATAATCTTAAGCTCGATACCTTTATTCTTAATTTAGAATAAACATTGTATTATGACCTATGATGGACTGATCTCAGAATACTATACTATTATCTCACAATGTAATGATTAGGTACCTTATCAATATTCCAAATAAACCATCATGATTAAGTTTCCCCTCAACTTAACTAAGATCTACATCTTGTATATTGGGATCATAATGTTGTAGATACTTTTTATTATAACTTAATTGAGCCACTAAACTCAATTATCATATCCTTAGCTCAGAATGACTTCCTATTATAACCGTCTAATAATCTTGCCATAAGATGTTGAATTACCTCTCGTATTGAAATAACTATATTATTATTAACTTAGACTTATCGAACTCTTACATTTAGTATTCACAAGGTACATCATTTGTTTAATTATTACCTATGTAATAAGGTGTTTAAACATAACCTTTTATGTATCCTTACTTACCTTTATTCTCCTAAATGTTTTATTTTTTACACACATACACTCTATAGACTATGTATAATCCTTTTGTACTAAACTTCAATAAACTTAAGCCTTAAATACGTTTTAAATTGTTTTACAAAACCTAAGGTTTCAAAGGAATAACCTAATAAATTAATTTCCTTTATTGTATTGAAATACCCCAAACCTTATATTTTTTTAAACACCTAAATATGGTATTAAGACTAAAAAGAGTCTTAGAAACATTAGTAAACAAATTCAAACAAAAGAAAACACAAAATGTGCTTTAAGGTCATTAAAGGCCAAAATGTGCTCTAAGCTTGGGGTAAGCTTGGTTAAGACCTAATGAACTTACCAAGATCTTAATTATATGCTAATGAACATATTAAACCAATTACCAAAGAAAACCAAGCTTGAAAACAAGTTTAAACACAAAATGTGCTTTAAGGAGTCTTAAAGCACATTTTTGAAAAATTGTCTTGTAAATGAGTTTTGAGTGGCTAGATGTCCATCATTACTCTTAAATATATAGTGTACTATATAATATCACCTTTGGGTGTCTATATCAATGGGAAATCAAAAATTTCACTTCTATGTGCCTTGTTTTTATGAATAGTGATTTTTATAAGCTATTCTGTAACATATGTTTGTACAAGTAATTAAATTGACAAATAAAGACTATATAACCCCTAAGTACTAATGGGGGCCGGTTTTCTTAAGTGTGGTGACTCACCACTCTCTTGTTAATGTATTAAGTAAGTAATGATAAATAAATAAAGTACTTTTTGCTTTTTACTACAAATATCTTCAAAAGCAAAACTTATCTCATTCTCTCATTTCTTTCTCATTTCACACGGTTCCAAACTCCTTCTTCAACCTCTCTTCTTCATTCTCTCACGGTAATACTCACCACCACCATTAAACTCTAGCTTTGACCTCTTGTAAAATCTAGCTCACTTATCCAAATCAAAAACAAACACCACCAATCTCTTCCTCTCATCAAGCTCTTCATTTCTATCTTCTTAAAATTCCAAGACCACCATTTCGGTGCCATGGAGTTCCACCATTGAAGGAGCTTGAGCTTGTATTTCTACATATTATTGATCTCCTTTGCTTCTAGGTAAGGAATCTCAAAGAAAAATCAAGTTTCTTCCATGTTTTTACCTTGACCGAAAATGCACATTAATGGTGCTCTTTGTGTGACTTTGTTCTAGCTTCATTCCAACCTTTCATGGACTAGGTGGAGTCCTCTCTTGATATATATTCAAACTCTCTTCAAGGGCCAAGGTAAAACAACTACATTAATGTTTTTTGAAATCATGTAAACCTAGGGTTTACAATGAGATAAAGCTTAAAGCTTGAATACTCATTATGTTATTTGTATAATGTTTAGTAGTTGACAAGGAATCAAATACCTCACCGGTTTTATAAGGAAACAAGAAAGGAGTTGTTTGGAAAAGAGGTAAATCTACTAACCTAATGTTTAATGCCTTAGGAGAAATGAGCTTATAATGCTTGTTAAAACTACCTAAAGAGCAAATGGTGAATGACTTAGTAAAGTGTTCTCAAGAGACTAGTAAAAGGCATATGTGTTGTTGAGTGTATTTGCAGGCCAAAGGCAAATATATTGTGGAAATTCAGTGTTTAAGAATTATGCACTTTAAGGGCCTAAGAGCCATGCATTTTAAGGGCCTAAGTGCCATGCAATTTAAATTATGCACTATATTGTGATGTAGTGCTATATGAGTGAAGTTTGTGTATAAGAAAGTACTTGATGGATTTTTAGTGTTCTTGTGTGTTCAATGGAGAAAACAATGTGCTTTGGTGTGACAAAATGCTAGGAGAACCTATGTCGAAATTTAGGAAATGCATAAGGAGTTCAAGATGTTTTAAAGGAATTTGATGAACTAGGAAGTGCTCTAGAGTGTAACAAGGACTTAGGCATGATCTTGAGGTTTTAGTATGTACCAAAGTCATTTTGGACTTAGGTAAAGACTTAGGCAAACTTTGGTAAAATAAGGAGAAAGTGTGAACTGAAAAAGGATTTCAAGAAATGACATAAGGAGTTGATGGTAAGAAATGATGCTTGAAAGATGATGTTAAAATGAGGAGAAAGTATTTTGAGATAGTAGTTATCATAAGTATGAAACACCATTTGGAGACTAGGAGAAAACACCCTGGATTTAACCTCAAAACATAGCTTATGAAAATACAAACCTAATGGCGCAAACGGCATCGAAAACGGACTTCAAACGAGTCCTAGAAGGGCAAATCAACGTTAGTCCGAACTTGTGTCCGGACATGGAAAGTTCGGACACAAGCCGAAGAGAAATAGACTGCAAAAACCAAAAGTCCGAACTTGTGTCCGGACTTTGAAGTTCGGACACAAGTCGAGAGTTAAAAGGGTTGAAAACCAAAGGCGTCCGAACTTATGTCCGGACTTTGAAGTTCGGACACAAGTAAGTTTGAAAAGTCCGAGAAACTAACGTGGCGTGTCCGAACATTGGTCCGAGCTTACAAGTTCGGACCTAAGTCGAGACTTGTAAGTCGACCTCGTCCTCGCATGCTGTCCGAACTTTGAAGTTCGGACAGAAGGTCGGACACCACCAAATAGAGAAAACTTCTTAAGCTCTTCGGGGCCTGTCCGAACATGGATGTCCGGACGGACGTTCGGACAGGTCCCTGTATGCAGTTAAAACAGCAGAACAGAGACGAAAAATAAACCAAAACTTATACCAACCCATTAAGATCAGTATGAAAGGAACATGAGGATTAAACAACACTTATACCGTAGATAATAGCGGAAGACTTTCTCAAAATCCAAGGTGCTACCGCCACATCCAAACCCTTGGATGCTCAGGCTATTAAATCACAAAGCATCACAAAACATTAACCCAATATCATAAACCATTTGTGCAGAAACTTAAACTGTAATCGTCAACTGAACATTATTAAGGAATCCAAAACGATGTGCTCCAAAACTTATAAAACAACCAAAGTCTCAAAACAACTCAAACTTCCTAATACTAGATCGTAGCGCATTCCCCATTTCCCCAAGTCAGCAATCGGTACCTGCGATCAGAAAACAACAATAAAAGCACGAAGGGATCGCGCAAATCAGTGAAACTGAGTAAATTCCATCTCATCACGTAAAATACATTTTCCAAAATCCCTTTGAATTTGATAAGCGAAACATTCGAGTTGTAAACCAGTAAACCATTCGGGGAGTCTTCAACTGGAGTATCCATAAAACAACCAACAGTCACAGCGGACCGAAATATCAAATACCCTCACCCTAAGTCCTTAAGTGTGCACACCCCCTATGAATCATCAGTCCATAGAGTAGATCATAGAGCTTAACTGCAGTCATTGTATGCAGCGCAATATATATAAACAATTCAGTGTAATCAATTCATGCTCACGGTGCAGAGAACCAACATGGTGAGTCAGGGAGCACCACGAACCCCAAAGTAATCAGAAACCAGTGAAGAACTCCCAAAAAAAACCATCATCAAATTCACAGTGAAGTTTCTCAAAACACCATTCACGACAGAAGGCAATCCACAACCAAAACCAACAATGAGCACAGAATTTACCTGATTGCTCTCTCGACTCAGGAAGACACCCAACAGATTCACCAATGATGTTCGCCGTCGACACCAACGTCTAGGTTAGAACAAATCACAATCAACAGACCTCAAACACAAATGAATAAACCAAACTCAAACTATGCTACTACTTTACCCGTTAGATTCTAGTTGGCACCAGGGAAGGGTTCTGATCAAACACCAGCAGGAGCGTGAATTGAGAGTTGGGAAGGAGAGAGTAATAGCGGGTGGTGAAGAAGTGAAGAACGATCAATAAGATCGTGGTTTAAATAAGTAAATCAGAGAATTAGGGATTATCAATATAAGTTAAATAAATTGTATTTTGTAAAGACGTAGAGGAATTAATTTAAATCTTGTAAACAATTTTAAAGGAACACACTAATAACTAATAGTGTAATTACTTTCTAAATACATTGACGTTGAGAAACCTCAGGAGGAAGAAACAAAACAACCCGTTAATAAATAAAGACATAATCCTTTAATTCAAAATAGAAAAGAGATTTATTTGACTGTTGCAGAAGATAAGGATGAGGAGTAAATATCTTAGAAGTTAATTAGTAAACAAATACTAGTAAGGAAATAAATCAGAAATAGATCAATATAGATAAATAGTTTAAGGGCTAAGTGGAAAGAAAGCAATTACGTTTAAAAAGATGAGTCACCAAACCGATAACAATTACTGGGAGAGAAATAAAAAGAGTCGAATAAACAACAAATATATTAAATAGCCAAACTGGAATTGAACTCCGGATATTTAAAATTAACAAGCTAGAAAGAAGATTCTAGATTGGTATTTTAGGATTTAAATCACCTAACGAATTTAGAAGAAAGATTTAGAAATATGACTAACAGTCACCATAGCAAAACGTTACAATGAATTGTGAACATTAAAAGGAGAAGGTAGATTGTTAAATTCCCTGGGCCATCTTAATGCTAATCCCGGACCTATTATTCACCTTATATACTATAGTATTCTTATCTTGGAAATTCCCGGGTATTTCATTGTAAGTGTTAGGAATTTTGTGAAGATATAAGTAAAGGCTTAAGGAATTAGAAAATGAGTTTATGAGTGTTTAAGGATGTCTTAAGGTGTGTTTGAAGTGCCCAAATGAGGTTAGGGGGTACTAGGTTATATGGGTGAAGATTGGAGTTGAATGTGAAAAGGAAAACAAGGGTCTGGGGCAGACCGAACTTGCAAGTTCGGTCGAGCCCAGTTTACCCTGCGAGAATTGGCTTCTGGAATGGACCGACCTTGGGGACCGGACTTGCAAGGTCGGTCGGGCTTGTATTTTGTGTACGGATTGAGTTACTGGAATCGACCGAACATGGGACCGGACTTGGCAAGTTCGGTCGGGCTAAATTTTCAAAGGGAAGAACTCTCGGGAATAGACCGAACATGCGACCGAACTTACAAGGTCGGTCGGAGTAGAAAATTTTGACGGAAATGTGTTCTGGAATGGACCGAACTTGGACAAGTTCGGTCGGTAAGGTCGGTCGGACCTAAACTTGTAAAAAAAAACAGAAAAGAATGTGACTTATGTAGTTAACCCTAGGGTGTATAATGAAGGTAACCTAGGGTAAGATAGACATTAAAACATGTCATACAATCATGTTAAATACTTAGTAAGTTTGAAGTTAAATAAATAATTAACCGACGTTATTAATCATGTATAGGAGTGACCTACGGAGGAAATCAATCGAGGCAAGGACCAAGGTATGGTTTTCTTGCAGTCTGTTGTCTACCGGTTTGCACCGGCTTGTGTGTTGTATGTTTTTCTGTGTGTTTATGACGTTATAAGATCTAAACGTGTAATGAGTTTACAGTTGTTCATATTATTGTGCTGTTATGATGTGACTCATTTCTCTTGTGTGTGTCTAACATGACTTACCACCTATTGTGTATTGGTTGTTAAGTTCCACCATGAACTTCTAACAAGTGTTAACTGGGAAGTGAGGAATCCGGTTGTCCGGTCATGCATGTAAGTTAAGAGTAGATATATGAATCAGATTCGACTCTTATGTTGTTAAGATTGTTCTCCTTAATTTGGCGTTCGATCTCCCGCTAGCTTCCTCCAAAGCTTACCTATTCTGACTTATGATCGGTTTAGTGGGAACATGTGTTTGTGTGGTGTGTTCGGGTCACTAAATCCGAACCATCTGTGACTTAAGTTACTCGTTCGAATAACAGAACGGTAATGAGTGTGTGTAACGAGCTTAACATGAGGGTGAATCATTCTCTAGGCTCTTGTGTTATTTGACCCTTGTGGTTTGTTATCGTGGAACGAAGATCCACTGTGTATGTGATGTTATGCTGTGCACTATTGATGTTATGCCACATATTATGTTATGTTATGTATAAAAATGAATGCCATGTTATCATGACAATTAGTTGCGCGTATCCCGGTAGCTGATGGGCTGCGCGTTAACCATACCAGCCAAGGGTTGCTGACCCCCTCGGGGGCTCCATATTTTTACTACAGGATGAGGATCGAGGAGGCAGAGTGGCTGTAGGACCTAGGCTGCAGTTGTATGTCGGTTTATTTTGGATGTTGAGCCCGGGATGCGCCTGTGCTCCCGTGGCATTATATTTTGACTCCGTTGAAGTTACTATGGCGGTATATTAACAGTTTACAGTGAAGGAATGTAAGTAATACTCGGTATTGTATATGATGTATTTATGGTTTAGTTTTATGCTCGGGAGTCTGATCATCAGACCGGTACACTTGTATTTATTCTGCCTTGTCAACCACGTGGGTGGTTGACGGCGTTGTAGCACCAAAGCGTTAGTTACTGTTTAGTTATTTCCGCTGCGATTTCATTTAGTTGTGAAGTACGTTGTAGGGGTGTTACATGTATCTAGGATGAAAAATATATCTACATAGAGTAGAATTTATCAAAGAATTAAATTCTGGTTCATAAGCGAAATTGTTAATTATTTAATAAGATAATCTATTATGAAAATTCTCATATTTTATATTCAAATAACCCATCATTACTTCCCATCACCGTAAAGTATATTAATATAATATCTTATGTAACTTAGTTTTATCTAATAAAAGGTTTTAAGTATCAAATTCCTATTTATAAACCTTCTATAAATTCTAACTACTAAATACCTCACTTAATTGTAAACTCACATCCTAAGTATTGGTAATAAATGTTATAAATGTATTTCATATGGCTTATCTAATGCCAAGAAACTTAAGGATTATTATTTAGATAAATTTCCAAATCATAGTTTAATATAGTTTTATATCATAACCCTTTTAATGATTTTATCTTAAAACATTAAGTTATATTCCAATACCATAAATGTTAAGAAATGATTAAATCTAGACTTACTAACCCACCTCACATTTAGATGTAAAAGTATTTTACTTATCTTATTATGGTTTATACATTAAGAACATCTAGATGTAAACGTATTACATTTGTTTATTATTAATTATAGAATAAGATCTATTTGTGCAACATTTTATGTAATCTAATTACAAATATTCCTAAATTTTAACTTATTAATTTCTTAACCCAATTATAGATTTATATTGCGGTCATTGACTAAATATATACATGTATTTTACTACTGTTTATATAAATCTCAGAAATTCAAAGGTAACTCAAAACCCAATTTCATAACCATAAATTAATACCACCTCATATAATCCTTTCATTAGTATTATATAGAAGTTTAGTTGAACTTATTAATTCTTCCATACTATATTTCCTATAAGGCACTTTATTTATTTAATTTATGTTTAATGTATAAATATATAGTAGGATTTATTCAAGACATTCTTTATGTAGTTTTATTGTATTTAATTATTTCTATTAACTTTTACACATATCTACACCCAATATATGTTTTATAAAATAAAGTATTTCCCTTAGTTTCAATTAAGTATATTAACTTCTATATTTTATAATTAATATAAACGTAGATTAATTTAATTCCTTGATTTAACATAAGTTTATATTCTATTTCTATAATATATATAGTTTTTACTAAACTTAAAAGTGAATAACCAAAATATTTATAAACATACTGCTATTAAATGTTAATTTAGGTTTTATTATTTTTCCCAGCCTAAAAAGTTTTTAACAAACCATACTTTAATTTTTGTTACATTAAAAACATATTATAAGTTATTCTTATGAAAATTCTATAAACATAATTTTTAAACCCTTTTACCCCTGTCCAAAAATTCCCAAATTTAATATATAGTAACTATAACATTTTATACATATTATCAAATTTTTATTTTATCAAAATATCTTTAAATTATCCAAATAATTCCATAATACACATAACTTATAAAAATTATAACTTACGCTTAAAAACTCAAAACCCATATTAATATACATCAAAATAAACTAGATTTTCAAGGAATCTATGGTTAAAATTTCATGTCAAAATACATTCGGGAAGGCCATTAACAAGATCCAACAAGTTAGGGTTTATTTCTGGAATTATATTACTTAATATACCTACGTTATAATCCTGGCCGTCCGTATCTCCTAACCACGATCGGACGGTCCAGATCCGCCGAGTTCTTCTGCGAAAGGCTAATGAATGTCGAGTACTAATTCGACGATTTCTCTCAACTCACAGAACCAAATCGATTGATTTTTGTTTCATTGGATTCGAAATTCAATTCCGGTTCTAATGGTACCAATTATACGACCTATGATGCACGAATTCGAGAAACCGATTCTGGGTTCGAACAAACTAGGGTTCATGGGTTTTCGAATTTTGATTTGCAAATTACTCTCAGTATAATGCATAATAGGATAAATTGATTAGTGGGTTAGGTCGAAAACGCAAGGACGATTAGCATCATCGGAAGGATTTGAAGAAAACTCACCGGAATTGCACGATTGAAGCGATTCGAAATCGTTTTTTTCTGGAAGGTTCCGACTTCAAACTGTTCGAGTAGCGAACTTTGGAGGTCTATAGAATACGTTCTAGATCGAGTTAGGCCATGTTCTTGGGCTCATTAGAAAGAAGAAACATAGATCTACACAATGATAGCAAGCACTAATCCTAACTCGCATCATACAGAAAGATATTGAAGTTACAAAACACGAGTTTACCTTTCTGTTTCGGTGTTATTTTATGTGCTGTTGAAACCGAAACTTTAGACCTCTATATCTCCCAACTAGTTACGAATCAGACTTGGGCATGAACACGAAAATTGTAGAGGGATTAGAGAGCTTTACAACGAGCTAAAGAAATCGAATTTTGGTTGATTATCGAAGAAGTTATGATTGACGCAAGTTACCTGAAAACGAAGGGAATTCTGGAATTCTGGAAACAGTTTCGCAAGGTGGCTACTTTGGCTCGATTTTCCGATTGACTCAAAAGGATTTAGGGTTTGTATGAGTAATGGTTGGAAAGAGGAATTGTAGGAGAAGAGAGTGGTGAAGACGGCATGGAAAAATATTGAGAGATGTAAAAGTTATAGCCGTCTAAAGTTAGGGCAAAGTAAGGGAAATCGGTTCCGAAAATCAGGGAAGAAATCGGCTAAGTGTGGGCGACCCATTACAGAGTGACACGTGGCATCTCTTAAAATTTTGATTCAAAACTTCAATCTAGCATAACTTTGGCTAGGATGATCCGTTTTTGACGTTCTTTTTATCGATCTTCATGGTTTTTCATAACCTATTTATTGGTATAGGTTTCATGGCCTGGTTAGGCCATTCTCAAAAAGTCAACTCTAGCAAGGCTTAATAAGCTTTAAGGTTTCTAGAATTTTATATTGACTTTTATGTTTCAAAACAATGTTCCAACACTTCCTAAAATCTTTATAATATTTTGGAGTGTTTAGAAATTTTCCCAAGATTTATTGACTTATAAATCTTATTATTAAATTCATAATACTATACAATATATATACTCCCTCCGTTCAATAATATCTGTCATTTTAGAAACTTGCACACTTATTAAGAAAAGTAGGATAATGACGCATGTGCCCCTACTTTTTACTTTTCCATTTAGATAATAATTACTTTTATATTGAATAGTAGGGGTAAAAGTGGAAAGGGGTGTGTCAAAAAGCTAAAATGACAGATATTTTTGAACAAGAGTCACTCTCTAAAACGACAGATATTAATGAACGGAGGGAGTAATAATTAGGGTTAAATAGGAGAAAACCCCTAAATAAATTTCACAACCCCATATAATAATTTAATATTCATGATTCCATATAATAATTTAATATTCATAATTCCATATAATAATTTAATACTTAATAGTATTATTAAAGGTTTAATAAAAGAAATCCCCTAAATTAATTTAAATTAATTTAGGGGTATTTCATAATTTATTGTATTCCACAATGACTTACTTGATTTCTTCCGACTTACTGTCGGTTAAGTTTGAGCTACTACCTTTTGTGTAGTACTCTGTCGGTTATTTCCAACACTTGAGGTATATTCCATACTGATATTTAATAATTGTGTTACTGTAGTCACTTATGCCTACTAAGTACCTTTTGATTGGTACGACCGTGCTTATCTTATGCATCGGTTTTATCACATCATAAGTCTTGTTCTTCTATCACATTTAACATTTCCCAAACTTCCTAGCTATCTCACTCGATCATTACTGCACAAGGCAATACCAAAACACTCAGTCATACAGAGTGCAGAGGCGTAAACTCTTGACAGTAAATCTCTTATGCGATTGCAATAGGAATTCACACTGTTTTCCTTATCACATAGTATCAACTACCGGCTTATTGCCCAGTCTGTTTGCTATTACTTACCTTGCATGTTCATTGGGTTGACCCATAACTGGTTTATCTGCCACATTATTATTTAGCAACACTTATGCAACGGTCGCTTATTGCGCCCCGTGCCCTTACTCATTGTGTAACATTAACTTACACTGCATCCGCTATTATATTAGCTTCCGCCATTACACTGTGTCTTGCCACTTATTTGGCTGACTGCTGAACACACTATTGTTTTTGAGTCTCTATGCTCCTTGAGCATCGTTCATTACACATTTAGCATCCCACACCTATGGTGGTGCTATTTGACTTTTACTCATCTGATCTCCACAACTGGTACAAATACTTCTTTTCGATTTATTCCTACTCACATCATTCTTGGGTAATGACAACGTGGTCAACCCTTAACATATTCCCTGAACTCTGTTCGCATAACTACCGCTGTTGCGGTCTCACATATCACGAGGTATCCCCACTCTTGAAGTAGTGGTTCGTTATCCGCTTACTTACTTATATAACTGAAATACCCGTGAAATTTGGCTTAGGATTAAATTAGTATATAGTCGGGAATGATATGAGTAAGATTAATAAAGGCCCAGAGAAGCAATATATATATATATCGATATATTTTCATCCGTTTCAAATAGCGTTATTATGTTCAAGAATACAATTCGATTTTACTTCTTCCTAGAATAATTTCCTCTTCCTAATTTATTTATACAGCTATTGTGTATTTATCCCTCTACCTATTTATTTCGATAACCCTTCCCAATCTTTACTAGTGATCAATTATCTCTCCTTCTATATTATTGTAATCAGATAATATTTAATTACTTCCTTGATTCAGAATCTAGATCCTTCCATGACTTTTGAAAGTTATTTAACTACTTAATTTTTAGATTGATATTACTGTTGTTATTATTTTACAAACTATTTCTCAGTTCTCTCTCTCCTTTTAAAATCAAATGTATTTATTAACTTATTTCTATCTTATCATAATAATTATTTTTCTATTTAATCTCACGATCTCCTTCATCTTCAATACGCCGTCACAACTCCCTTCCTTTCTTCAAGCTCTCAAACTCTTTGAATTCACGCTCTTACTCTCCAACGTCGTTAGGCCGCTTCTCTGGTGCCGGAATTGGTAGAAGGGTAAGGGGAATCCGTTGGTAAGATTAGATGAATATTTGCTAGTCTTTGGGTAGTATCTGATTGTGTTCTACTTGTATTCTAGACTCCGACTTCTCTGACGGACGTTACTGCTGACCTAGCTGAGTGATTCTGTGTCGGTGAGCGTATCCAGGTAAATGTTGTGCTCAACATTCTTCCCTTTGTGTTTGTGATGGTTAATGATTTGGATTTACTGTGGTTTTGAGATTGTGGAAGTTTGGGATTTATTTTCCCCGTGTGTTTCTGGTGTGATGATTTGCGAAAGGTTTGGGATAAATGTTTTTGGAGACTTTCCTTGAATTGGTTATTGGATTGATTGGTACCTTCTGGTGCTCCGTGTAAACTATTGGTGCCTTATGGCGCTCCGTGTAATTATTGTACTATGTACCCCGTGGATATTCTTATTACTTTGCCTGCAGACATTACTTGCAGTTAAGCTCTACTGATCTACTCCTTGGGTCATAAGTTCCTTCTGGGGGGTGTGCACACTTAAGGACGTAGAGTGAGGTGGGATTCTAATTATTGCGACCCGGATTGGGTCGTCGTGTAACCATTGATTTGATTCCTGGAAAGTTCTCCCCTGAAATGTTTTGTCAATGGTGGTTTGGTGTTGGTAAAGCTGGTTATTATTATGGTGTGAGTTAATGTTTTGCAAATGTAAATGGGTTTCAAAATGTATTTTACAGGTTGAGACAATGTTTACTCAGTTTCACTGATTTGCGCGATCCCTTCGCGTTTTCCATTGTTGTTTTATGATCGCAGGTACTCATGCTGAATTGGGGTTTGGGACGCGCTGTCACATAGTTTAGGACGACTGAATAAATGCTACATTGAACAAGTTGAGTTGTGTTTTGGATTGGCTATGTTTTATCAGTTTTGGAAACGTTTTTGTTTTTGATTAGTGGTTTAAGCCTGAGCACTCTTTGTTAGAGTGTGGCGGTAACGCCCTTGTGGATTTTGCTATTTCCGCTGCTATCTAGTTAAAGTATTTCTCGATTAAGTCTTTATGAAGTCTTGGATATGTTGGAAGTTACTTATTGTTTAAAGAGATCTTTTCAGAGGCATTTATGTTGTTATTTGAAGTACTGGAGTTACTACAATGGCCTTTCTTCTGTTGCAAAGTTATTGTGATTAATTTGGTATTGATTTGGTCCTGTTTGACATTTTTGGGTGTATTTCAGGACCTGTCCGAACGTCCGTCCGGACATCCATGTTCGGACAGGCCCGAAAGTTTAAAAGCTTTCTGTTTAGGTGTGTCCGAACTTCGGTCCGAACATGAAGTTCGGACACGCCACGTTGTTTTTCTCGGACTTTTCCAACTTACTTGTGTCCGAACTTCTAAGTCCGGACACAAGTTCGGACACCTCTGGTTTTCAATCCTTCACTCTCGACTTGTGTCCGAACTCAATGTCCGGACACAAGTTCGGACAGTTGGATTTCTGCAGTTTAAATGTCTCGGCTTGTGTCCGAACTTCCCATGTCCGGACACAAGTTCGGACCAGACTTGTTTGCTTCTGTAGGGCTCGTTTGGGGTCCGTTTTTAAAGCCGTTTTCACCGTTAGCTTTGTTATTTCGTTTCCTATGTTTTGAGGCAAAAATCCAGGGTGTTACAAGGTGGTATCAGAGCCGTGTTGGTAAATAAGATAAAATTTGGATTATAAAGGAACTAAAATGTGGGGTAAGCCGTTGGGGGAATTGTGGTGCCTGCGATGTTGCGTATGTGATATTATACTGCATGGATGTTGGAGTCCATTCTCTGTATAGTACTACCCTGATTGTGATGATGTTATATATAACTGATTGAGTATGTGTACTGGTATTGGAGTTATTAGATGTACTAACTCCTAATATGGGGTAGAGACTTAATATATGGGGGATGGGTGAATGTTGCTTACCTTGCTTAGTATATGTAATCAGGAGTTCGAATAGAGCTCTAGGGAGTGCAGGACTGGCTGACAGACTGAGTTTCCCATACCACACCAGAAGCAGGAGTCGCCAAACTCAGATGGCCGCCAACGACCCGATGAGGCAGTTGCAGGAGTTGGCTCTCAACTTGGGACAATAGTCCAGAGGCAGGCGCAGAGGGATAATGTGCCGGAGGACTACACCAAGAGAATTGCCCATCTAAGCCCACACCTTCAAGGGAGAGGAAGACCCAGTGCTACTTGAAGACTGGATAAGGGAATTTGACAAGATCTTTGAAGCAGTCAATTGCCCAGCAAACCGGAGGGTAAACGCAGCAGTGTACTATTTCAAGAGTGAGGCAGACATCTGGTGGTCTGCCAACAGAGATGTGCTACTAGCTGGACCTGATTTTGGTTGGGATGGCCTGAAGGAGGCCATGAGGAGGCGCTTCTACCCCGAGCATGTCATGCAGAAATATTTGGAGTTCTCAGAACTCAAGCAGTTATCTCTGAGTGTCAAGGAGTACCATTCGAAGTTCCTGGAGCTGGCCAGGTTTGCTCCTACGATGGTTCCCGACGAGGCGTCGAAGGTGCAGAGGTTTGTGGGTGGGCTAAACTGGAGTCTGCAGGAGGCCCTCAGCGTGCTGACTATCCCGACGCTTCAAGATGCGTACGGGAAAGCTGCTAACCTATACAGGGTGCAGCAGAAGAGGAAGGAGGTCTTGGCTGGTAATAAGAGGAAGGTGGAAGGAGGAGATGAACCCCGGGGACGGGAGGACCAGTCCCACAGCACATCATCAGCAGGAGAAGAGGTGGAAGCCTTACTCGGACCGCAGAGACGGGAGGCCGAGACATGGGAGATCACAGAGGTGACCAGAGACGAGGTGACCAGTCCCAGCACCAGTCTCAGAGAGGGGGACTAGACCGGAGAGACACTTCTACTACTGCAAGAGGTGCAACAAGGACCACCCAGGAAAAGATTGTGAGGGGAACTTGGTCACTTGCTTTCGTTGTGGTAGGCGGGGACACCGATTGTTCGAGTGTCTTCAGAGTCCCCAGGGAGGCAGCAGCAGAGAGTTACAATGGTGACGTTCATTCAGGCAGCCCGACCAGCAGGGCAGAGGCCCGAATCAAAATCAGCGCGGGGACGCTCCTCAGCGTAGTAATGGAGAAGGCGGCAATGGTGGCAATAGAGGCCAAGGGGAGTACCGAGGCAACCAGCAGCGGGCTCCAGGGAAGATCAATGTGATGAGCCGGGCCGAAGCTGAGGCCGAGGCAGAGGTGTTAGCAGGTACCTTTTCTGTTCATGGTACTTCAGCACATGTTTTGTTCGATACTGGAGCTTCTTATTCTTTCGTTTCTGAGGAATTTGCTAAGAAATTGGGCTAGAAATTGTAAGACTTCTACCATAGCAGTATCTATACCCTCGGGGCGGGTTATTTCTTGTAATGCTGTATTGAAAGATGTGGGGGTAGACATAAAGGGGGAGATATTTGTAATTGACCTGATCCAGTTCGTCCTCCCCGACTTCGATATTATTTTGGGGATGGACTGGCTAAGCAAGTATAAGGGGAAGATCGATTGTGGAGAGCAGAAGATCGTTCTGAGAGGACCAACGGGCCGAAGAGTCTCCTACAGTAGCATGGAGAAGACACCGGGAGTAAAGATAGTTTCAGCTATGTCAATTCTCTCCCAAGTGAAGAAGGGACAGCAGGCATATCTCTGCCATGTCCAGGATTTGAGGCAAGCGCGAGCCCATTAGAAGAGATTCGGGTGGTGAATGAGTTCCCTGACGTCTTTCCAGATGAGATTCCGGGTATGCCGCCAGACAGGGAGGTAGAGTTCAGCGTCGACCTTGTGCCAGGAGCAGCGCCTATCTCCAAGGCCCCATACCGTATGGCGCCATCAGAATTGAAGGAACTGAAAGTCCAGTTAGAGGAGTTATTGGAGAAGGGGTACATTCGCCCGAGTGTATCGCCATGGGGAGCTCCTGTCTTGTTCGTAAAGAAGAAGGATGGGAGCATGAGGCTGTGCATAGACTACCGAGAGCTGAACCAGATTACTGTGAAGAACCGATATCCCTTGCCCAGAATCGACGATCTTTTCGACCAGCTTCAAGGTGCAGGAGTCTTCTCCAAGATAGACCTGAGGTCGGGGTACCACCAGTTACGTGTCGCAGAAAAGGATATTCCGAAGACGGCCTTCAGGACCAGGTATGGGCATTTTGAGTTTCTGGTAATGCCCTTTGGATTGACAAACGCGCCGGCAGTTTTCATGGACCTCATGAACCGGATCTTTAATCCCTTTCTAGACCGGTTTGTGGTGGTTTTTATAGATGACATCCTCATCTACTCCAAGGATGAGGAAGAGCACGAGGAGCACCTGAGATCAGTTTTGCAGATTTTGAGAGAGCAGCAGCTTTACGCCAAACTGACCAAGTGTGATTTCTGGTTGGATCGAGTGGCATTCCTAGGCCACATCGTCACCAAAGAAGGAATTTCAGTGGACCGGCCAAGGTCCAAGCAGTGAAAGAGTGGCCAACACCGAGTAATCTGACAGAGGTTCGTAGCTTCCTGGGTTAGCAGGATACTATAGAAGGTTTGTGAAGGATTTCTCAAAGATAGCTAGACCGCTCACGAATCTCATGAAGAAAGTAACCAAGTTTCAGTGGGATGATGACTGTGAGAAAGCGTTTCAGACATTGAAGGAAAGGTTGACCACAGCCCCAGTGTTGACCTTGCCTTCGGGGACAGACGGATTTGAGGTCTTCAGCGATGCTTCCAAGTATGGTTTGGGATGTGTCTTGATGCAGCATGGGAAAGTCATAGCCTACGCATCGAGACAACTGAAGGAGTACGAGACCAGGTATCCGACGCACGATCTAGAGCTTGCAGCAGTAGTCTTTGCCCTGAAGATTTGGAGGCACTACCTCTATGGTGTATCCTGCAAGATCTACACCGACCATAAAAGCCTCAAGTACATCTTCACTCAGAAGGAACTAAACATGAGGCAGAGGAGATGGTTGGAGCTGATCAAAGATTATGATCTGGAGATTTTATACCATGAAGGAAAGTCCAACCTAGTGGCCGATGCTCTGAGTAGGAAGAAGAGTCATTCTGTAAATTCCATATGGGTTCTTCCAGATGAGTTAGTACGTGATTTCGAGAAGCTGAACTTAGAAGTGATGGAGGCGGGAGGAGTAGAGCGTGAGGTAGGTTGTACCACATGAGTGTCTCTTCCGATATCTATGGAGAGATACTCAAAGGACAGCCTGGTGATGCGAAGTTGGAGCGCATCAAGGATAAGATGAAGGAAGGGAAAGCTGAGGGGTTTGAGACCCACATTGACGGCAGTCTGAGGTTTAGAGGCCGATGGTGTGTACCGCAGGGGTGCGTGGAGGTAAAGGAGAGGCTGATGAGGGAGGCTCATAATACTCCTTATTCAGTTCATCCGGGCGGTGACAAGTTGTATAAGGACCTAAAGAAGTTTTGGTGGCCTAATATGAAGAGGAAGTTGCAGAGTTTGTGTCGAAGTGTCTTACCTGTCAGAAGGTCAAATTCGAACACAAGAGGATGGGAGGTTTACTGCAGCCGTTGGAGGTTCCAAAGTGGAAGTGGGACTCCATCTCCATGGACTTTGTGATGGGTTTGCCACCAGCGAAGGGAGGGGTCAATCAGATTTGGGTAATTGGACCGACTCACTAAGTCTGCACGGTTCATACCTATGAAGAAGACGTGGTCCATGAGCCAGTGGTGGATGCTTACATCAGAAATGTGGTGAGATATCATGGGGTACCTGAGACCATTATTTCAGACAGAGACTCGAGGTTTTTAGCCCACTTCTGGCAGCAATTTCAAAGGCATGGGTACCAAGTTGAAGTTGAGTACTGCGTTTCATCCAGCCACTGATGGTCAGACCGAGAGAACCATCCAGACCTTGGAGGACATGCTTCGTGCATGTGTGATGGATTTTCAGGGTTCATGGGCTGATATGCTACACCTGATAGAGTTTTCCTATAATAACAGTTATCACACCAGCATCAGGATGGCTCCTTATGAGGCCCTGTATGGGAGGAAGTGTAGGACACCGTTATGCTGGAGCGACATTAGTGAGACTATTGTTTTGGGGCCCCAGTTGATTGAAGAGACTATGGAGCAAGTTCGGATGATTCAGAGACGAATGAAGGCAGCCCAGGACAGGCAGAAGTCCTATGCCGATCTCAAGCGCAGACCAGAGGAATTCGAGGTGGGAGATAAAGTTTTCTTGAAAGTATCTCCTATGAGAGGAGTAACCAGGTTCGGGAAGAAAGGGAAGCTCAGCCCAAA
Source organism: Limonium bicolor (assembly GCA_023374045.1). Lineage (NCBI taxonomy): Eukaryota > Viridiplantae > Streptophyta > Magnoliopsida > Caryophyllales > Plumbaginaceae > Limonium > Limonium bicolor. The sequence continues at coordinate 244,595,839 of CM041778.1, forward strand.
TTCGTTGGACCCTATGAGATCTTGGAGAAAGTTGGAGAGGTAGCTTACCGATTAGCACTTCCCTGTGAACTGGGAAAAGTTCACAACGTCTTCCATGTTTCCCAGCTGAAGCGGTATGTTCCCGATCCGTTGCATGTGTTCAGCCAGAGGTCTTGGAGCTGGAGCAGAATCTATCCTATGAGGAGTACCCCATCAGACTACTGGACACTAAGACCAGGGAGACGCGGTCGAAGTCCATCCGTATGGTCAAGGTCTTATGGTCTAATCATGGAACCGAGGAGGCTACGTGGGAGGTAGAAGAGGAGATGAGAAGAAATACCCACAGCTCTTCGAGCAGGTAACCGTTTAAGACTTATGTCAAGTTCAGTTGGATTCAACTTTCGGTTTCAGTCTTGTGGTTGGAGTATCACCTAGACTTAGCTTCGAGGGCGAAGCTTTCTTTTAAGGGGGATGAGATGAAATACCCGTGAAATTTGGCTTAGGATTAAATTAGTATATAGTCGGGAATGATATGAGTAAGATTAATAAAGGCCCAGAGAAGCAATATATATATATATCGATATATACATCCGTTTCAAATAGCGTTATTATGTTCAAGAATACAAATTCGATTTTACTTCTTCCTAAAATAATTTCCTCTTCCTAATTTATTTATACAGCTATTGTGTATTTATCCCTCTATCTATTTATTTAGATAACCTTCCCAATCTTTACTAGTGATCAGTTAGCTCTCCTTCTAATTATTTTAATCAGATAATATTTAATTACTCCTTGATTCAGAATCTAGATCCTTCCATGACTTTTGAAAGTTATTTAATTACTTATTTTAGATTGATATTATTGTTGTTATTATTTTACAAACTATTTTCAGTTCTCTCTCTCCTTTTAAAATCAAATGTATTTATTAACTTATTTCTATCTTATCATAATAATTATTTTCTATTTAATCTCACGATCTCCTTCATCTTCAATACGCCGTCACAACTCTCTTCTCTTTCTTCAAGCTCTCAAACTCTTTTGAATTCACGCTCTTACTCTCCAACGTCGTTAGGCCGCTTCTCTGGTGCCGGAATTGGTAGAAGGGTAAGGGGAATCCGTTGGTAAGATTAGATGAATAATTTGCTAGTCTTTGGGTAGTATCTGATTGTGTTCTACTTGTATTCTAGACTCCGACTTCTCTGACGGACGTTACTGCTGACCTAGCTGAGTGATTCTGTGTCGGTGAGCGTATCCAGGTAAATGTTGTGCTCAACATTCTTACCCTTTGTGTTTTGTGATGGTTAATGATTTGGGTTTACTGTGGTTTTGAGATTGTGGAAGTTTGGGATTTATTTTCCCCGTGTGTTTTCTGGTGTGATGATTTGCGAAAGGTTTGGATAAACGTTTTGGGAGACTTTCCTTGAATTGGTTATTGGATTGATTGGTACCTTCTGGTGCTCCGTGTAAATATTGGTGCCTTATGGCGCTCCGTGTAATTATTGGTACTATGTACCCCGTGGATATTCTTATTACTTTTGCCTGCAGACATTACTTGCAGTTAAGCTCTAATGATCTACTCCTTTGGGTCATAAGTTACCTTCTGGGGGGTGTGCACACTTAAGGACGTAGAGTGAGGTGGGATTCTAATTATTGCGACCCGGATTGGGGTCGTCCGTGTAAACCATTGATTTGATTCCTGGAAAGTTCTCCCCTGAAATGTTTTGTCAATGGTGGTTTGGTGTTGGTAAAGCTGGTTATTATTATGGTGTGAGTTAATGTTTTGCAAATGTAAATGGGTTTCAAAATGTATTTTACAGGTTGAGACAATGTTTACTCAGTTTCACTGATTTGCGCGATCCCTTCGCGTTTTCCATTGTTGTTTTATGATCGCAGGTACTCATGGCTGAATTGGGGTTTGGGACGCGCTGTCACATAGTTTAGGACGACTGAATAAATGCTACATTGAACAAGTTGAGTTATGTTTTGGATTGGTTATGTTTTATCAGTTTTGGAAACGTTTTTGTTTTTGATTAGTGGTTTAAGCCTGAGCACTCTTTGTTAGAGTGTGGCGGTAACGCCCTTGTGGATTTTGCTATTTCCGCTGCTATCTAGTTGAAGTGTTTTACTCGATTAATTCTTTAAGAAGTCTTGGATATGTTGGAAGTTACTTATTGTTTAAGAGATCTTTTCAGAGGCATCTATGTTGTTATTTGAAGTACTGGAGTTACTACAATGGCCTTTCTTCTGTTGCAAAGTTATTGTGATTAATTTGGTGTTGATTTGGTCCTGTTTTGACATTTTTGGGTGTATTTCAGGACCTGTCCGAACGTCCGTCCGGACATCCATGTTCGGACAGGCCCCGAAAGTTTTAAAGCTTTCTGTTTAGGTGTGTCCGAACTTCGGTCCGAACATTGAAGTTCGGACACGCCACGTTGTTTTTCTCGGACTTTTCCAACTTACTTGTGTCCGAACTTCTAAGTCCGGACACAAGTTCGGACACCTCTGGTTTTTCAATCCTTTCAACTCTCGACTTGTGTCCGAACATCAATGTCCGGACACAAGTTCGGACAGTTGGATTTCTACAGTTTAAATGTCTCGGCTTGTGTCCGAACTTCCCATGTCCGGACACAAGTTCGGACCAGACTTGTTTTGCACTGTAGGGCTCGTTTGGAGGTTTTTAAAGCCGTTTTCACCGTTAGCTTTGTTATTTCATTACCTATGTTTTGAGGCAAATCCAGGGTGTTACAATAACATAAATCTCTGTGGTCAATAACATTTCCTTACACATTTACTTGTGGCTTATAAGCCCTATTGCCTCGAGCTCTGCTCATTGTAGGCTGTTCACACACATTTACTTCCCGTACATAATACACGGTTTATAGGTTGTATTGGGCTCCATGATTTATTCCTTTCATGGGATGCCCCTTCAAGGATGTCAGACTTCCTCCTGACGCCTTTTGCTTAAACTGGGTGTTATGTTTCGACCCTTGCTTTCTATCATGTTATCTCATTCAACCACATGTTGATCCAAAACCCTTTTAAGGACAGCTCCTGGGTGTCACTAGGTTATGCCATTACATCTGGCTTTCACTTATGAGTACGTTTAATTAACTACATCGCCCTGCGTTCTTGGCTGGGTTAAATGTCGTTTCCAGTGAGATTGATGTCTCTAGTGACCATCTCGGGAGTCTCATCCCGATCCTTGCACATGAACGTATCCATCGTAGGCATCTGCCTCGCCATTTATAGGCTGGGTACTTACTCCAGTTATTACATTCATCCCTCAGGATTCTTAAGACATACTTCACGTCCTTACTTATCAACCAGTGCACTTCGCACTTGTTCACCTTTAAACATTTCCTTACAATAAGTTCACTGATTCCCTTAGTCTCGTTGACTTAACTGGGTTCCTTTACTTCAACCATTCGATGTAATCCATTACTCTTGCTTGCCTTTTACTTCGGACCGTAGTATGGAGTCGACTACTTCCCGTGTCCCAGACTCCACTCGTATACATATATGGGGTATCCTACTGATACATTGCTACTTACCCGATTAACCTACAAGAAGGTTTGTCAGGCCCACAAGCTCCTATCGGAGTGCGGTCGTCCCACATTACTGTTGGTACACTCGTAGTGTCCGTCACACGCCTAGGTGAAGTATTCTGTTGTCAGCTCCTCTTATATTATCCTGTGATAATATGCATTCCATGCTTCCCAAACTTAATCAAGGGAAGTGTATCCACTGTTGTATTATTATGAACTCAATCCTTTCCTCGGGTTGTTACCCTTGGGTTTACCGGTTTCCATCTGGTTATTTTAAAGTAACTGGATATAACTTACCTACCGTGTGGCACTGAGGCCCGTGTAGGTCTTCTGGTTTGGTTTAAAGAAAAGAAGAATTGAAATAAAATGGGTTTGAAAGAAAATCTGGTTTTGAAAATGGATTTAAGTTAAAAGAAAAATTCTCCTGGTTTTACAACGTTTCCTTGCCTTAACCGAGTCTAGCTTCCTGCTGACTGGTGTACTTCCAAGTACTGAGGTCAGGCTATTAAGCCCTTCCACGGTTATGATAATCCCACTTAACTTCATGGTACTTTACTAAGTACCGGTAGTTGTTTATAATTTCCCGTACAACCTTGTTGTAGCAGCACTTGCCATGGCAAGTGCGCCATGCTAACTGGTTATCGATTCAGCACACACTGGTTGCGGTATTGCTTTCACCCGCTCTAACATCAGTGGCCTTGTTGGCCCTTACTTGATCTTACAGTCTTAACAATAAATCTTCTGGATACTTCTCACTGTCTTCACATGATAACCATTAACTAGGGTGTTTCCCATCCTGGGAGACCCCTTTTACTTAGTATTGCATCCTCCTCGTACTACGTTGTTGTTCTTAATCGGTTGGTATACCGTTGGTGTATTAGTTAACATTGTAGTCCGTAGACACTCGTCTCGATTTCACTACTTCACTCTCCACTGTTGCACGGTTAGTGCTTGTAAGCTGGTTGTCCTCGACTGCTTCGCATGTCGACCCAGGGTGCCGGAAATTCCCTTCTCTTATGCATAAGATTCTTCACTTTTCGCTACCTCATGCGGCAGATATTATTAAAATGGAGACCGTCTTCGGGATTCACGCCCTTCGGAATCTACCGTGTGACAGGTTCCCCGTACTTATAAGGACATTAATGACAGCCAGATCGGGTATTCCCGAGTAAGAGAGGACTTCCATCTCTCTGGCGTTCTTCCCAAGTTATATAATAGGGTTTGTGGAGGGCGGGATGGATATCGTAGGTATCCAGTACACTGGTGTTCCCTATCTAGCGCACTTCTCACGCTATCACTCAACCCTTAACCCAAAGTACTAATCCCTCAACTCGGTACTTCCTAAGCTTGGTATTTCAGTCATCAGAGCGATACTTCGCTCTGATACCACTTTTTGTAACACCCCAACTACAAATAACACACTTAACAATACTTAGCAGCGGAAAACATAACTCACACCCTCTCTTAACTCTTTGGTGTCACACGCCATTAGCCACCCACGTGGCTAACAAGGCTAACATACATACATCGTACCGGTCTGATGGACTAAATTCCCGAGCAACTACACATAAATCCCGTTCCGTGTTCAACATCCATTATACACTTACATTACAATTGTACCGAGTATTTACTAACTAACGCCGGTACAATTTTGGTCTTACTACACCTACAACACTTGCACAATTTGCATGAACGCCCACATACAACAACTACCCCGTCCTACTCTCAAACGGCTTCCAGATCTTGTACCTGAAACAGGAAAAGAAGAAAGGGTGGCCCCCAGGGGGCTCAGCACCTTTGCTGGTATGGTAATCCCGCAGCCCGCATGCTACCGGGCCACGCACAACTAAATGTCGTCTTAGCATGCAGTTGATTTTATTTCATACATGCACAAACTCACACATATCATGCTTATAAGCAAACATCCATTAACAGAATACAAACACAGGGTTAGCACACATCAACATAACAACACACTTCACTTTATAACATACACAACTTAATTTCACTCTTCTTAGAGTACATAAACTTCACTTTGGAAGTGCCGGGGTGATATAAGCCCGAGCACAACATACATACATTTTCTTTACTTGAGTGGCGGCCTCATATAGGACCGTACACAACATACACAATTTCCCCCTAGCTCCAATAGTGATGAGGTAGGTAAGCCTTGGTTAAGCTTGTGGGTGGTTGTAATTCAAGGAGGAAGAACACCGTAACATAACAAAAGGGAGTCGAAGCGAACTTAGGCTTCAACACCCTACCACATTGTACATAATTTCCCTCCTAGCCCGATGTGGAGGTCGGGTAGGTAAGCTTTGGCTAAGCTAGTGGGAGGTCGAAATCCAATGAAGGAAAACAACCCTAACATAACAGGATGGGAGTTAATTCACATATATATATTAACTCCCAAACAATACGCGCGACCGGGACAACCGGATTCCTCTCCATACATAACATATACTTATTAGTTAAAGGTTCCCTTATGGAACTTATCACATACATACGTCACATAGCGTTACTAACTCGGTTAGACACATAAGGGAAATCACATCCCATTTCAACAATACGGATAACAGTATCCAACAACACAACATATTAAACAAGTCACATACATCACATTAATCACAACATACACTAACGCATGGATAGCCGTAGTTAGAACGTGCCCATGGGTTGGGACGTTTATTCCGAATACCGATCTCTATGTGAACCTAAGGTCAGTTAACTATTATTTAACACATAATTTAGGTTTAAGCGGTATCAGAATTGATTACGCCACAATAATGAATTACTATAAACTCATTTCATGCTTTATCTTGCAAGATGGCAACACACAGAAAACACATTGGCATACAAGCCGGTGTAATCCGGTAGGACACAGGTTGCAAGAAAACCATACTTGTCACCGAAGGTGCACTCTAGTGTGCCATCACATGTTCCTTGAAAATCTTTGAACAACTGGTAACATTATAACTATCTTCATTAATATCGGGGTAATATAATTTTTAACGTCTACTGCACCCATGGTTAACCCCATTCGGTAGTTTTATAACTTTACATTTTATTACAACTTTTCACCACTCAATTACCATTATACTCACTTTATTTACCCATAACAACCTTATAACATCATCACTTAACAATCCCCATCATTGGGTATCACTTCCTACCCTTAAACAAAATTTTTGGTCAACATTACACTGTGTCCGAACTTGTGTCCGGACATCCAAGGTCGGACACAAGTCGAAACAAATTCTGGGAAAATTTTCAAAGCGTCCGAACTTGTGTCTGGACATCTAAGGTCGGACACAAGTCGAAACAAAATTCTAAAAAAATTTTTTCAACACGTCCGAACTTGTGTCCGGACATCTAAGGTCGGACACAAGTCGAGCAAAATCTGGAAAAATTTATTCACGCGTCCGAACTTGTGTCCGGACGTCGAAGGTCGGACACAAGTCGAAGCAAAATAGCCTGGAAAATTTTTTTTCGAGTGTCCGAACTTCCAAGTTCGGACGGAAGTTCGGACACCACTGAAACTCAGAAAATTTATTAAACGACGGGGCGTGTCCGAACTTCCAAGTCCGGACGGAAGTTCGGACGTACCCAAAAATCTAGCTAACAGAGGCAAATCTTCACCTATAATTGCACTTCCAAAAATCCATACTCACTCCTTGAAATCCCAATCATCTAGCACCATTTGCTATCATTCTTGCACTCTCCTAACACCATTATTTATCCACCATTACAAAACCAACAATCCACTCTACTCAACATTAAACACCCCATTTGAATACCTAAATTCTCTCATCCATTAAACCATCATCAAACACTCATTTTCCATTAAAATTTGCCATAACCTCCCCATAAACTTACATCCATCCTCATCAATTTTCCTCCTTCTCATCCCTAATATAACCACACCCTTACAAGGGTCCTAACACACATTACAAATCCCAAATTCAACCAACAACAACAACACAATCACCAAAATCTCCATAATCTCAATAACCAAAATATCAATCACAAACTCACAATATTTGGCTCTTAAGGCCCTCAACTCAACATTAATCCACAAACCTCACCAACACCAACTAACACATTACAACATAGATTTCAACTCACAATTTAGGGTTCATTTAAATTGTTTACCCATCCCAAACACTTGAAACAATTGCAACAAGGTTTAAGGTAGTTTTTCTTACCTTAATTTCACAAGTATCCTTAATTCACCTCTTGCTCCACATCTTCTCCAAAATCAGTCAAGAGGGCATGGAGTTTCCAAACTCCATCCCAACATCCAAGAACACAAAAACATACTTAATTAATTATCTAAACCCTTGGAATATCTCAATTCAATCAAAGGGCTAGAACACAAAGTTAGGGTTTACCTTTGTGAAGTTTTCAAGAGGGATTTTCACCCTTGAATCAAGAGGGGAACTTCTCACCATTGAAGGATTAATTTGGAGCTCAAGAACAAGGAGAAAAACAAGGTATCAACAATGGTGAAAAATCGATTACACCAAGAGATGAAGGAAAAATGAGTTTTTTCTTGGGGATCTTTACCTTAGAAGGAAGAGGAGGCTCCAAGCTTCACATTGGTGCCATTTTCTCTTTGAATGGGAAAACCCATGGAGGTCAACTTCATCCTTTTGAAATTTCGAAAAGAGAGGATGATAGAGAAGATGAGAGGAAGAAGAATATGTGATTTATTTTTGATTTGGAGCTCAAATGGAGCTTGGACATGGAGGGAAATGGAGGAGCCATTGTTGGCTTGTGGAGGAGAACTCCATCAGCAAGAGGGAGTGGGGAAATCGGATGGGAGAGAAGAGAGGAAAAGAGAGAAGAGAGAGAGGGAAGAAGAAAAAAAGGAGGAGAGAGATGGGTGAGGGGTATTTGTGCCCTTTGTTATTTTGGCTCTCTCTCTTGACTTAATTAATTAGCTAACTAGTCATGTGTGGGTGGGCTTGCTACATTAATAAAACCGGCCCCTAATATAAACACGCTGGAGCGTTTTTCGTTTTTTTAACAGAAAACGCTCGTTTATTCACCCGGTTTAGCACTATTCACTAACCGGGACCGTTTTCCGGAATTTTCTCATTCCTTTAATTTTAATGGTTATTATACTCCCATTAATGTTTAATTATTATAAAATCAACCATTATTTTTACGGGGTCATTTAACTGTTTATAGTCACGTTTTCGGGTTTTCTCAAAAGACGCGCTTTAAGACTCCATTAGCGTTTAAACGCATTGTTCAAATCCGTTTTCTTCCGATTTTTTCTCACACGTTCTTAATATGTAATTAAGGTAATAAACATATTTATAACCCTAATAAAGGTTATGTACCTCCTAAAATAATTAAATACGCGTTTTCACGTTTTGTGACTTTTACGCATTTTCTTTTCTCTTTGGTTTCTATTTCTTCACCAATGATCTTAAGGACTTAATTAGCCTTAGAAAATTATAATTATATATTTAATTACACATTAAGGTTTGGGGTATTTCAGCATCAAAAGACATCAATACCCCTTATGATTCTCGCATATACCTTCGCTGTCCCTACTCTAATTTGTCTCCCGCTCTCTGAAAATTTTTCACTCTTATTGTAAACCCATAACACAAGTAACAACGCGCTCTCCCGCTTTCAGTAGCCTCGAAACGCAAAACCCATAATCGCGCTTCATCTCCATCGTCTTCCCTAGAGCACCGAATCATATCCATCGCCATGGTCTTCTCCAGAGCACTCGACCTCCTTTTCCCTTAGTCGCTCCATACCATTCTTTATTGTGATGTTGTTGTCACGTACGTTGCTGTTGCAGTGCAAGTTAGGGCTGTTGTCGTATTGACGCTCTGTGAACTTCAAATCCTGATGATTTTGGTAACGGCTTATCTCTAGCATGTACTTTCTCTATTTCTCAACCCTAACTTACTTTTTGTGGTTGCGATTTTGTGGTTTGTGTTTTCTAGACTGTACGTAGTAGATATACTATCTCTAAAATAGGTATTGAATGGTTGAATGAGCAGTGCTCTATCCCGAATGTGATTAAGCTTGTTGATTTCAGCAGAATAATACTTTGACTTACATTTGCTAATCCAGTTGATCGAGCAGTCTTTTATCCCGAATGTTGGAAACCTAGACATACGGATCAGTACAACTCAAAGCTATGAATCATTAAAAAAAAGAGGGCAAAGAGCGGCAACATCTTTTCAGGGCTAAACGTTTTGGGAATCTAAGCATATCATGTTAGCAGTATTGCAGTAATGTTGTCAAAGAAACATTTTCTGGGTTGCCAAAGTTTCTTTTTCATTTCCATTGCTGTGTCTACATTCTTGTCTCCTCTCTATTGGTTGTATTAATTAGTTGTGTCACTTATATAAAATATATAACTCTATCCACATCATATAGTACTTAGCTATCTGTATGCTTGTCCAGTGATGGTTAAGACACCAATATTTTTAAAGAGAGAGTAGTGCTTGTGAGATATTGAGAGAGGTTTGTGTTTTCTAGGACTTATCACATATTTAATTTGATTTTTGAAGCTGTTTTTTTCAAAAGATAAACTATTCATCAAAAGATAAATGTGTCTCATTTGAAAAAAAAAACACACGCGGCTTTGGTGCTAGTTAGTTTGTCCTCCCTTTCTATGTGTATGATTCAGTCTACAATCACTCATTGGTAGGGTATGTACGTACATATACATCTGATCATCTGTGTGAAAGAATTGTCGATAGTAGTAAAAGTTTTGTTTCATGACAATATACAATTGACGTTTATCTGAATTGACTTGAAAAATCTGTTGTAATTTTCATATTTGTGCTTTCCTCTCTTGAGTTAATTAATTAGTTCAATATATCTGCCCATTTGAGGTACCAATTAACGTAGTATAATTTCTATGAATAGTAATCGGTTTGTCAAAAACTAGCAACTAAAGACACATGTATGTTACTGTTTTCCAGTATGTAGGTATGGTATTTCAATTAGAAAAGATGTCTGCGGGTGGGGCGGTGGTGGGATTGCCTAATTGTTTGCCTAATGAGGAACCTATGTTTGAAGCTCTTCATTGATGGCACGGGAGGTCCCCATCAGCTGGCTTGCTTTTGGGGTTCTGCATAGATAGTCTTTCTTGGGTTGGCCTGTGTACCTATAGGCTATAGTTAATCTTCACTTCTCCCATGTGATGTCTGCCAAGAGATGTCTCGTGCTGGTGGTAGCAACAGGCCTTCTTTTGATACTGATGCAGCCACCCATTCCATCCTGACGGACCTACAGCTCTGAATTCATGAGGGCTGCTTTACCAGACTACTGATGATGTCTCGATTCATGGGTTTATGGAACCGAAGCCTACCTGGCTGTCATGGCTATTGATTGGTGCCCTGTTGCTTACTTTGGCTGCATTCACATCAGTAATTCCGATCAGCTGTTGAATTGATAACTTTGTATGCCATAGCTGTTGGGGCTGCTCTTGGGATCTATGTATCTGCAGAATTTTTCCTTCAAGCTGCAGTCATTCACGTACTCATAATTGTTATAATGGTTTGCACATCTATATTTGTTGGTTTCACTCATTTCCCTTCTGCTACTAGCACAAAGTTGCTACCACGGATTTTTGCTCTATTCGTTGCTCTGTTCCTTGTCACTTTCTTGTTAGAAGGGCAGGTGAAAATAAAAAACTCAGTGAATGAAGATCTCATGGAGGACGATTGTAGGCTGACTAATCTTTTAGCCGTTGAGAGTGCAAGAACATCTCCCCTGGGTTTGTATGCTTTTAACTTTTATGCTGATAGCTCTGCAGGTGAAATATGTGTTGGCCTCCTTACTGCGAGAAAAGAGTATTGAACGATTGGAGTTAGACAGAGTCATCACAGTAGTTTTGGGAATGTTGTGCCCAAAATGAGGTTCGCGCAGCAGCGTAGGGTTTCAACAGTGCCCACCTTTACAATTAAGAGATTGGTTGTGGAAGGAGCTTGGATGCCTGCTGTTGGGAATGTAGCAACCAATCTTGCTTCTACTGAATCAAGATTCTGATATAGTTGCTGGGTTTGGTGACAAGCAAAGAAATCATGCAGTTGCAGCGGTATTGGCAACTGTAGCAGAGGCTGAGGCAGCTGTGGTGGCAGCCCAATCATCCATTAAGGTGGTGAGGCTGGTGGGGTGGGTTGCAGCAATTAGAGAAAGAGAGAGCAGCCACTATCAATACATTCTCGATACAGAGCATACTTGGTAAATTTTAAATTTTTTTCATTTCTTTTTCTGGATTGAATTGCTCCTTGAATTATCTTTGACAGTGTTATATATTTCTTGTGTAACTGTAGTTTAAGCATAAATGTTTCCTTACTTTTGATTGGATGAATAATGTGTCATTCACTCGGAAAACTCTGTCATAATAAGCTAACCTGAAGCTATCTGTGATTCTTTGTCTTTTCGGTCTCACATTTTTGATATGTCTGTGCAATTCTCAAATTTTACATAGGCAGCAGTAGTAGTACTGCTACTACACTCTCTTCCCTCTATTTGATTATATTTCGTTCAATAAATAATCAATCTTCTAGAATTGATTTAACCATGTGAGCAGCAGTATTACTATTAGTTTACAAGACTTAAGGATGATTATTATTATTAAATGATTGATAATCTCTCTTCGGTACCCCTTACTTAGCTTTGAACTGATTTAATAGTGTAGTATATATAGTGATGAATATGTTTGGGAGTTTGGGTAAATACATATCATGCGGACAGTGGGGTATATTTTTTTGATAAATAGTGCTGTATAAACAGCGGAGATGTACAGACATACAAGCATAGTCAAGCAGACCAGCGCAATCAAAATAGAGTTAGCTTAAGCTTACATAAGAAAGGCCAGAGATAAGTCCAAAACTGAACAGAAAGTCAAGTTGCAAAGTAACAGATTAAAACAGCTAACAAAAGAAGCACTTAATATCTTGCATATACACTACAACTCCAGCGCTCGGTAAAATTTAGAAATGTTGTATGGTACAGATTAAAGGAAATATCGTATGGTACAGATTAGAGGAAATATAAGAATCAAGAGTAAATTGAAAAACTTGAGTATAAGCGGTGAACTAAACACCCTAAAGTATAAGATATATCTGAAATGGGAGGATGAATATCTTCCGTGAAAGAAATAAAACGAAATACCTTCACACAAACGCACAGTAATGTTTGTTTGAAATGTGTTCTTTGTGGTGAGAGTTTGATTTTTCACATTCACTCTCGTTTTCACTGGTGAATCTTGGGGCTATGTGGGTAGCAGGAGATTTTTACACGAGCTTGATCTGCAGACAGATGCTGTCAAAGGTCTAAACAGCTCAATGATCGAAAAGGTAATGTTACAATCTTGTCGCACCAAACTTGTTGGACTATATTGTGATAGTACTTATTTAAATGGGAAAATTGAATGACAAGTATTGATAAACAATCAATTAAGGTTGACTTTTGACTTGTGGTTACTTCTCTCGTAAATAAATTGATTATTGTTTTTCGTCAAAGATTCAGTGTGGTTTTAGTTTAAATCCCACCATTAAATGTATGAATTTCAGTAATCATAAGAGTGATAAACGTTCTGCTGCAATCATATAAGCTAGTTCTATCAGAGAAGACCCAGCTATCTGAACCCCTGTATTATAATTAATTACTTCATAATATTTAATAGATGGTACAAAGATCATCCCACTTCTCATAAAGGTAGCAGCTTCCACTGATCTAAGATGAGTTAGAAGCCATGAACAGATGGGTTGAAAGCCATGAACAGCCATCATAACGAGCTTGATCGTTTGTTGTGGTTTCCTGGAACTTAAGATTTAGGTCTAACATACTTCTTATTGAATATTGTAATCTATATCACCAAATGTTATCACTATCTTACTAGTTTCATGTGGTTTTCTCTCTCACTGTAGGTTACTCTTTCTATTTATTGTGAGGGTTAATTTTTTTCTATTTACCATATATTTTTACCTAGCATTAGTTATTTTTTTGTAGTGGTCTGATTTTATCTTTTTTGTGCTGTTACTAAGGTTTTGGAGATAGGCTCGATTGGAAAAGGATATCATGATGGAGTCAACACCTTTTATGCTCACAAAACAGGAGTAAGGAGCCAGTTTTTTTCCTCCTGTAATACTGAAATAATACTTTGGCAGTATGAGAGTCAACTAAACTTTGAAAGTTCTCTTCCCCCTAAGTGTTTGGATTCGAATATTCATTGATATAGACATACATTCATATTGATAGAATGGTGCTTTTGAGATAATACTATTTGATATATTTCTATTGAGCACGAACGAAGTTCCCTTTTTTTAGCCGATTTACATGTTTTATCCAGTAGTCTTATGTATACTTACATGCGACTTTCCTATTATAGAATGCTGCCTCTGAATCATTTTTCGTATTATTGTTGCAGGATTCTTTGGCAATGAATGAAACATTAAATACTTTACAGCATACACAAATGTCGCTGAAATCAGAACAAATTAGAGTATCTTCAGCAAAGGCATCAAACCCTGGGATACCACCATCTTCACTGATGACATTCTTGAATAGGGTACCTAATACACTGTTCTTAAATTTAGCTATGCAGTATCTCTTTCGGAATCCATGGATGTTTATTTCTCTTCAGACTGATTGTTTGTTGCTTGGCAGAATTCTAACTTGTCTGGGGTAGTCTTGGAAGATTTTGACTCGGAATTTGCAAACCCATACTATCATAGTCACCCACATGACTAACTAGGCATACTAAATTCTCCAAGATCTAGTTACGGTCTGATGGACCCGAATATACCGAACATAATTATTTACAAACCTTAACCAAAAATACACTTACTGAGTATAAAGTATCTCATATCCTAATATCTTACTACAACGTATACGATACGAGTGTACATGCATATCTCGTATGTCAAATATAACCCACGTATAACTACCCCTTCCTACTCTCAGTTTGGGTAATCTTTTACCTCTTACCTGAAAAATAATATGGATGTCTTGAGGGGCTCAGCACCTTTACTGGTACGGTTAACGTGCAGCGCACAAGCTAACGGGGCTACACACGACTATTTTGTCGTATACATGCGATTGATTATTCATACATATATTAATAAAAGTACGATAACACACAACACATTCATATGATATAATCACAGCTCAAACAGATTGAGCGACTTAATAGGAGTTCCTTAAGTAAGTGAGTTAGCTTTTTAACTCTTTAAATTGAGAATTCTTTAATTCTCATTTTTAACCTTATCTCAATGTACCAACCGTTCTTTAATTAGAATTGGTTGTTCCTTAATTCATTGTTTATCTTTGTCGGGTCAAAGTAACCCTAGCCAATGAGCTATTAACTCCATTGGGTTAAATAAACAATATTTCTTAATTTGGGATTTGGGAGATCCCACCTGTAGACACTAAAAATTCTCACCACATTAAAAGAAAAATTCAGAAACAAATAAATAAAATAATAGGGTCATTGCCTTTCTTTTTTAAACTTATTCATGTGCATACCCAAATAAAGTTGTCATTTTCTAACAAGTTTTTTATATCAATTTTCAAAGCACTCATTTTCAAACCCATCCCTTCTTGCTTATTTACCTTTTCTTACTATCTCACTTTATTTTAGTCTTTTTTGATATACGTATTTGTTTGTCCAATCATTCCTCTACTATTTTATTTTATTCGTTCATATCCCTTATTCTTATTTTACATGTGTCTCATTTATTATATTTGCTTTTATTTTATCACCATTATTTTTGTTATTTCTATCATTTTATGTACTTTTTACTACTATTTTCCGTTTATGTTTGGTATATGTCACCACTTATACATATTTAATTCGTTTCCCACTTTATCGCATTCACCGTGTGTTTTATCTTCATTGCGATATAGTACCATTTTTATTATTTCATGTACGTAGTGTTACGCCACTCCACTTGTTTGTACCTCATTAGAAATTTTGTACTATATTTTTAGTTATATGCCATAATTTTATACCATTAGATTAACTCTTTCGTTTATTGCATACTTTCCTTTAGAGATATTAGCATTTTTTAGAGGAGTTGTCTAGTCGGGGCTAAAACTTTTGTATTACTTTTCTCATATGTACTGAAATCCGACTCAGTGTAACTGGTTATTATACTCTAATTAACCTGTCGATCCGAGTTCGATTCTTGGCAAGACCATAGGGGTGGATTTTAATTTCATTTAAGCTTGCCCGTAATATTTTATTTCATTCCTCCCAAAAATGTATTGAATTTTTTTATAGCTCAATCGGTAGAGTGTACAAGAGGGGAGTGCTGAGGTGCCTGCAGACGTTATATCGTGAGTGGTTAAACTGGTGTAAAATTAAAAGAAAAGAAATTAAAAACTCAAAATAAACGTCGGGCTGCAAACAAATCCCGGTCGAAGTAGTATAATGAAATGTAAGCGACCGGATGTCGAACCGTGGGACTAATGTACATATAATAGTACCTAAGCGTGTCACAAGAGGGGGGATTAATTGACTTGTATTATAAATAAAAAAGATAAAATAAACTAAGTTAATAGATAAATTAAATGGAACTCTGGGTCAGGTTATATAATCTGCATAATTAAGCTATCTCTACTGGTTTAATAATTTGGCAAGGTTCCTATTATTTTCTTAAGGTCCGATGAAAACTCATAAGAACTCGTTTACCTGTAATGCAAGGTCGATGAAAACTCAAGCAAAATGCCTGTAAACGGCAGAGGAGTATTTGAGGAATTACATTTGCAACTGAATACTAACTTATTAAATCATAACAAGTTTCCTCCAGTTTTACGTCTTAATTAACCTATCTATTTATCACCGGTCTGATCAAAATAGACTTAGGAAAACAATTTAATAAACTCATGACATTTATTAAAAAGGTGCGAGATAACCTTTAAAACGTAACAAACTGTATTTAAATAAACCAGTAAAAATATTGCACAATTAATACAAACACATAATAACCATTCCCCGAGTATAAATATTCTAGCCTAACATATTAAATAGATAAACAGAAACAAGAGTAATAGAAATCATCTGTAATCACTCCAGCTCGCTCTGCTATTTTGTATGTAGGACTAGAGGTGAATATGGTGGAAAGTGAAATAAAAATGGAGAAGGCGGGAGGAGAGAAATGAGATGAACGTGTGATGTGTGGTGAAGTGGTACGGTGATGGATGTATGGGTCGTGGATCGATTGTATGGGTGTATGTTTTTTTTGAGGAGAAGGACTCGTGGGTTTATATAGAGAAAGGAAGAGGTAGCAGAGGAAAATGAAGATAACAGACGCGTGATGGATTGAGGCGGTGGAAGAAGCTGGATAAGATTTGCAGACTGTTTGATCATTTATTGCAGGGGAAAACGTGTGCAGAGTAGATGGATAATTGCAGACAGTGGACGAGTGGACGAGTTGCAGAAGTCGGCGAAGACAAGTCGACGGACGAAGTCGACGCGAAGAAGAAAACTGGCGCGACTGACTAACTGCTGCTGTCCGCCTCCATGTCCGCCTGATAACAGGCGGTTGCAAATGCTGGTGTCCGCCCCATAACAGGCGGTTGCATCTCTACCTTGTCCGCCAATATAGAGGCGGTAGCCTCTCTACCTTGTCCGCCAATATAGAGGCGGTAGCCTCTCTACCTTGTCCGCCAATAAAGAGGCGGTAGCCTCTTGTCTCTCTTGTCCGCCTGTTTTCTCGACGTACAGGCTTATTTCTTCTACCGGCTCTAGATTCTTCGTTTGGACTCCGTTTTCTGAGCCGTTTGCGTCTATGTGTTCGTCTCTTCGTCTACTTTACTTCCAGCTTGGTTTTCCTCATGTTAAACCAATAAATTTGTGAGATAATAATAAAACATAAACTAGAGGAAAACTAACCGAAGTGGAGAAATGAGCAAGAAAAGTGCTAATATAATATATGAAATACACCTATAAATCATGCTCATTTGGACACTTATCACACCCCCACACTTATCTTTTTGCTTGTCCTCAAGCAAAATCACGTACCCAAGTAAGTAGGGAATGCTCAATACTAACAAATATTATTATGAAGGGTAGGATAAACATGATCTTTTAAACTTATTGAGGAGTGTGAAAAATTAACTGCTGGTGGCATAGGTGTGCTCAGGGTAAAAATAAAATATAGAGTTTCGGGGTATGATCTAAGGTACTTCAATGTTTTCTTTTAGGTGACTCTGAGGACTTTTACCATGGCCAACTTCTCTCAAGAATGAGCATTGAGGAGAAAACAAAAGGAAAAATAGATTCATGCATTTGTTTCGCTTTTGCATAAGAGATGAGAAAATGTAGGCATCACGCCTTTGTATTTAAGAACACTCAACTCTCTTTGTTGGTTACCAATGGTGTCTCGTAAGTCCCTTATTATTATATTTGTTTTTCTCTTTTTTTTTTAACAGAAAAGCACCCCTTAGCAATCCCTAAGAGAGAAGACAGAAAGAAACCCTTAGCAATAAAATCCAACCGTTTGCAGATTATTTGGTCACACCGCATATAAAATGCTCCTCAAAAGTAATCAAAATTTTAAAATTTGTACCATTTATCCTACAATTCATAACAATATTTATTCTTAAAGAGAACAACCCACATATAAAGGGTCTATAATATTTGAATTGGACAAACGCATGATAAGGAGAGAGATTAAACATTTAAGCACAAAATGTCACTGAAAAGGGCACACTCCCCCACACTTAATTTGAACAATGTCCTCATTGTTCACCAGAAAAACAAGGGAAGGTTTCAGAAGACCTTTTCGGTAAGTAGATAAAATAGAGATAACACAAAGATCACAAATAAACATTTAAGCACATAAACGCCCCTCTGCAGTTTTTATTTAAATAAAAGCGTAATTAAAGAAACTGGTACTCCCCTGATATTATTTTTGCTTTGTTGTTAAAGGAGTTCCCCCACACTTGAGCTTCAGCCTCAAGTAGCGTAGCTTGGTTGCAGTGTAGATATGAAGGTGCACCTGCATAAGACACCAGAAGCAACCATACTACAAACAGGATTAAAAAGTTAGCAAAAATAAAATTTTAAAGAGAACCTGAAAATTAAAAGAGCATAAAAGCAAAATAAAATAAAAGTACATCCGGGTTGCCTCTCGGGAAGCTGCCCTTCTTTAACGTCTTTGGCTAGACGCCTGCTTCGTTATCCTGGATCAAAACAAAACGTTACCTCGGCATATAAAATAAGAAAATTAATACTCTACAAAATCTGGTGTTTGAGGAGGTATTGCCGGGAACGTAGTTCTAACAGAAGACCCGGTGGTGATAATTTTTCTTCCTCAATTTGGAGGATGTAAACATCCTCCTCTTGTAGGTGAGGCTCGTAGAAAGAACGCTGATCGATATCATCTTCAGAGAAGGTTAATTCTTTGAAGGTGATAGTGGCGTTTTGTTTGGATATATTGGCGGGAGGTGATGGCAATTCCTTCTCTTCATTTTCAAGGATGTAAGTATCCTCGTCTTCTGGATAGAGCATAGAGAAGGATGGAAACTGGCGGTAGGTGACTGTAGAGGGAAGAGAATAACTTACGTCCGTAGTGGGGTGTTCTACCTCATGAATTATTTCGCTCTTTGGTTGCTGTTCTGGTTGAGCGAGTCTCTCCAGGTAATCTGGTTGATCTTCTAACCAGAGTTGTTCTTGTAATATGAGACAATCCTCATAATCATGAGCTCCCCCACACACGGAGCAGTATAAATACTGTGAATAGCGAAACTCTTGCTCGAACACCTGTTCCATTTCCATTTTTTTTTTTTGTGTTTTTTTGTATCTAAAACAAAACTACTGAAACAGATTAGAAAATAAAATAATTAGAAACAAACATAATAATAATATAAACAAAATATAAAAGATAATTAATATAAACAACAAACAAAAATAATACAGACAAAATATTCTAATATAACAAGTGAATAATCCGGGGCTTAGGGACTAGAATAAACTAGTCCCCGGCAACGACGCCATTTTGCAGACGTTATATCGTGAGTGGTTAAACTGGTGTAAAATTAAAAGAAAAGAAATTAAAAACTCAAAATAAACGTCGGGCTGCAAACAAATCCCGGTCGAAGTAGTATAGTGAAATGTAAGCGACCGGATGTCGAACCGTGGGACTAATGTACATATAATAGTACCTAAGCGTGTCACAAGAGGGGGGATTAATTGACTTGTATTATAAATAAAAAGAAAGATAAAATAAACTAAGTTAATAGATAAATTAAATGGAACTCTGGGTCAGGTTATAATAATCTGCATAATTAAGCTATCTCTACTGGTTTAATAATTTGGCAAGGTTCCTATTATTTTCTTAAGGTCCGATGAAAACTCATAAGAACTCGTTTACCTGTAATGCAAGGTCCGATGAAAACTCAAGCAAAATGCCTGTAAACGGCAGAGGAGTATTTGAGGAATTACATTTGCAACTGAATACTAACTTATTAAATCATAACAAGTTTCCTCCAGTTTTACGTCTTAATTAACCTATCTATTTATCACCGGTCTGATCAAAATAGACTTAGGAAAGCAATTTAATAAACTCATGACATTTATTAAAAAGGTGCGAGATAACCTTTAAAACGTAACAAACTGTATTTAAATAAACCAGTAAAAATATTGCACAATTAATACAAACACATAATAACCATTCCCCGAGTATAAATATTCTAGCCTAACATATTAAATAGATAAATAGAAACAAGAGTAATAGAAATCATCTGTAATCACTCCAGCTCGCTCTGCTATTTTGTATACGTAGGACTAGAGGTGAATATGGTGGAAAGTGAAATAAAAATGGAGAAGGGGGAGGAGAGAAATGAGATGAACGTGATGTGTGGTGAAGTGGTACGGTGATGGATGTATGGGTCGTGGATCGATTGTATGGGTGTATGTTTTTTTTGAGGAGAAGGCTCGTGGGTTTATATAGAGAAAGGAAGAGGCAGCAGAGGAAAATGAAGATAACAGACGCGTGATGGATTGAGGCGGTGGAAGAAGCTGGATAAGATTTGCAGACTGTTTGATCATTTATTGCAGGGGACAGAACGTGTGTAACGACCCCAAAACCACCCTGGTTGAGAGACTGTTACACGCCGCGCGCTTATTACCTAAGACACGCAAGGCTACACTAACGAATTCCCAAAACAGAACTGAAACTCATATATTGATCAAATAAACGATTACAACATGTCCTTACAATACACAGGCGGAAGCCAAACTGAAATACAAAGCATAATCTAAATACAACTGGGCACCAAGGCCAAACAAACTAAATACAAAACCCAAATGCCAAAACGAAAAGTAAGAGCTGAATCTCCAAGCACAAACTAAAACCTGCAAATCAGACGGAGATAGGGGTGAGCAAAACTATTGCTCAGCAGGTGATAAACTTCATCAGCTGAGCACGCTCAAAACAGATACTGAACATACATACATATACGTATACCAAAGCGCTTATCCAGAGCGAAATCAGAGACAAAGCAGAAGCCTTTCAAATAGACAGAAGTCTAAAGCAGAAGGAGCTAAGCGGTGGTCAAAACATACTCAAAAGTAGAAGGTAAGCTGAAGCTGAAAGCTCGACGAAATCAGAAGCTTAACAAACTCAAAAAGCTTAAACGAAATCAGAAGCTTAGCAAAATCAGAAGCTTAGCAAAATCAGAAGCTTAGCAAAATCCAGAACTTAGCAGAAGACAGTAAGCACACAGCAGACCGTCTCACATCAAATACTGATAGAGCAGACGAAGTAGAGCACTTTACAAATCAGAAATCCTCAACAGACAGGAAGCACACTGCAGCCTATCTGAGTTTGTAAACAGACAGAGCAGGCGGAAGCAGTACAAAACAAACAGAGGCGTTCAAAGGACAGAAAGCACACAGCAGTCTGTCAAATACCAGAGCAGCGAAAACAGACAGAAGCTGAACAGAACACAAACGGAAGTGGGACACTAGCAATCAGAGCATACAGACAGAACGAGCAACCAGCTCGTGAACAGAACGAGGAAACCTCACTCGTAAACAGAACAGGTGTAAACACCCGTGAACAGAACGGGGAACATCACCCGTGAAACAGAAGGATCCTACATAGCGCGCTACGAGACAGCGAGACCAGCCATCCAAAGGTTCAGATACAGAGAAGACTAGGTCCCAAAACAGAAGCTTTCAGAACAGACCAAAGCTGTATACAGAACAGGACAGAAGTCCTGTCAAATCATAACAGAAAGCAGAAGCTTAACGAAATCAGAGCGGAAGCTTACCAACGGAAAGCCTTAGCAAGACAGAAGTCGTAACCCGACTAGTAAATACGAAAGCAACTGAAGTCAGAGGTTGAATCACATTTTCAGAGCAAAACAGAGTTCAAAAGATTATCGGAGACCTTAAAACCAGAAAACACTTAAACACATGCTAAAACACATGAAAACAGATAGTACTCAGAAGGAGGAAACCAACGCCGCAAACGGCACTCAAAACGGAGCTCAAACGAGCAAGTTACTGTCAAAACAGAGGCATGTCCGAACTTGTGTCCGGACATCAATGTTCGGACACAAGTCGAACCTTCAAACAGAAGCAGAGACAGAGGTGTCCGAACATCCAAGTTCGGACGGATGTTCGGACGTTCTTCGGAAATCAGGACGTGTAGAGTCCGAACTTGTGTCCGGACATCAGATGTTCGGACACAAGTCGAAGCCAAAATCAGAGAAAACAGAAGGCTGTGTCCGAACTTCAAAGCTCGGACGGAAGTTCGGACACAGCGAAGACTTTAGAAAATAAAAGCGCAACAGGGTATGTCCGAACGTCAAAGCTCGGACAGACGTTCGGACATACCGAAAAACTCAGAAAACAGAAGCGATTTTCACACAGACAGAGGCATCAAAACAATGTCAAAAAAAATGCAGTACGAAACCAAAGCCTTTAAACCATAACCATGGCAGTTTTAGAAGGTCAAAACCAAGACAAACCAGACAGAGATCGATCACCAAACATAGGGCAATTAAACAATCCGAACTCTCAAATCAGAAGCACTCAAAGTTCACAAAACAGAAGGGAACCATAGAGGTAGATTCGCCATTGTCAAAGTATACTTACATAACAAAATACGCAAAACAAAACCAATCCCACGGGGTTGTAACGCATCAAAACGCAAATCCAGAACTCACACAAAATTACCACGGATCAGAAACCACACAAACATATACGGAAAACAACGGAACCAAAACCCCCGTGGGTGAACGCACACAACCGAATCCATCTACCACCTACCTCACATCCGAAGCAAAGCTATCTCTGCGGACTCTACGAACTGCCTTCTCGAATCTCCATTCGAACGACCATCCCTCGAATCAAACCATTCCCAAAATACAAAATCGAAATTAGAAAAGGAGAAGGGAGACTCAACGAAGAAGAGAATCAGATCTACAACCCAACCTGACTGACGACTGACGGACGAACAGAATTCCACTGGCGGATCTCCAGCGATTACAATTGAAAGAAATTGAAGAAGGGGATGAGCAAAGGGATGAGGGTTTTGAGAGCGATGAAACTGTCGAGAGAACCGTCAATGAGAGAGATGAAGGAGAGGGACTAATTAAACGTGAATTAGAATAAGAGAGAATGAGGAAATAAAATAGTTTAGGAAATCTCTCTCTTAAGAAAATAATCAATAACCAAAAAGGAAGAAGACCAATATAACCCTCCTTCCTCAAACTAACATATGACATTAGGAGAATGTCATAGACAATCTAATATAAGATTACAAAATAGCACAACTCCCTTTGCGAATCAGAAAGGAAATAAAAAAAAAATCTGGGGTATAACAATATACCCCCCTTAAAAAGAATTTCGTCCTCGAAATTCGACGAAAGCAGAATGTGAACAAAAGCACTGCTAGTGCCAGAATACTCCAAAACTCACAAGGAACTAACATTCAGAATAGAACCCACTGTTTGATTGATTGACAGAAGCACGGATAGAAAATTACTAACATATAGCCCTAAGGCACAGAAGGGAACACTCACAAAGCTAACACTTAGAATACACTGGCTGATTCACTGACAGAGGAAACAAAGCAGATGATCATTGATGCTTAGCACGAGGCACAAGAGAACACATACTCATTTCAGAAGCTCTAACCTCGAAGAGCTAACACTCAAGTGTACTGGTTGATTTCCTGACAGAGGAGGCGGAACAGAAGATCAGAAACTCTCAGCCCAAAAGCACCGGAACTCTCAGAAGTCGTCCTAACCCAAGGACCAAGCACACTCACAAGCTCACACCTGAACACAACATAGAACATACAATCCAAGCACATAATCCAAGCACATCACTGGCAAACCAGAACTCACATTCGGTCGTCCTTTCCCAAAGGACCCGACTCCCTCAGATCCAGACTCAGACCCGAACACAGCAAATACACAGACAGACACTACGCTTCCGTTGCGCTACTCTGATAGTGGACAACCACAGAGCAGACACACTCTACAGACTCCAGGCATCAATCAAATCAAGTAGTAGACAGCAGACAATTCACGCAGCAGAAAACACATAGCACATCACAAGCAATGACACGGAAGCGTAGCCATGCAGACACCCAACAAATCCCAACGAAAGCTAAACCTGGCTCTGATACCACTAAATGTAACGACCCCAAAACCACCCTGGTTGAGAGACCGTTACACGCCGCGCGCTTATTACCTAAGACACGCAAGGCTACACTAACGAATTCCCAAAACAGAACTGAAACTCATATATTGATCAAATAAACGATTACAACATGTCCTTACAATACACAGGCGGAAGCCAAACTGAAATACAAAGCATAATCTAAATACAACTGGGCACCAAGGCCAAACAAACTAAATACAAAACCCAAATGCCAAAACGAAAAGTAAGAGCTGAATCTCCAAGCACGAACTAAAACCTGCAAATCAGACGGAGATAGGGGTGAGCAAAACTATTGCTCAGCAGGTGATAAACTTCATCAGCTGAGCACGCTCAAAACAGATACTGAACATACATACATATACGTATACCAAAGCGCTTATCCAGAGCGAAATCAGAGACAAAGCAGAAGCCTTTCAAATAGACAGAAGTCTAAAGCAGAAGGAGCTAAGCGGTGGTCAAAACATACTCAAAAGTAGAAGGTAAGCTGAAGCTGAAAGCTCGACGAAATCAGAAGCTTAACAAACTCAAAAAGCTTAAACGAAATCAGAAGCTTAGCAAAATCAGAAGCTTAGCAAAATCAGAAGCTTAGCAAAATCCAGAACTTAGCAGAAGACAGTAAGCACACAGCAGACCGTCTCACATCAAATACTGATAGAGCAGACGAAGTAGAGCACTTTACAAATCAGAAATCCTCAACAGACAGGAAGCACACTGCAGCTATCTGAGTTTGTAAACAGACAGAGCAGGCGGAAGCAGTACAAAACAAACAGAGGCGTTCAAAGGACAGAAAGCACACAGCAGTCTGTCAAATACCAGAGCAGCGAAAACAGACAGAAGCTGAACAGAACACAAACGGAAGTGGGACACTAGCAATCAGAGCATACAGACAGAACGAGCAACCAGCTCGTGAACAGAACGAGGAAACCTCACTCGTAAACAGAACAGGTGTAAACACCCGTGAACAGAACGGGGAACATCACCCGTGAAACAGAAGGATCCTACATAGCGCGCTACGAGACAGCGAGACCAGCCATCCAAAGGTTCAGATACAGAGAAGACTAGGTCCCAAAACAGAAGCTTTCAGAACAGACCAAAGCTGTATACAGAACAGGACAGAAGTCCTGTCAAATCATAACAGAAAGCAGAAGCTTAACGAAATCAGAGCGGAAGCTTACCAACGGAAAGCCTTAGCAAGACAGAAGTCGTAACCCGACTAGTAAATACGAAAGCAACTGAAGTCAGAGGTTGAATCACATTTTCAGAGCAAAACAGAGTTCAAAAGATTATCGGAGACCTTAAAACCAGAAAACACTTAAACACATGCTAAAACACATGAAAACAGATAGTACTCAGAAGGAGGAAACCAACGCCGCAAACGGCACTCAAAACGGAGCTCAAACGAGCAAGTTACTGTCAAAACAGAGGCATGTCCGAACTTGTGTCCGGACATCAATGTTCGGACACAAGTCGAACCTTCAAACAGAAGCAGAGACAGAGGTGTCCGAACATCCAAGTTCGGACGGATGTTCGGACGTTCTTCGGAAATCAGGACGTGTAGAGTCCGAACTTGTGTCCGGACATCAGATGTTCGGACACAAGTCGAAGCCAAAATCAGAGAAAACAGAAGGCTGTGTCCGAACTTCAAAGCTCGGACGGAAGTTCGGACACAGCGAAGACTTTAGAAAATAAAAGCGCAACAGGGTATGTCCGAACGTCAAAGCTCGGACAGACGTTCGGACATACCGAAAAACTCAGAAAACAGAAGCGATTTTCACACAGACAGAGGCATCAAAACAATGTCAAAAAAAATGCAGTACGAAACCAAAGCCTTTAAACCATAACCATGGCAGTTTTAGAAGGTCAAAACCAAGACAAACCAGACAGAGATCGATCACCAAACATAGGGCAATTAAACAATCGAACTTCAAATAAGAAGCACTCAAAGTTCACAAAACAGAAGGGAACCATAGAGGTAGATTCGCCATTGTCAAAGTATACTTACATAACAAAATACGCAAAACAAAACCAATCCCACGGGGTTTAACGCATCAAAACGCAAATCCAGAACTCATACAAAATTACCACGGATCAGAAACCACACAAACATATAGGAAAACAACGGAACCAAAACCCCCGTGGGTGAACGCACACAACCGAATCCATCTACCACCTACCTCACATCCGAAGCAAAGCTATCTCTGCGGACTCTACGAACTACCTTCTCGAATCTCCATTCGAACGACCATCCCTCGAATCAAACCATTCCCAAATACAAAATCGAAATTAGAAAAGAGAGAAGGGAGACTCAAGAAGAAGAGAATCAGATCTACAACCCAAACCTGACTGACGACTGACGGACGAACAGAATTCCACTGGCGGATCTCCAGCGATTACAATTGAAAGAAATTGAAGAAGGGGATGAGCAAAGGGATGAGGGTTTTGAGAGCGATGAAACTGTCGAGAGAACCGTCAATGAGAGAGATGAGGAGAGGGACTAATTAAACGTGAATTAGAATAAGAAAGAATGAGGAAAAATAGTTTAGGAAATCTCTCTCTTAAGAAAATAATCAATAACCAAAAAGGAAGAAGACCAATATAACCCTCCTTCCTCAAACACATATGACATTAGGAGAATGTCATAGACAATCTAATATAAGATTACAAAATAGCACAACTCCCTTTGCGAATCAGAAAGGAAATAAAAAAAAAAAACTCTGGGGTATAACAATATACCCCCCTTAAAAGAATTTCGTCCTCGAAATTCGACGAAAGCAGAATGTGAACAAAAGCACTGCTAGTGCCAGAATACTCCAAAACTCACAAGGAACTAACATTCAGAATAGAACCCACTGTTTGATTGATTGACAGAAGCACGATAGAAAATTACTAACATATAGCCCTAAGGCACAGAAGGGAACACTCACAAAGCTAACACTTAGACACTGGCTGATTCACTGACAGAGGAAACAAGATGATCATTGATGCTTAGCACGAGGCACAGAAGAACACATACTCATTTCAGAAGCTCTAACCTCGAAGAGCTAACACTCAAGTGTACTGGTTGATTTCCTGACAGAGGAGGCGGAACAGAAGATCAGAAACTCTCAGCCCAAAAGCACCGGAACTCTCAGAAGTCGTCCTAACCCAAGGACCAAGCACACTCACAAGCTCACACCTGAACACAACAAGAACATACAATCCAGCACATAATCCAAGCACATCATTGGCAAACCAGAACTCACATTCGGTCGTCCTTTCCCAAAGGACCCGACTCCCTCAGATCCAGACTCAGACCCGAACACAGCAAAACACAGACAACACTACGCTTCCGTTGCGCTACTCTGATAGTGGACACCACAGAGCAGACACACCTCTACACTCCAGGCATCAATCAAATCAAGTATAGACAGCACACATTCACGCAGAAAAACACATAGCACATCACAAGAAATGACACGGAAGCGTAGCCATGCAGACACCCACAATCCCACGAAACTAAACCTGGCTCTGATACCACTAAATGTAACGACCCCAAAACCACCCGGTTGAGAGACCGTTACACGCCGCCGCGCTTATTACCTAAGACACGCAAGGCTACACTAACGAATTCCCAAAACAGAACTGAAACTCATATATTGATCAAATAAACGATTACAACATGTCCTTACATACACAGGCGGAAGCCAAACTGAAATACAACGCATACTAAATACAACTGGGCACCAAGGCCAAACAAACTAAATACAAACCCAATGCCAAACGAAAAGTAAGAGCTGAATCTCCAAGCACGAACTAAAACCTGCAAATCAGACGGAGATAGGGTGAGCAAAACTATTGCTCAGCAGGTGATAAACTTCATCAGCTGAGCACGCTCAAACAGATACTGAACATACATATACGTATACCAAAGCGCTTATCCAGAGCGAAATCAGAGACAAAGCAGAAGCCTTTCAAATAGACAGAAGTCTAAAGCAGAAGAGCTAGCGTGGTCAAAACATCTCAAAAGTAGAAGGTAAGCTGAAGCTGAAAGCTCGACGAAATCAAAGCTTAACAACTCAAAAAGCTTAAACGAAATCAGAAGCTTAGCAAAATCAGAAGCTTAGCAAAATCAGAAGCTTAGCAAAATCCAGAACTTAGCAGAAGACAGTAAGCACACAGCACCGTCTCACATCAAATACTGATAGAGCAGACGAAGTAGAGCACTTTACAAATCAGAAATCCTCAACAGCAGGAAGCACACTGCAGCCTATCTGAGTTTGTAAACAGACAGAGCAGCGGAAGCAGTACAAACAAACAAGGCTTGTTCAAAGGACTAGAAAGCACACACAGTCTTCAAATACCAGATCAGCGAAACACAGAAGCTGAACAGAACACAAACGGAAGTGGGACACTAGCAATCAGAGCATACAGACAGAACGAGCAACCAGCTCTGAACAACGAGGAAACCTCACTGCGTAACGAACAGGTGTAAACACCCGTGAACAAAACGTGGAACATCACCCGTGAAAGAAGGATCCTACATAGCGCGCTACGAGACACGAGACCAGCCATCCAAAGGTTCAGATACAGAGAAACTAGGTCCCAAAACAGAAGCTTTCAGAACATACCAAAGCTGTATACAGAACAGGACAGAAGTCCTGTCAAATCATAACAGAAAGCAGAGCTTAACGAAATCAAGCGGAAGCTACCAACGGAAAGCTTAGCAAGATAAGAAGTCGTAACCCACTAGTAAATACGAAAGCACTGAAGTCAGAGGTTGAATCACATTTTCAGAGAGCAAAACAGAGTTCAAAGATTATCGGAGACCTTAAACCAGAAAACACTTAAACACTGCTAAAACACATGAAAACGATAGTACTCATAAGGAAACCAACGCCGCAACGGCACTCAAAACGGAGCTCAAACGAGCAATTACTGTCAAAACAGAGGCATGTCCGAACTTGTGTC
Source organism: Limonium bicolor (assembly GCA_023374045.1). Lineage (NCBI taxonomy): Eukaryota > Viridiplantae > Streptophyta > Magnoliopsida > Caryophyllales > Plumbaginaceae > Limonium > Limonium bicolor. Next base: position 244,624,984 of record CM041778.1, read on the forward strand.
CGGACATCAATGTTCGGACACAAGTCGAACCTTCACACAGAAGCAGAGACAGGTGTTCCGAACATCCAAGTTCGGACGATGTTCGGACTTCTCGGAAACAGACTGTAGAGTCCGAACTTTGTCCGGCATCATGTTCGGACACAAGTCGAAGCCAAAATCAGAGAAAACAGAAGGCTGTGTCCGAACTTCAAAGCTCGACGGGAAGTTCGGACACAGCAAGACTTTAGAATAAAGCGCAACAGTATGTCCAACGTCAAAGCTCGGACAGACGTTCGGACATACCGAAAACTCCATAAAACAGAGCGATTTTCACACAGACAGAGGCATCAAACAATGTCAAAAAAAAATGCAGTACACAACAAAGCCTTTAACCATAACCATGGCAGTTTTAGAAGTCAAAACCAAGACAACCAGACAGAGATCGATCACCAAACATAGGGCACATAAACAATCCGAACTCTCAAATCAGAAGCACTCAAAGTTCACAAAACAGAAGGGAACCATAAGGTAGATTCGCCAGTCAAGTAAACTTACATACAAAATACCAAAACAAAACCAATCCCACGTGGTTTAACGCATCAAAACACAATCCAGAACTCACAAAATTACCACGTATCAAAACCACACAACATATACGGAAAACACGGAACCAAACCCCCTGGGTGAACTCACACAACCGAATCCATCTTCCACCTACCCACCATCCTAACCAAAGCTATCTCTGCGGACTCTACGAACTCCTTCTCGAATCTCCATTCGAACGACCACCCTCGAATCAAAACCATTCCCAAATACAAAATCGAATTAAAAAAGAGAGAAGGGAGACTCAACGAAGAAAGATCATCTACAACCCAACCTGACTGACCTGACGGACGAACAGAATTCCACTGGCGGATCTCCAGCGATTACAATTGAAAAAATTGAAGAAGGGGATGAGCAACGGATAGGTTTTGAGATCAGCGATGAAACTGTCGAGAGAACCGTCAATGAGAGAGATGAAGGAGATGGACTAATTAAACTTGAATTAGAATAAGAGAGAATGAGGAAATAAAATAGTTTAGGAAATCTCCTCTTAAGAAAATAATCAATAACCAAAAGGAAGAAGACCAATCTAACCCTCCTTCCTCAAACTAAACATATGACATTAGGAGAATGTCATGACAATCTATATAAGATTACAAAATAGCACAACTCCCTTTGCGAATCAGAACAGGAAATAAAAAAAAAATCTGGGTATAACAACGTGTGCAGAGTAGATGGATAATTGCAGACAGTGGACGAGTTGCAGAAGTCGGCGAAGACAAGTCGACGGACGAAGTCGACGCGAAGAAGAAAACTGGCGCAACTGACTAACTGCTGTTGTCCGCCTCCATGTCCGCCTGATAACAGGCGGTTGCAAATGCTGGTGTCCGCCCCATAACAGGCAGTTGCATCTCTACCTTGTCCGCCAATATAGAGGCGGTAGCCTCTCTACCTTGTCCGCCAATATAGAGGCGGTAGCCTCTCTACCTTGTCCGCCAATAAAGAGGCGGTAGCCTCTTGTCTCTCTTGTCCGCCTGTTTTCTCGACGTACAGGCTTATTTCTTCTACCGGCTCTAGATTCTTCGTTTGGACTCCGTTTTCTGAGCCATTTGTGTCTATGTGTTCGTCTCTTCGTCTACTTTACTTCCAGCTTGGTTTTCCTCATGTTAAACCATAAATTTGTGAGATAATAATAAAACATAAACTAGAGGAAAACTAACCGAAGTGGAGAAATGAGCAAGAAAAGTGCTAATATAATATATGAAATACACCTATAAATCATGCTCATTTGGACACTTATCAGTGCCAAGTTCAAATCTCACTTGGAGCCATCTATTTTTCACCAGCCTTAGACAAGCAGGGCCTCACCCAACTCGGATCAAGCGCAGCCCATGCTCTAATTGGGTCCGATTTTTTGTTCCTAAAAAAAGTCCATTTTTTTTAAATTAGCCCAAATGATGAAAAGAGAAGGCCAGTAAGCCTTTGTTCAAAAAACCCTACTCTCTCTATTATAAAATACAACTCAAAACCCTACTGTAGCCACAGTTTTAATATTCAGCCACCCACCACTGTCTGGATTACTCTGGAATTCTTTTACATCGATCATCCCTCCGACCCCTCGACTATCGACATGCAACATCGAAAATTCTTAATCCTCCTTCAAGCTCTGAACCATAGAACATTCTTCATACTCGATTTCTTCCTTAGCCATTGAATCACAGCGAAGAACACCAAGAACCAGAAAACCACCACCAACCTCGGAACCACTCACCTCTTGAACTTCCACCTCGACCTCACTTATTTTCTTCGTTTTGCCAGAAAACCAACCCTGATCTTGCGATTACCCCACCTTCGAACTTCCACCAGCAACACTAAGCCATTTGACCTTTCATTCGGAAAAGCGTAAGGAGTATCTCATCGCTTCCTCTTTATATCTGTCTCTTCTCTCTTTCTCAGAGAATCAACTGTGAGTATACTGTTTTGAGAACTACTTCGATTCTCGGTTTCTCTTCTTTTTTTGTTTCTCTCAACTACTGCTTGCTAATGAACCGATAAATGGTGAAGGTTAATGTGTGACTTCGTCGGAAATTGTCCGACGCAGGTGTCATACTTCTTCTTCTTCCCCATATAACCTGTTTGTGATTTATTTTTTCTTTCGCTACACTTCTGTTGTACATTTTCCCCTGTTTGTTCTAGATTTCTTCTTCCCTGTGTAATTCAAGTACATACGAACACTCATGAACGCCGAGCTCACTATGGGTTTACGGGTTCAAAGTGTAAGCATTAGCCAAAAATGGGCACATGATGAAAGCCTCTCTTACCAAATGTCCTTCTGTTTAGCCTCTATTTAAAATGTCTTTCTGGCTATTTTTAGCCCTTTTTGAGGGCTCTTTGAGGTTTTACTGTCGCAACAGTGGCTGAGATTCTGTTAAACCATTTTTACTGTGATCCCACTCATTTTAACGTTTAGTTGATCCTATTTGATTTTGACTTGAATCGACCCCCGACGAATGAATCTGGGTGTGAACTGCATATATTGAAAGATTATCCTAATTCTCATGCATCATTGGGCTTACTTCTGTTCTGCTTGTTCTTTCGAGTTTCTTATGGCCTACTAGGAGTCGATTCAAGGTAAAAGGGAATTGCCCAGCTTGTTCCCTCAAACCGTTCACTTATCTTTGATTATTGATGAGAGTCTCCTCACTCTTGTCTAAATGATCTGATCAGTAGATTTCATTACCCAAACTGGATGTCTTTTAGTCGAGCCTCAGTACATTCAGTAACTTGCAACCTACGGGGTTTGTTGATTCGTAAGTATGGATTCAAAATGGTCAGAGTGATTCCTGAAAATGTGTAACTGATAACCTGTACTCGCGTCGTCGGTAAGAGTTTATATCTCTAAACTTTCTCTTATGCCTCTGGAAATTTGTGTTTGCTCATCTCCTGGTATTTATTCTAAACTCAAACCAGTTTCTGATTCTCGTACTCTAGTGGCGTGTTTTGTGTATGCTAGTCCCTTTGATATTGGTTTTGACGCCCTCACTGTCATGATTATGTATGTTAAATCAGGATTACTCCAGCCAGATCCGGTTAAGTGCTCAAGTTACTTGAAGTACCACCAAGTTGAAACTGACTTTATCTCTTCTCTGCCCTGAATTTTCCAATAGAATCTTAGTCTTCTCACCGGTTTAGATCTCATCTACCCATTTGTGTCCTGTATTGTACAGGAGATCTGTTTTCTTTTGGTTTGCGAGGCTTGGACACCATCTCTGAATTGTCATGAACATAGCAACATCTCACACTAGGCTCGGTTTATCTATCCTTTCAAATTCTTCAATTAAGATTTCATTTCTTTGTATTGATGTCAATTCTGTCTGGCCAATGCCTGATCTAGAGCATTTGTTTTGTTTACTTATATATCTCGTAGGTGATTTTCATCGATTTCCTGGTACATAATTTCTCAAACCCATTTGATTTTTTGTTTGCTGATTGAATGGGTGTTAAAACGGTGTTGTCTGGTTATCAAGGCTACTTAGTGAATATAATCTTATTTGGCCGACTCAAACCCCTATGGGTAAACTTAACTCTGTCATAATAATCTGGCACTTATTACTGATTTCTTCACGCTTGTATATCATAGTCATGTTTTGATTGATCATTCACGACAAAGGGGTAGCTGAGCTGTACTACTTCAAAGGGAATGTTGAGTTTTTTATATTTATGACTTTCTGTTTAGTTCAGTTTGGCCGTTTTAGCTTTAGCTTTAGCTTTCTTGAATGAAAACATATTAAGACTGTAGTTTGGTTGGCGAACATGTTCGGGTTTAATTTTCCAATGGGTTTAGATTTACTTGGCACTTTATGTTCAAGATTGGAGGTTTGGTGCTAGCTCCAGCAGGTGTAATGAAAATCTGAAATGAATCGTGAGTTTTGGGTTAGTGTTCACCAGATTTTGACCTCCCTGGAATAAAGACAAAAAAAAAATCAGTCAATAACCTCACTACTAGATGATAATCTGTTGATTAAAACGCCAGGGTGTTAAGCTTCAAAAAATACATCGCTACCCATCATCAATGAGACGAGACTTTAATTTCAATTCATTAGCATTCCGTCTGTTTGGGTTTAGTAACAATTTGGAAAAGTCTGTAGATACTAATTCTTTGTTTGGTAACTCATTATGTAATCTTATTTGACTGTTTTCTTTTAATCTTCTCTGACCCAAAGGTCAATTCTCTCTTGCCATACGAATTACTTGCTTTTTGATTTCTTTTCGTACTATACATGTACATGCTCGGTGTACATAGTTTTGTTGCAATTTTTCTAAACCGTTTCTCGCTCAATTGTTTATCATTTATTTTTCATTATTTAAACCCTAGAAAGCCCTCTAGGTCACCCATTTTGTTTATGATCAAAGTCTTGGAAGGTATCCCATAGTTAGCTTATTTCTGATTTGTTTTGTGGGTAACAATACTTTCCAAAACTTTGTAGTTTTTTAAGCCTTTGAAGGTACCCCACAGCTAGCTTATTTCTGATCTGCTTTGTGGGGAACAATACCTTCCACACTTTCAAAGCCTATCCCAAACCATCCCAAATTTCATTAAAAAACTTTACCCAAATAAAAAGAAAGAAAAGAGAGCCCAACTTGGCCCAAAATTGAAAAGCCCAATCCGGCACCAAAACCAAATACAATTTAAGGCCTAAATCTGGCCCAATTCAAAGCCAAAATTAAGGCCAAATTTAAGGCCCAATTCAAATCCAAAATCAAGGTCCAATTCGAGGCCCTATTCAAATCCAAAATCAAGGCCCAATTCAAATCCAAATTCAAGGCCCAATTCGAGTCCAACTTTCACACCCGACCCAACTTTGGCTCTAGGCCATTTCTGGCCCAAATTCAGCTCACAAACTAACCCAAGCTTGAGGCCCATTTCGGCCCAGTTCAATAGGCTCATTCTAGCTTGGCCCAAAAGCCCAACCAAGGCTCACTTTGGCCTAAAAGCCCAAAAGAGGCCCACTTCGGACCAAAACCCCAAACAAAGGCCACTTCGGCCCGAACCTAACCTTGACCTGGTCCAACTTTGACCAGTCCAAGTTTGACTTTGACCAAACTTGACCAGCCCAAATTTGACCTTGACCCAACTTTAACTCGATCCCATTTTGACTCGGTCTAACTTTGACCTGGCCTGTTTTCCAACCCTAATCCAAATTCAATTCAAACCAAATTCTAGTAAAACACATTTCATTCAGCCAAATTCAATTCAAACCCAATTCATTCAGCCCAATTCAGTTCAAACCTAATTCATTCAGCCCAATTCAATTCAAACCTAATTCCATTCAATTCAAATCTCAAATCAGCCCAATTCAATTCAATTTTCAAATCGAATTCAATTCCATTTCAATGCCAAATAAATTCCAATTCCAATTCAATTTAAATTCCATTCCAATTTCCTATACACTCTAAATGTCTCATAGACCCAAGCGTCTCACAGACTTTGTCATCCCAATGATTCGAATGTCTTACACACCTGGGCGTCTTACAGACCCGAGCGTCTCACAGACCCGAGCGTCTCACAGACTTCGACATCTCAAGGTTTCAAACATCTCACAAACCCGAGCGTCTCACAGACTACAACATCCTACACATCAAACATCTCAAGAGGATTCAAACATCTCCCAAAAACTCTCAAATCTCAAGCAACACTCAAATATCTTCAAGCTCCAGAAACATCAAAACTTCCAAATCCCCAAAAATCATGTGAACTACGTAAGGTCTGATCTTAACAGGGAGTTGAGTACGTAGGCAACCCACATAGGGTGTGACCCCACATCAATCAAAATACCCTCTTGGACCTAGTCATCTCACCTCCAAACAACCCCATGCACTTTCGACCCTCGAGTACCTAAAAAAACTCAACCATCCTAAAACCCTGAACTATGTAAGGTCTGATCTCAACAGGGAGTTGAGTACGTAGGCAACCCACATAGGGTGCGACCCCATTCCAATCCAAAAAACCCCTTTCCCAACTTCAAGGCGATATTCATGTCTGTCAAACATTCAAATCCCTCTGACTCCCACGAACTCTCGACTTCTTCAACTCTCAAAATCAGACTCCTAATCTTTCATTCTATACTCATTTGAATTCACCAATTCTTCTTCTTGGTGCTAGCTTGGCAGAAAAGCTCACCTCATCCATTTGTTTTCTCTCCTCCTGTCCTAATCCTATCCTTGACTTTGAAATGAATCTCCCTAAAAAGGTTTTGAAAGAAGGTAATCCCAACAATTGGAGACCGAGGTTTCCTCGGGCACCAATCCGAAGTCTTGGTCGTTGCCACTTCTAAGGGGTGTAACCCAGTGCGAACCCACATAGAATCTCTGAAATGACCAGATACGTCCTATCCATAGGCAACAAATCTCAAAGTCAATTAACGGTTCTTAGAACCCGATCTTCCTTCCTAGTTATCATAGGTCAAACTAGTTGGCGACTCTAGTCAATTCTGCCTTGTAGAGGCTTCAGTCCGCGTGGAGCCCATTGAGAGCGGGTGTAGTGCACACTTGCACTCTCCCTTAAGCTTTCTGGGAAAGACGGACGATTTAGTAGGTATTCGAGGGATGCTAGAATAACGGGTTTTTACCCTCCACAGAATGACATTTTCTAGGATCCAGACTTCTCAGCCATACCATATTTAGATAGACCCCCCTCATACCGAAAAATCACCCTCCACAGAATGGCGACTCTGCTGGGGAAAACTTGAGTAAGTTTTTCTCAAACTTAATCAAGGAAGACTAAACTCCATTCAATATTGTTGGGACTTCCCCAATTCTTTCAAAACCTTTAAGCGATTCATTTCAAGCAACTAGGATTATTCTACTCCACACTTAGAGTGTGTGTCTGATGAGGACAGCTAGGACTTGATAGATCCTCAACAAACATTGCAACAATTGGGTTAATGATTAGCTCACGATTAGAAAGAGACACTTAGGATTCAATGAAGCTAACTTCCCTTTAGGTTAATATACAACCAATTTGGAATCATCGCCTTCAAGATAAAACACTTAGCAAATTGGTCGGTGCTAACTTCGTTTGCTTTACTTACTGCTTTCATATTTATGTTATAATTGTGGGGTGCATGGGGCGGGTAGCTTAGGACATGCATTCCTCTGTGTCACCTGATTTACCCACGATGTCATGGGATCCCAACCGGTCCACGGTTGATTCCCCTTGAGCTATGGTCACTTTTTGAGTGAACTAACCCACGAGGCGGTATGGTCTCCGACCAACGCCTTGAGCTCATGATCCAAAAATATCCTCCATTATCCGAGTCAAAAGCCAGCATATAGTAAACTCTGAGCCTTCAGCGTCCAGCAACCTGGTCCGATGTCTAGGATGAGTTTTATGGGAAGTCACCCCCTTGTATGACGACTGTCTAACCACCCTTTGCCTTACCCTGAAGATTGCATGGGCCCAGTTCTCCATGATTCCTCTACACCAAGGGTGTCTTTAAAGCCCAATTCACGCTACAAATTCATAGAGGATCCCGTGTTTACGGATACCCATACATGACATAGCGTAGTCAGCGAATAACTAGGACTTTAGACACACCTTACCGTGCAGACGAGGGGAGACCCGTTCCCATGCAGTACTTCCCCGAGTTTCCCAAAAAGTGAGCGTGTTATCGGATCATCACTGGCCGTGGCGTATGTTTCCTTATCATCTCAGGTGTCCTGACCTTTTGAACTTAAGCAGTCCGGACTTTCTTTATAACGTGCCTCGCAAGGGGCATAGTAGAGAAAAACCCCGAGAGATGATAGTGAAGGGACGATGGTTCCCCCGGTGAGATGGAGTCATAATTGACATGAAAAGTGATTATCCAAACATTAACACTTATAGCTCCACATCAAACATAGCCACGATTTACTTTATGATATACATGTGTGCAAACCGTTATTTCAAACCAATCAGTTTTAAAACGTTCGGAATTTTTCGTTTGTATGTCTCTTAGAGCTTTTTTATGAGCTTGTTTAATTTTGAATCCCACCTAAATTTACTCATTAAAATTTGGGGTTTCAAAACCTGTCACTCCATCTTTTAAAACTTATTATTTCCAAAACAATTTTCAAAAATGATTTCGAAAACCTACTTTCTACAAACGAATTTCAAACAACATTTCTCACCAACATTGTTTCAAAAAAGTTTTCGAAAACAATTTTCAAAGATGATTTTCATAAACATATTTCAAAATAAATGATTTAGTACCATGTTGTGACCGCTATTTTCGAAGTTCAGCCCTCCTTCGAGAGCAGCGGTCATTACCGTGGACCAACTAGTCATTTCGTGTTTTCACAAAAGTTGTGGATTTTCACATAAGATTTTGTGCTCGATCATTCATCTTTTCTTTCTCAAAAATATCATTCATTCCCCTCGTCAGAGCAAGTGGAGCAGCATGAAGACCGACTGCGCGAATCGCGTTGAAAGCTAGAGACACACCAACCCACGGAGCTAGCTGAGCGATATGAAGGCCAACACCAACCGTTCAAAATGAAGATCAGAGGAGCATCACCGCGAGTCAAGCAACATGAAGACTAGCAACAACTGTTCGAGTCCAAACTGTTGAAAATCAGAAGAACATCAACCCGTTCTGTTTGATCGCGGTACTGGTTCGCAGCAACAGCCCGAAGACGAGCAAGCAGCCGATCAAGAGCCTGAAGACGAGCAAGCAGCCAACCAAGAGTCCGAGCGTGAGTAGTTTAGAAGTACGAAGACGAACGAGCGAAGTTCAGAAGAAGTGTAGCTCAACATTCCCCTTTTAAAAACCTTTTAGGATTGATGATGTATAGGATTTCCCCTATGATTCTTTTCTCTCTTGTCCGTTTTTGAATAGATTACATGTATAGGTTTATACATTCCCTTCGAATTTATTTAGATCAATGTGTATAGGGTTCCCCACCCCTATTTTGTTTGTGAATGGCCGAGCATCAAAATTCCTAGTGAGAAAATCCACCACTTCGAAAACACGTGTTTTCAATACTGTTTTTCTAAAAACTTGATTTCTTTTAGCACATACGACTTGCTTCTTCCCATTTTTGGTCATTTTACATCCATCAATCATTCATGAATCACACCCATCTTAGAAAAATTGCATAATCACATGTTGCATTCCCAAACATCACACACAAACATTCATCCCATTTTTCAAAGCATGCTAACATTCACATTTGTCATATTTTTTTTTTTATAAAGACTGTGTTTGCAGGTGATTAACCGTGTTTGCCCACGAGTGAAAGCGTGACCCTCGAAGCGATAGTAAGAAATACCAGGGATTCAAGCATCTTCCCATTCGGCGTACATGTACATAGAGACCAATAACAATAAAAAGTATATACCAAAAAAAATCATACATCCAAAATCCAAAAAAATCATACATCCAAAAATCCATAAAAATTATACCTTCAAAAATCCCAGAAAATGCAGTCATTGTCATATCGTGGGGCCACCATGCGGGAGTTGTCACTCCCTAAAATTCCAAAACTCCAGGAGCCAATTATCAGCCAAATACCATTCGGAAACAGTTTCCCTCACATCACACCCGGCAAATAGATCATCTTCAGAGCTTACAATGACGGGATGAGCTTCATGGACCATCAACTCGAACAGACTCAAGCGAGACTAGGTGTAACCTTACCGCTCATGCACTGCATAAAAAAACATCCAATCGAAATCCAAATGAGTCATTTTCATTCTCATCATTTTATGCATCTTATACATAGTAATTCCATATTACCATAACATATTGCATTGTAGATAGTTGCATTTGCTTACTCCCATATCGAAACGATGTATTTGGTGAAAATCTTGATTGATTGTTTGAATAGAGTGCTTGAACCACTAAACTCTTGACCCGTCAATGAATACAAGGGTCTAATCAACATCAGCACCACAAAAAAGTGAGTAGTGTATGAAGAGAGGTATTTTCCCTTTAATTTCAAATGAGAGTACTGGACAATCCACTGAGTGATGAGGGCAGATAGAGAGATCCAATTAAGGTAAAACCACGAGCGACATGTGCATTCCTTCAGCACATGGAGAGGCACAATATGTAGTGAGATCAGTGACGATAAACGAGATACGAACTGTGATTCATGCAAAGATCCGAGAATAGTAAGAAAACAAGCGTTGACTAATGAGAATGATGAGGCATGTAGGAATAAAAATCTCCAAAAATCCAAAAAGCGTTGACTGCCCTGTACATAACCCCTTAGTGAGCCCTGCTGAGCCTTTCATGAAAAAACTTTTTCTTAAAAAAAAAACTCCACAACATGCCACTTCACATATACTTACTCACCCATGCAATAGAGGATCTCGAAGGAGCCGGAGCCATGGTCTCTCCCTACCATCTTTCACAAAAGCAACAAACAAAATGTTGAGGAAAGCAGAAATCAGTGAGTCGATGCAACTCCAAAGCCAAACACCAACAAATAACATCAAAACTTTTCAAGAAGATCAATGAGTCAATGCAACTCCAAAGCTGAAAACCAAAATACAAAGCAGAGAATGCTGGAGAAAGTTGACGAGCCAAATGTAATTTCAAAAAACAAAACGAGAAGAAAAGTTCAAATTGAACACCAAAAGAGGCAAGAAGGAGAATTCCAAATCAGAAGGACCAATGATGTCCTGTAGAAACCAATAAAAAGTTATCAAAACCCGTCCAATCATTCCACCCATGGCAAAGACGAAAGATGTCCTCTATTGCACAAAAGCTCCACAACGCCCAAATTAATCCTCAAGTCCTATATGACATACATCATACCCCTCGGCCCCATTATAACCTAATAAAGACCTCTGACTTGTTAGTCGATGAGCATTAACTGAAAGTACCAGATCTGAAACATGAATCATAAGCTTCGTACTTGTTATCAACATGTCCCGTTATACCAAAGGGACCATGAGCAAATGAGTGTGACCTTACCCCACGAGGTCTTATAATACGAGTGAATCTCCAATCTGAGCACCAAATCATAAACAGCCTGCCCCGTTGCAGGTGAGAAATTTGTGAGGATCAAAAAGTTTAGAACCTCGAAAGAAATTCTAAGGAAAATACTACTCTGAGCATCGAGATCATCATCACACCATTAGCACACAACCACACTCACAAGAGATTGAACCATATCCCTCCATGAGAGAAAAGTGATTCATGTATTCAAGCTCAACAATCACTCAAGATCGAACCGAAGATGTCTTATAATTGTAAACCTCATAGTAATAGAGATAGAATCGTACCCTCTCTTCAAAAACTGCATATGCATTTTGCATCTCTTCTAGCATTTAATATTTGCATGCATCATAATCACTTCATTTTCAACATCCGACTAGTAAGAACTCCATCTAGTATCGCTGAAAGTCAGCTTCAGTTGCAGTTGCTGAAGCATAACTTTTGATCAAAAGATGTCAACTGGAGCCATCCCGGGCCATTATCAAGCTACAACAACCATCTCGGAGCCATCCTGGGCCATCCTCAAGCTACATAGAAACTAACTAAAGCCATTCAAAGCCGTACAATGACAATCCTGGAGCCATCCAGCGTCATGCTCGGGGCTCATCAACACCATATCCAAAACCAAACTGGAGCCATACGAGAGCCATCCTCAAACATTAAGACCATCCCATAGACCACCCACAAGGCTACACACGAGTCATTTCCTCACCAAGGCCTTGTCCACAGAGTTTCGAACTACGTATGGTCTGATCTCAAAATGGAATTGAATACGTAGGCAGCCCGCCTAGGGTGCAACCAACTCAAAGGCAAAAACTGTACTTTTTCCCTTGTAGTCATGTTGGAGCTATCCCGGAGCCATCCGACCGTGTCCAACCACTCTCCTATAAAAGAGTTCGCTCACCCACAAAAAATTGACCAATCATGAAGTCCACAGACAACTTCATCAAACCATAATAAAGCCATTGTTGGAGCCACCAAACACTACGGAGCCATCCATTGCTATTTTTGAGCTACATCAAACCACTCTGAAGCCACCTGGGTCATCCTCAAACTATATTGAGCCATTTCAAAGCCATCATGGGTTGCCCTTGAGATCCATCGGATTGTCCTAGAGCCATACTGGAGCAATGCTGGAGCCATGCGAGAACCATCCGGAACTGTCTTAGGGCACCGAAATTATTCCTAGACAGTTCAAATTCCTAGAGTCATCTGACCCTGACTGACCTTTAACCATGCAAAATTCACCTACAACAAATCCATCAATTGGAGCCAGCCGATTCGTCGCCTAGAACTCCAACAACCACATGAAGACCATCAACCACTCTCAAGTTCATCGGTCATGCTGAAAATCATTGCCATATCAAAACCCACCAACCACCCGGGTCCGTTGGCCATACCAGAGCCATTAGTGCATGCCGGAGCCGTCAGTGCATGTCGGAGCCATCGATGTAATCCGGAGCCATCAACGCATGCCGGGGTCATCTTAAATTTTTTGAAACAACGCTGGAGCCATCAGCTCACACAAAAAGAATCTTCATCCACAAATAGGGAGTCTCGATCAAACCAGCACATTTATTTTTAACCATCTTACATTGCATATCATTTGCATATACCCACAAAGTTTGTTTACAATCTAATGCATACTCACAGCCCACTAGGCAGCTATTACGCTACTAGTGTGGTCCCGTAGTTTTTCCTCCACTGGGCAGCTATTACGCTACTAGTGCGACATCATTCACTTCATGACCTGCTAGGTAGCTATTACGTTACTAGTACGGTCCCGCTCTTTTTTCCTCCACTAGGCAGCTATTACGCTACTAGTGCGAGATTGTCCTATTCATAACCCGCTAGGCAGCTATTGCGCTACTAGTGCGGTCGCCTTTCCGTTTTACACCCGCTAGGCAACTATTGCGCTACTAGTGTGGTCGCTTTATGTTTTACACCCGCTAGGCAGGTATTGTGCTACTAGTGCAGTCGCTTCTCCGTTTTACACCCGCTAGGTAGCTATTGTGCTACTAGTGCGGTCATATTTTTTGTTTTACATCCGCTAGACAGCTATTGCGCTACTAGTGTGGTCGCTTTTCAGTTTTACACCCGCTAGGCAGCTATTGCGCTACAAGTGTTGTCGCTTTTCTATTTTACACCCGCTAGACAGCTATTGTGCTACTAGTGTGGTCGCTTTTTTGTCTTACACCTGCTAGGCAGCTATTGCGCTACTAGTGCGGTTGCTTTTCCGTTTTACACCCGCTAGGCAGCTATTGCGCTACTAGTGCGGTCACATTTGTGTTTTACACTCGCTAGGCAGCTATTGCACTACTAGTGTGGTCGCTTTTTCGTCTTACACCCGCTAGGCAGCTATTGCGCTACTACTGCGGTCGTATTTCTGTTTTACACCCGCTAGGTAGCTATTGCGCTACTAGTGTGGTCGCTTTTCCGTTTTACACCCGCTAGGCTGCTATTGCGCTACTAGTGCGGTTGCATTTTTGTTTTACACCCGCTAGGCAGGTATTGCGCTACTAGTGTGGTCATTTTTTCGTCTTACACCCGCTAGGCAGCTATTCCGCTACTACTGCGGTTTTTTGTTTTACACCCGCTAGGCAGCTATTGCGCTACTAGTGCGGTTGCTTTTCCGGTTTAGACCCGCTAGGCAGCTATTGCGCTACTAGTGCAGTCACATTTTTGTTTTACTCCCGCTAGGCAGCTATTGCGCTACTAGTGCGGTCGTATTTTTTCTTCACTAGGTAGCTATTGCGCTACTAGTGCAAGACTTTTTCACAATTATGAAATTGAAATTGCATTCGAGGCTCATCATAAGTCCTGAGCTGGATGTCAAGAGGTCCAGTTGAGGCTCGTGATAAGCCCACATGCACCAATCAAAACAATTGTTCACATTCTAAATTTGTTTAATACATCCAACCGTTGGGTTCAAGGCTGTCATAAGCCCTCACCCATTAAAATTTTGCATTCCAGACTAATTTTAAATATTTTTGCATTCAATCTCTACGTCATGGGTCCATCGTGCACCCCTATCCTCTTTGCAATCGTAGTTGCATTCCATAAGCCGATGGTGAGAATTTTTGGCGCCCTGTCAACCTTGATCCAATCCTGCAAGGGCTTGCATTATTGAATCAAGGGGAGCCATCTGTAGACAGCAAAAATTCTCACCCCATTAAAAGCAAAATTAAGAAACAAATAAATAAAAGAGAAAATTCACGAGATACCCCTATTTTCTTTTGTAATTCACAATATACCCTTGTGGTTTTAGTAATTTAACTTTAAACATACTAAAGTGTCATTTTCTAACAAGTTTTTTATATCAATTTTCAAAGCACTCATTTTCAAACCCATTCCTTCTTGCTTATTTACCTTTCTTACTATCTCACTTTATTTTAGTCTTTTTTGATATACGTATTTGTTTGTCCAATCATTCCTCTACTACTTTATTCTTCGTTCATATCCCTTATTGTTATTTTACACGTGTCTCATTTATTATATTTGCTTTTATTTTATCACCATTATTTTTGTTATTTCTATCATTTTATGTACTTTTCACTACTATTTTCCGTTAATGTTTGGTATATGTCACCATTTATACATATTTAATGCGTTTCCCATTTTATCGCATTCATCATGCGTTTTGTCTTCATTGCGATAGTACAATTTTTATTATTTCATGTACGTAGTGTTATGCCACTCCACTTATTATACCTCATTAGAAATTTTGTACTATATTTTTAGTTATATGCCATAATTTCATACCATTAGATTAACTCTTTCATTTATTGCATACTTTCCTTTAGAGATATTAGCATTTTTTAGAGGAGTTGTCTAGCCGGGGCTAAAACTTTTGTATTACTTTTCTCATATGTACTGAAATCCGACTCAGTGTAACTGGTTATTATACTCTAATTAACATGTCGATCCCGGGTTCGATTCTTGGCAAGACCATAGGGTGGATTTTATCATTTAAGCTTGCCCATTTTTTTATTTCATTCCCCCAAATATGTATTGAATTTTGTTATAGCTCAATCGGTAGAGTGTACAAGAGGGGAGTGCTGAGGTGCCAAGTTCGAATCTCAGTTAGAGCCATTTTTTTGAGTCCTCTATTTTTCACCAGCCTTAGACAAGCAAGGCCTCACCCAACTCGGATCAAACGCAGCCCATGCTCCAATTGGGTCCAATTTTTTGTTCCTAAATAAAGTCAATTTTTTTTAAATTAGCCCAAATGATGAAAAGAGAAGGCCAGTAAGCCTTTATCCAAAAGACCCTACTCTCTTAATTATAAAACTACAACTCAAAACCACACTGTAGCCACAGTTTTAATATTCAGCCACCCACCACTGTCTGGATTACTCTGGAATTCTTTTACGTCAATCATCCCTCAGACCCCTCGACTATTGACATGCAACATCGAAAATTCTTAATCCTCCTTCAAGCTCTGAACATAGAACATTCTTCATGCTCGATTTCTTCCTTAGCCATTGAATCACAGTGAAGAACACCAAGCGTTAGAAAACCACCACCAACCTCGTAACCACTCACCTCTTGAACTTCCACCCCGACCTCACTTATTTTTTCGTTTTGCCAGAAAACCAACCCCGATCTTGCGGTTACCCCACCTTCAAACTTCCACCAGCAAAGCTAAGCCATTCGACCTCTCATTCGGAAAAGCGTAAGGAGTATCTCATCGCTTCCTCTTTATATTTGTCTCTTCTCCCTTTCTCGGAGAATCAACTGTGAGTATACTGTTTTGAGAACTACTTAGATTCTCGGTTTCTCTTCTTTTTTTTGTTTCTCTCAACTACTGCTTGCCAATGAACCCGATAAAGGGTGAAGGTTAACGTGTGACTTCGTCGGAAATTGTCCGACGCCGGTGTCATACTTCTTCTTCTTCCCCTTATAACCCGTTTCTAATTTATTCTTTCTTTCGCTGCACTTCTGTTGTACACTTGCCCCTGTTGGTTCTAGATTTCTTCTTCCCTGTTTAATTCAAGTACATATGAACACTCATGAACGCCGAGCTCACTATGGGTTTACGGGTTCAAAGTGTAAGCATTAGCCAAAAATGGGCATGGGATGAAAGCCTCTCTTACCAAATGTCCTTCTGTATAGCCTCTGTTTAAAATGTCTTTCTGGCTATTTTTAGCCCTTTTTGAGGACTCTTTGAGGTTTTACTATCACAACAGTGGCTGAGATTCTATTAAACCATTTTTACTGTGATCCCACTCATTTTAACGTTTAGTTGATCCTCTTAGATTTTGACTTGAATCGACCCCCGACGAATGAATCTGGGTGTAAACTGCATATATTGAAAGATTATCCTAATTCTGATGCATCATTGGGCTTACTTCTGTTATGCTTGTTCTTTTGAGTATCTTATGGCCTACTAGGAGTCGATTCAAGGTAAAAAGGAATTGCCCAGCTTGGTCCCTCAAACAGTTCACTTATCTTGATTATTGATGAGAGTCTCCTCACTCTTGTCTAAATTTTGTCGAGCCTTGGTACATTCAGTAACTTACAACCTAAGGGGTTTGTTGATTCGTAAGTATGGATTAAAAATGGTCAGAATGATTCTTGAAAATGTGTAACCGATAACCTGTACTCACGCGCCGCAAGAGTTTATATCTCTAAACTTTCTCTTATGCCTCTGGAAATTTGTGTTTGCTCATCTCCTGGTATTTATTCTAAACTCAAACCAGTTTCTGATTCTCGCACTCTGGTGGCGTGTTTTGTGTATGCTAGTCCCTTTGATATTGATTTTGACGCCCTCACTGTCATGATTATGTATGTTAGATCAGGATTACTCCAGCCAGATCCGGTTAAGTGCTCGAGTTCCTTGAAGTACCAGCAAGTTGAAACCGACTTTATCTCTTCTCTCCCTGAATTTTCCAACAGAATCTCAGACTTCTCACCGGTTTAGATCTCATCTACTCATTTGTGTCCTGTATTGTACAGGAGATCTGTTTTCTTTTGGTTTGTAGGGCTTGGACACCATCTCTGAATTGTCATGAACATACCAACATCTCACACTCTAGGTTCAGTTTATCTATCCTTTCAAATTCTTCAATTAAGATTTCATTTCTTTGTATTGATGTCAATTTTGTCTGGCTGATGCCTGATCTAGCGCATTTGTTTTGTTTACTTGTATATTCTCGCTGGTGATTTTCATCGATTTCCTGGTACATAATTTATCTAACCCATTTGATTTTTTGTTTGCTGATTGAATGGATGTTAAAACGGTGTTGTCTGGTTATCAAGGATACTTGGTGAATAAATCTTATTTGGCCGACTCAATCCCCTGTGGGTAAACTTAACTCTGTCATAATAATCTGGCACTTATTACTGATTTCTTCACGCTTGTATATCATAGTCATGGTTTGATTGATCATTCACGACAAAGGGGTAGCTGAGCTGTACTACTTCAAAGGGAATGTTGAGTTTTTATATTTGTGACTTTCTGTTTAGTTCAGTTTGGATGTTTTAGCTTTAGCTTTAGCTTTCTTGAATGAAAACATATTAAGACGGTAGTTTGGTTGGCGAACATGTCGGGTGTAAGCTTCCAATGGGTTTAGATTTACTTTGCACTTTATGTTCAAGATTGGAGGTTTGGTGCTAGCTCCAGCAGGGTGTAATGAAAATCTGAATGAATCGTGAGTTTTGGGTTAGTGTTCACCAGATTTCGACATCCCTGGAATAAAGACAAAAAAAAAATCAGTCAATAACCTCACTAATAGATGATAATCTGTTGATTAAAAGTTAGGGTGTTAAGCTTCAAAAAATACATCGCTACCCATCATCAATGAGACGAGACTTTAATTTCAATTCATTAGCATTCCGTCTGTTTGGATTTAGTAACAATTTGGAAAGTCTGCACATACTAATTCTCTTGTTTTGTAACTCATTATGTAAACTTATTGACTGTTTTCTTTTATCTTTATCTTTCTTTGACCCAAAGGTCA